>JAJKFI010000081.1:1158689-1209294 GCA_029204185.1 Lerista edwardsae | reverse complement strand
ATAGTATAGTATAGTATAGTATAGTATAGTATAGTATAGTATAGTATTCATAGAAGACAGTATTTCCTTCTATGCAACTCTTTAGGGCAGTGATTCTGAAACTGTGGGGTGGGACCCACCAGTGGATTGTGAGCCAATTCCAGGTAGGTCGCAAAGCACCTAGGTCAGCTATATTCAAAATATGGGAAGAGGGGATGCTGGAAAGGGGGAGGGGACGGCTGTTTGGTTGTTGTTTTTTCTCTTTCTGATTCACTTTGCTATTGGAAAATGGCTGATGAATAACCCAACGTATTGCTGCAGTAGCAGAGTGCTACTTAATGTCTTTACATTCTGTCTACATACCTCTACATTCTGTCTCACCCTCTACTCCCACCCACCGTACTTGCCTCAGACCTGTGCTTTTCAGCCCACTCCCTCCTTTCCTTCAGTGGCCTTATCCCTTGTCACCCTATCGAGCATGCCTGTCTGTCTTTGCATTCAGTCTGTCCTGACTATAACAACTGCAATATTTCTTCAGAGTTCCCTCTTCCATTCATTCTTCCTTGGTTTAGTTCCCTGCCTCCTCTCTCCATTCTCTCAAACTTCCTTCTCCTTTATCTGCCATTTTCTCAGATTTCCATTTCTCAGATTGTTGCTTATTCTGCACTCTTCGGCAAACCTTGCATATGGGCTCCCTACCCACTTGCTTCCCGACCTCTCTGAGATTATTTTTGGCAGAAATGTGTCTGTCTCACAAAGCTGCTGCAGTCCTACGCCACTGTGACCATGGCCTAACTGACAACTTTCCCTTCTTTCAAGGAAACTGGATTTCACATATTGACAGTTTTGCTCATCCGGCCAATCTGGCTGGTCCTACCTTATCAGAATTGAATTTTGCTCACGGAACAGTTGGAATGTTTTTGGATCCCCTAGGCCAACGGGTGTTGCAACACATACAGTATAATACAATAGGAGTTATTCTGTTTCTCAGCAGCTATCATCTTTAATACCCTAATTTCCAAACCTCCTTTGCCAAAACTTTTGCCAATAATATTTTGGCTTAATTTTCAAATGAAAATTAAATGCATAAAACTACATTTTAGTAGTAAAACAGTTTTTAGTATATGGGCAGTCCAATCCTATGCAGACTGTCTGCCCCTTGGTTCAGTGGCGCAGAAATGGCCTCCGCTGTAACCCAAAGGGGCCAGGGAAACAGGAGTCAATTTCAGGGTAAGGGGACATCAGTTCCCTTATCCAATATTGGGCCCAGCATCCCCATGGGTCTACTCGGATCTGCACCAGATCAATCACTGGCAAAAAACAGAGGAAACTCGTATAGGGTTTTGAGGCATGGGGGGAGGGCTAGAATGCAGTGGCAAGCCTCTGTTACCATCCCAGCCCACCTGCCAAGCCTGAGCCGCCACCCCCAGGCCCCCTCCCCCACCCATGTAAAACCCCACCCCCTTCCATCCTCCCCCACCTCCCCACCACTCATCCTGGTCGCTGGGCACAGCTCCAGTTCTGGTGGAGGCCTCTCCATCAACAGCACTGGCCTCCACACAGCCGCAACGTGTGAGACCCCGCAGGTTTGAGACCCTGCATATGCCCATTCTGTCAGTGGAAGCCAGCTTGAGATTGGGCTCTAAAAGAACGTGAGGATGTTTTCCCTTCAAATGCACTGCCTTTCAAGTTGAATTGAACAACCACTAAAAGTTGATATAGTAAAACCGTTCAGAGACCATCAGTGAAGAGCAAGATCATGACCTAGAGGGAAGCTCTCTGATATATAGACCAAAGAAAAACATGGAAGAAAATGAGTTTCGTTGCAGTCTTCTGCACTATTAGTTAGAGAAATGAAGTCAGCAAATGAACTGAGCGCTTCAAAAATGAATCTCACTGACATTGCTCCAGTAAAAGCAGCTATTATACCAGTCACCACTTCTATGTGACAGCTTCTGCTGGCAAATACAACTGAACAATTTGTCCTCTACCACAGATGATGCCAACTAGTCTGAAAAATGGAGGATGATAATATTATCTACCTACATAACACATGGAAGCATTTTGAAAATGTAAAGGAGTCCATAAAACTTGACATTTGACAAAGACCAGTATGTGAGCAGTCATGCAGTGTTTGAATTCCACTCATTTTTTAGGCTCTGGGTGCCTGAAATAGTGAGATATGTTCAAATCCCCATACAATGTTAACAATAACTGGGGACCAGCAACCAACTTTGGATAGTTATTCTCGAACAGTATGTTCGTACAAATAGCATATGGGCCCTCTTCACTCTGTGTAAGGCACATTTTCCTAAGCCTTTTCGAAGAAGCTATAAATACAAACAGTGTCCACATTACAGCTCATCACAAGTGTGTCAGGGCCCAAACCTATCTGACTTTCCACCACTGATACAACCACAATGCAGCCCTGAGGTAAGTGAACAAATGTTACCCTGCCATGAGGAGGCCTCCATAACTGTCTCCCCACCACAGAATGCAGCACGCACCCTGCTGGCATGTATCAGCACTGGGAAGTTTGGTCTTCAGTAAGATATGGGCTGACACAATATGCTATAAAACTCCACCACCAGTTTTCCATGATGACAGGGTTTGCCTGCAGCGACAAATGTTCTCCATTGGAAGAAGGTTCTTCCTGGGATACAGGGTGCTGGGTGCCCAGTGCCCCTAATCATGAGGAGAATTTCTTCCCACGCACCACATTTTTTGGCTTCTGAGAAATGCTATAAGTGGGGTGGGGGAGGGAAGTGCAAGGTTTTAGAATTTAGAGCATGAGTTAGCCGCAGGGATGGGGTTTGCCAGCATGCGCTTGAGGATGCTACAAGTTCGGATACATCCAAACGAACAGTATGTTTGAAGAAGGCTGCTGACCTTTCTGTTTTCCAGACAGTAGCTACACCGTTTGTCATCAGCGAGTCCAAGTTCCTCCTTTCAGCTGTTAAAACAGTTTGGGCCCAATCCGATCCATCTTTCTAGCGTTGATGCAGCCGCAATGAAGCCCTGGAGTTAACATTCCCTTACCTTGAAGAGGACTCCGTGACCGCCCCACCACCGCAGGATGCAGTGTGTGCCCCATTGGCACAGCTGCATTAGAGATGGAAAGTTGGATGGGACTGGGCTCTTGTTCTGCAGCTCATAAGGGCTCACCAAACACTCCAAGCAAGCAGGGTTGGCTCCCTCTGCCTAAGCAAGTGATCTCCCTCCGTCACAAGACAACAAGATCCAAAGAACTCTAAATTAATAACAATGGGAGAGGAAAAATCCATAGAGAGAAAAATCTAGAGGTAGGCTTCAAGAACCAACCAAACTATCCTTCCATGTGTAGGGTTGCCAGATACAAACAGAGACAGAATGCCTATACCTTTAATCATTGCATAGAATGGTTAAAGATACGAGCACTCTGTCCCAGTTTGTATCTGGTAACCCTATTCATGTGCAAAGTATCCTTCCGTGTGCTTGGCAGCAGACAATTAGTAGGCTTACCCAGCTGACTCTTGCTAACTTGGCAAGATCGTGCAAATCTTTTGTGCAATCTTTTTCTCACGCAAAATTTTTTTTTAAAGAAGTGTGTAACTTGTGTTTGAAGCACTGCTTTCATCACAAGACATCTTTGCAAAACATAATTTGAAAAAGCCAAGATGGGAAGGTTTCCCTTTATATTTTAAGAAAGACACGCCAGCACTTTATTCACTGTAACCTCTTGCAATCTTTACCCTAGGACTTACTGATGTGGTTCAAGGACTTAGCATGGCCTATTGTTGACTCAAATATGTGTTTTGCTGGCAGGCTGGGAAGTCAACACAGAAGCACTCATCAGGATTCACTCTCCTGTTTAGCATGTTAAGTGCATGAAATTAAGAACATAAGAACATAAGAAAAGCCTTGCTGGATCAGGCTAGGGGCCCATCTAATTGAGCCTCCTGGATCTCACAGTGGCTCACCAGAAGCCTCAGGGAGCACACAAGACAACCAAATACTCGTGACTTGCTGTTACTCCCCTGCATCCGGCATTCTAAGGTACCTTATTACCCTTGCACTACTCCCAAGGAAGACACCAGACTGAAGTAACAGTTTAACTTTATTAACACAAGTGTAAATCATGAAACCTTCTGAACACCTGCCCCTCCCTCCCCAGTCTGGGGTAGGTAAAAAAACAAACAAACTGCCGTCCATGACCAATTTGGATGACAGAAAAAAATTCCTACCCGGCCCTCATGATGAGCAACCAGCTAAACTCAGACTGGACATACCCATCATAGCTTGTAACCTGCAATGGAGTTTTCCTTTCCATTCATCTCTTATTTTTGAAATATCATCCATCTCTTCAAGCAATAATGCAGCTAATTGTTCCAAAAGTGCTTGAACAACAGATTCCCAGGAAACAAAAAACTTGCTATCCGTTCCTTATGCTTCAATGTGAAACAATTCAGCTGAGACGCCTGTTAGACTTTACAGCAGGAACGTTTTTTTGTATGAATCCTGACAGCTGGCATTTTCCATGCTCTGATAGACCACAGGATGCTGTTCACCCATACATGCCTTGTTTTTAAAAGGTGCTGTGGATATCAGCGTCTTTGGGATTTGAGAGATTTATCCCTGCCAGCTGCTGTGTGGCAACAATGGAGGAAGCCAAGGCAGAAAAAAGAAGTCAGAATAATGAGACCAAACTGAGCACCGGGAATTACTGAAATGAGCAACGATTGCTTTGGTAAGAGCACAGGGTCTTTAAAATTGCAAATCTTTACCATTTCAACGTTTGCCTAATTAGTACTAAACAATTAAACAGTTGATTTTCTTTTACTTAATAAATCAGAAGAGACTAAATTCCACTGAAAGCTTAGTTATCTGAAATGGCACTTGAAAATACAATGGGTGCACACTCTATTGCACAGTTAAGTGTTATTAAAACTGGCAGGTACCATCCAAGTCACCTGGGAATTCCATCCCTTCAACAAGGATTTTAGCTGGACTCTCCAACCGTCAACCCAGCGGCATCATGCTGCCGGAACACTGGGCGAGAGGAACAGGTGAGTGGCAGCCCGCCCGTTGCGTACCGCTCCGTTTCGCCATCTTCCCTGCCCCCGCGGGGGTGGGGAAGATGGCGAAACGGAGTGGTACGCAACGGGCAGGCTGCCGCTCACCCATTCCTCCCGCCCAGTGTTCCGGCAGCATAACGCCGCTGAGTCAATCCCAACATTCCACCTAGTTGCTTCCACCTAACACTTCAGCTAACTTAGCAAGGTCCCTCGATTTGCAGAAAGTCCTATCGAAAAAACACACCACACATTTTCCTCAACAGTTGCTAGTGCTCTTCACCACTTGTCTTGGCTCCTTGAAATTACACAGTTGTTTCAAATGCATGTAAATTTGGCAACAGATATTATGAACACCTGAAGAACTTCCAAAAGCTTTTTTTTTCTCCAATACAACAATTCAGCTTGTTTATCTAGGCTTGCTTCTTACTTCCCTTTGCACCACAGATAACAAAGAATTCTAAACAAGGGATGAAATAGTAGAAAACATATGCACAAGACTGAGAAGATATAATGCAGACAGGATTTGTCTTCATATCTAACAAAAACACAATTTTCTGCAATTTTGAAATCCCCAGCTTAATATCCCAGCACTTAGAAGAACTAAATGAAGAAATTATGCAAAATCTTGTAAACACCTGGCTGGCTCTGAGTCGTGTTGTTACGGCTGCTGTTTCACCAATATGAAAAACAACTGGAAAACATTCAAGATTACTATTACATTAATTGAATGACAATTGGCGGTGCTACAGACAAATCAAATTGTCCTCTAGTCCTGTGACCAACCTCAAGGAAGGCATGCATACATATTAAGAAAGAAGGGGTTGAAGTGAGGACCTTCCATGAATTAAGATTGCGGAATGCACATCATCCTTTTTTTCTTCCAATGCCATTCTCTATCACTCCAGAAAGTGCTTCCAACTGCTGTGCTTCCAACTGCTGAATCAGTGCTTCCAACTGCTGAATCCAAGGCCTCATCCCGAGGCCACACAGCGCCAATTTGGGCCGCATGGTGTTCTTGGATCTGTGCCTGCTGTTCAATAAGAACCAAGTCATATTTGCCTACTTGTGGGTAAACACATACGTGTGACTCAATTTCACTTTCCATAGGGGTCAATGCATTTGTCTTGTTAGCTATCTGCATGTCAGTTTCATTTTCACAACCACCAACTATCAGGTATTCACCCACTGGTAGGTCCTATAGTTTGGGAAACACTGTTCTCCATAGTTAATAATAGGGAAGGACTATCCATAAAGGACCTTGAAAAATTGGCAAAGAGACTTCACAAGGACAAGTTTATAAGTAAACTCTGGCTTCAAATCCTGATTAAAATGGTAAGTGTGGAGCATTGATTATTTTTGCTGGTGCAGATGTTAACTTTTAAAGCAACATTGCCGGGCAGGGGAGATTGGAATTTGCATTAGGGAGAGGAGGTTGGCTCTTGATTTACACCCCAGACTTTAGATGGCACTGGTGTTATGGCTGCAGGGGTCACTGGCTATGGTGGAGATGACTTTTGCAGATCTCTTTTCTTTACAACTGTAGGGCAGAACATGGCAAAATTAACAACTATTACAAACAAAGAGCATAATAGCACAAACCTAGAAGTGCAAAATGATGCTAGTGAAGGCAACACACCTACAGATACCAAAAGCGAGGTTCTCTTTTCATCAAGGAAACAGTGTTTAACTACCCCACTTTACCCTAATATTATCCAGCAATTTTCTTGAACTGTGTTAGAAATGGAGTTGGCTCTTCCAATGGGAAGTCAATAACAAATCCCAGGGTAAAATTTGCAGCATTTCAACAGGTATTCCAAGGCCTTGTTCTTAACATTTGATTTACCACAGCACAGTTCCTTCCCATCATTCAAAGTTACTGTCAGAAGCCATGGATCATCTTGCTTTTTTTCTGTGCCAATGTTGTTCTTTCTGACATCAGAATACTGGTGTGGAAGGATTTATGTGGCCCATGGCTTCCGACATTATCTCCATGGTTTGCAAAGCAGCAACATTAGTGCCTGCCATGTTGTAGACATAAAATGAGAAGCACATGACACATAGTGGAAGAAGTCTGTCCTCCTGAAACCCAGGACTATAAAGATATGAACAGGTCTCTATATGAATGCTGTATGAGCACAGGAGTTTGAGTTTTCTAATCCCTTAAAGCAGCAGTTCTCAAATGTTTTGGTGTCTGGTGCCCTTTACACTCCCAAATGGACACTTGGGGAGCCCCATCAGCAAATGTGCAGTGTCTAAGGGAGCCTCAGAGTGCCAGCGCACGCACAGAGTGGCGCAATGCTGAGCAGAATGCAGCCACTTTTGGTGTGCTCGTGGAGCCCCAGAAGGGATCTCCAGGAGCCCCAGGGCTCCTAGAAACACACTTCAAAGAAATGGCACCTTCAAGTTCTGTACCTGACACACTGTATGCTGTTGAAACTCATGTCTCACAGTGCAGGTGGAAAGAGACAAGATCCACATCACCAGCTGAGGAAAGAGAAGCAGGGCAAAGGTTCTGCCCCAGACATTGCAGCTAGGATATAATGTCTACTCTGGTGACACTGGAAGGCCAGTCTCATGGAAAAACGAGTCCATCTGGGCCACATACTGCAGCTTGCCCCATATATATAGGGAGTAAGAAAACAGAAGGTCAAGGAGGAGAAATGGCCAGCGAGGGTGAGCTGTAAGGTGATGTATGTGAAGGAGCCGTTCAGAAGGAATAGGAACCCCATGGCAGACAACTGCCTCCCACCCGAATTCTGAAGGTCGCAAGGTGTGTGCGAGTCACATACGCACAGCCAATACTGCACAGGGCATATACATGCAAAATACAACTGCCCTGAATTGAAGGGTACCTCCATCCTTGCAAAACCACAACTGCCTATTTGCACTTGCAGATTTCCATGGCATCAAAGAAAGCCTAGCTGTGTGGAACAGCAAAGGCAATTTGGATTCCGTAAAACTTCCCATCGCTCTGAACTGTTCAGCTAGCTGTGACTTTCCGCTGTCACAGCATGAGCAAAGAACAACTTCTTTGTCTCTGTCACATTCTCAGCACTAAAACATAAAAATTCCCTGTGCTGTTATCAATCTGACTTGGAGTGTAGTTTCTTCCATCATCGCTCTGGCCTCTTTCCTTGTCACTTCATTAGTCACATGGTGACCTGTAAAGACCATGATAAAGCAAGGGGCATGCAGCTTTCAGGCTCCTGAAGTCTATGGATAAGTGATTCTTCTAAGGTTTCACTAAAGCACACTTACAGAAAGGCATAGCAGACATATGACAAGAACAAATTTCAGCCCATGCAGAAGCAATAATAGGTCCATAAGTCTCTTTCAGCTGCTCATGAAGAAACATCACCAGGAGGACATTACTTGTCCTCCTGCCCACTGACAGTTGGCCATAAGTGCCAATAAAAATTATTATCCTAAAATAAAATTAAATATGAGCATTTGGGTGAATACATGGCATTAAGCCATGGAAGCTGAAATGCTATACACCCTTTCCTGGGAGTATACCCTATTTACTTCAATGGCACTTACTTCTAAGTAGACACAAGCATCTACTAAAATGCTTGCGTCATTGTTAATTACATAAGTGGTTACAGGACTAGAGTTTGGTGTAATGGGCAAAACTTTAGTTAGATGATGGGTACGGATGCCATTTCAAGATTCAGTAGGAAGGATAAAGAAATACCAGGAACAGGGCCAAGGTTTTCCAAAAACCTTCTTCTAGATCAGTGGTTCTCAAACCTTTTAAACCAGTACCCACTTTTTAAAATGGCACATGTGTCAGGACTTACCAGGTCATTTCATAGCCAGAAGTGACATCATCAAGCAGGAAGTGCTGTGATGGCGACATAATAAAATGACAATCCTGGAATGCAAACTGGCATTCTTGGATTGCAGCAATTGCACAACCATGAAACATCCCTGACAGAGAGCAAGATTATGACAAAATATTATGTAAAAGCACTGAACAGAAAATACAATTTTTAAAAACGCTCACTCAAAAAATCAAACTACTAATATAACATTCACAAAAGGAATATAGCAAGATTAAGGTCTTCAGTTTCCAAGATGGCTGCTCCCAGCTTTCTGCGACCCACCTGACATCAGATTGTTACCCACCAAGTGGGTCTTGGTCCACAGTTTGAGAAACACAGTCCTAGGTATATTTGAGATACAATAGTAAATAAAACAACATTGTAAAAAAAAAGCCACCCAGCATTTAGATTGCTGGTTTGAGGTTATTTTTTAAAATAATGGCTAAGTAAGGTGGTCCTAAGGAATAATCAGGTGTGTCTGAAACAGGGTAAGGAAACATCCTCTCTAAACAATGTTCCTGGCAGGTTGTGGTCATATCAAGACTTCTCTCGGGACCAGTGACCACTACCTTTCCTCTCATATATTTAGCAAAATGTGATGCCTTTTGCTTGCTAGAGTCCTATCAATTTTGTTCTCATGGTTGGAGAGGTATATTTGCATAAAGGTAAAGGTAAAGGTTTCCCCATGACCGAATGGTCTAGTCGTGACCGACTGTAGGGGGCGGTGCTCATCTCCGTTTCAAAGCCTGTAGAGCCGGCGTTTTTGTCCGATCATGTGGCCAGCATGACTCTATGCCGTAGCGCACGGAACGCCGTTACCTTCCCACCGAAGTGGTCCCTATTTATCTACTTGCATTTTTAGGTGCTTTCGAACTGCTAGGTTGGCAGGAGCTGGGACAAGCAACGGGAGCTCACTCCGTCACGCAGTCTCGAACTCCCAACCTTGCGGTTGAAAGCCCAGCAACAGCGGATTAACTCGCTGCGCCACCACGTCCCACCATATATTTGCATATATGGCTATAAAAAAAACCCCATTGTGCTCTTTAGAGTCTCTCAGAATGTTTTACTGAAATTGTAAGAATCAAAATATGAACTTCAATATTCTGAGCACAGCAAGAATGTTTGTCATCTTAAAAAGAATCTGTAGTTAAACAGTACTATGCGTAATGAATACAACCGTTAAATAGTACTATGCGTAATGAATAAATGGGGTTTTTTTTAAAGCTGAAGCTGCAGCTATTGTCATACCCTTATCTTGGCATCATCTGCAACTAAGTGCTACAAACCCTTCTGACCATTTAAATAATACGAAGCAGGCTGGGCAGAAAATTTTAAAAAGCTGTAATGGATGGTGAAAGTGGACTCTTACTGAGGTCCATGCAGCTAATTCACAAGAACTACATCATCTTAAAAGGGGGCCACTTCTCAAATTCAGCTATTAAGTGCCACTCCACATGACTGCGTTGTTAGATTGTGTGTCATTGTGACTTGACTTCTCTAGGGACTTGGATCAGGTCAACCAATCTTGTAAATGCTTCAGCACTTGCTTAGCTCAGAATTTACTCACTTCCTGAGAAGAAGCATGTTAGAAAAATGATTTCACCAGATAAAAAGTAATCATGTGAATTGGCCCCAAATTGTACAGCTTGACTAAATTCGCTGTAATTACATGAGCCAATGCTTAAGATGCAATGCCTACGTCTATATCATTAGTATAATGACATAGTTGGTGGTTTTCTGGCACGACAATCAATGTACCACAGTCCAACTAAAGTTAGTTGCTACCAAAACCCCTTAAAATAAATGAGATTTACAGCCCAATCTTATCCCTCACCAAATTATAGCATACAGCCAGGCCCATAGAGTGCATGCTATGCAGGGTGGTGGTGACTGGATAACCTGCAGAAAGTAAGTAATGGGGGTGAAGCTCCCTTAGAGCTTCACCCTCCCTTTACCTGACACTCTGTTGGCGACAGGCAGAGGCGGGAAATTGGAGGCGGCCTATTGGCTGCTGCATGGTGGGGGCTGGGCGGGCTGTCATCCAAGGGCTACGTGCCCTCGCCTGTCAGTCTGCTTCTGTTTCTCAGGAGGCAGTATCACTGGCTCTTTTACTAGCTGAGCCTTCTCCCCCTCTTATTCAGGCAGAATTCATCGCTGGGGCATAGCCTTGGTGGGCTCTGTCAGACTCTGCTGCCTTGACCCTTCGGGGCTGGTGGAGATGGGTTCTCCTGGGTTCAAGACCAGGGGAGCTCGGAGCTAGGCTGCCATACCCGTGTAGCCCAGGGGAAGTTACGGTTAGTGCCGTTTCCTTCAAAGAGTAGCCCACATGTTGGGGGGCGGTTTGAGATACCCTGCTGCAGGGGTTTTTTCCCCAATGTTATTGTTTATAAAGTGACCCATTATCCCAAGCCTGTGGCTGGAGTTTTTATTCAGAGTTGCAAGGGTAAAATATTTTCCATTTGTTTGCTTACTTTCTGGTAGGCTGCCCAATCTATGGATCTACTTAGACCTGAATTAACCATTTTTATGATAGAGGTCTGAGGGGAACCAGGGGGTGCACCAGGTTGGAAAATGGGGGATAGGATCCAACAGAATTTGTTGCCACTGGATCCCTCCCACCCATTCTTGACATGCCCCCAGTTCACTCCCCAACCAGTTACTCCCTGTACACTCCCTGCCCACAAACTAGTCCCACAGGATACGGCCATGAATTTGATCATAACTAAGTTGTTACATTGGTCAGACAGAAACTGTAGAAAGATCTGTGTATTCACCATTGTTTTGCACATTCCCAGTTTTTAGTATTGGTGATAATTAACATAGCTATCAAAGTTTGCTATCCCATTTCTTTTGTTTTGGAAACAATATTTTTATTTTCTGTCATATTCAGATACTTTAAGCATTTCTAAACAGAATACGAAGCAGGTATTTTACATTTTACTTTCTGCAGCTGTTGCTAGGTAACTGTGGCTAGATAGAATTTGATTGGCTATGCACTGAAATGTTTGGCAGAATTTTTAACAGCACACACACATACGCACACACACTTAAAAGAGGGTCTTATAACATGAATGTTTGAATTTCATGTTATTTTAATTGCCTCCTAAAATTAGCAAAATTTGATTGACACGAATTCTGAAATTGTCAACCATTTCTTGTAATGTCTGATCAGTCACAAATCAGTCACAGCAAATGAACAAAACTTAGAATCAACATGCATTTTCAAAAGTGGCTAGTGAACAAATTGAAATATTCTGAAAATATGCTGAGAAGCATTTCATGAGGTTTAACTTGTTTGCCTATTTTTTTTAATAACAAATATATAGGTGAACTTAAAGTTCTTGAAATATAAAATACACAAGAGCACTAAGAACTCCATATCATTTCTCCTCTGAGTCCTGCAACTGCCCATTACTTTTCCCTATCCTCTACCTTTTGCTACAACACGAAAGGGTAACAGTTTTCCAGCATTATTTTTAACATATAGTAGTGCAATTGCACAATTGCATGGTATTATCCTGACCCAATGATCAGGCATCATGGCCAAACCATGGTTTGACTGTTGGGGTTGTGCTTCTGGCATGGTTCAAACCACAGTTTTCAATCCAAAGTCAGTTCAAAGTGTAATTCTGGCTGGTAGTCAAACTATGGTATCGCATGAACATGGTTAACCCCAAACTAACAAACCTATAACAACAAACTATAGCTTAACACAAACTAACAAATAATATAGGGAATTTAAAAGTGCAGGAGAGGAAGGTACATGTGAGTGATGCACAACACTGGCAACCAAACCATCAGTCCAATCCTAATTAGACCCTTCCTCCGATGCAGCTATGTCAAC
Source organism: Lerista edwardsae (assembly GCA_029204185.1). Classification (NCBI taxonomy): domain Eukaryota; kingdom Metazoa; phylum Chordata; class Lepidosauria; order Squamata; family Scincidae; genus Lerista; species Lerista edwardsae. Next base: position 1,196,593 of record JAJKFI010000081.1, on the reverse strand, counting down.
AGAGCACACACTGAATCCTGTGTGCAGTCCCAGAGGTTTCCTTGAAGTAAGGGAACTTTCTTTTTATCCTGCGGCAAGTCTCCACTGCCTCAATCTCCATGAATCTGTACCAGCCATTTTACTAGCTCAGAACTGAGGAAAGAGAGAGGGAATTGGGATAGGATCCTGGTGCATGTCAGTATTACCATGATTCATCCCTCTGTCCTTCATTGCACCTCCTACGCACCCTACCCCGTCACTCCACGATTCCTCCCCCTCCCTGCTCCGTTCATCCCACTGCCCACCACTGGGCTAGCTTTTCTGTGCTCCTGCTGGTAGCCACCTGCACAGTTTGCCAACACCAGCACAATCTGCGGCAATGGTTCTGCAATGGCTGGTGGTGGTGCACTGTGCGCACCACTATATAACCATTTACAACAGCAGAACGGTGATCCACTATAATTTAGCACTAGTTAGGACTGGGCTGTAAGGTGCTTATGAAAAGGCACAGGTCAAAAACTCATATTGCATAAACAGAAAAAAAGTACAAGAACATGAAAGAGCACAGTAGCTAACACCTTCACATTTGACATTTTATTAGTTATAATATCAGTACGTGTGGTATGGATCATCTTGTTACATAGGGCATAGCAGACACCTAAAGTGTTCAGGCAATCAAAAGCCTAGTGAAATGAATGTGTTGCTTACATAAATGTTACACTGACATGAGACTATGTGGGTGGCAAGTAAATTTAGATCACTAGGATAATTCTGGCACAGAAAACGTACTAGCAGGACTCTTATCCTCATTTTAGGGAGGAAATATACGATACTTCATATTGGCTATGAAGTATCACAACTACTGATGTGAAACATCCAAATGATTTGTGGATTTATATTTATCACACTTAAGGTGCAATCCTAACCTGGAGTTAGCCCAAGGGACACTGTAAAATATGTTTGGACCACTCTTGGAGTCAGAGAGGCCGGCACACAGACTTGTGCCATCCTCCCTGATTCTGAGAGCGCAATCCTAAACTAGGGTTAGGCCTGCATAAACTAAGCCAGCAAAGTTTGACCAAAACAAGGGCCACAATAAAGTGTGTTTGGACCATTCTTGGATACAGTGAGGATGGTGAATGTCTGTGTGCTGCCCCCTGCCATCTTAAGCACACCTCCATGCATGGCAATGCAACTATAGGGCATTGCCTTCTTAGTTGTCAGGTGAGGATTACGCTCTCAGTCTTACCTACCTCACAGGCAGGACCAGCTCCAGGAACAGCAGCAGGACCCAATGTGATTCATTCTTGCAGGGCCCCTCACCCTCCCAGCGAGGCCCCCACTCACCTAGAAAAGTGTTTGTGGCGCCACACGTGGCACCTGGAAATAGTTGGTGGTGGCATGATGACTGCATTGCCAATTGCTTCTAGGAGGCCCATTTTGGGCCATTTGGAGGCAGGGGCAGATTGGAGGGTCCAAGGTAAAGCTACTCTGCTTACCCAACTGACGTATTCATAGAGATACCGGCTGCTGCAGCAGCAATATAACTGCATTGGTATGGGGGGGCCCCAAAGTGCAGGGCCCAATGTCACATTGGTCACATTGGTTTAAGGCCGGCCCTGCTCACAGGGTTATTGTGAGGACAAAAGAAGGGAAGGAAATATGCACATCACCCTGAGCTCCTTGGAGGAAGTGTGTATAAAATGTGAGAATAATAAATAAAAGTAAGTCGTATGGGGGGTGGTGTCAAAAATTTATGGGCCCCGGTTGTCAAGTGACCTAGCTATGCCACTGCTTGGTCATATATCCCTGTGAGCAGTTCTCCACCTTTCCCCCAAACTATAACTGTGAAGCTCTGACTTCACAAAGCACCTCGATCACATAGTCCTATCATCACTGTTTTTTAGTAGCTGTTATGGGTATGGAGAAAAGACAGTCATACCCAGTACATCTCTCTGCCTCTCTTTTTCACCCAATCCCATGAAGGCAGTGAAAACTCTTTGCCAGTATCAGGACTGGAGGCTATGATTGTGAATATGGGCTGATAAACTAAGACTTAGGGCCTATTCCTTTCTTCCCCTGCCCCACCTGCCAATGCAGCCACACTGAAAACAGACATACTATATCCAGGGATGGCACAATGTCTGCACTTACCTCTGGTTCTATCAACCACCTGAAATTATTACTGTGTGACTGAGACCTGAGTGAAAACAGTGAAGCCATGAATCTGTCAGCATTTAATGTGGCTAGAAAAACGTTCACACCTAGTAGAAATCTAGATTTGATCACCATCAAGAGTATTCTGAGAAATGTTGTGTGTTGCTAGAAAAAAAAAATCCCTAAAGGACAATTTTATTCCTAGATCAATTTCTAATTTATGTTATTATCCGGGAGGAAGACCATGATGCAAATTAAATACGCATCTAGTAATGTAGTCACTAGCTATAAAAAGAAAAAAGTCAAATTGTGGTGTCATTTAAGTCCGAGGAGAGAGAGGAGACATTTGCAACGTGGGAAAGAAATGATAGGATTCTGGCATAAGTAGCTGCCACTGGACTCCACTCCCTCCCAATAAAGCAGAAGACTCGCGAGTTTCCACATGGGCCACAATGTATTAGTCATATACAAAGATTTGCAGTGGTCCTATTCTGCCTGCTGTAGGTTCCTTTCCTTGGGAGAGACAGCCAGTTACTATCTATTGACAGCCATACTACTATCCCCATGCTATAACCTCCACTCAATCAGAACAAAGATATTGTGCCAGCAGGACACTTGGTAAACTTTAATGCGATTAATATATAAGCTTTATCAGGCCACTGGAAAAATTTGAAATTCACATACGTAACTTCTTCCCATTTCTCGGCACAGGCTTGTAAGAATGAAATGACTAATATAAACATGTTGAACTACAGGTGATGGACTGTCACGACAAAGACTACTTTTGTTATAAGACAATTTAACAGACAATATTATTACTGATGATGATCAAAGCAAAACAGCAGAAAGTTTGCTCCATTACATTGGGTGGTTCAAGGTCTCAGTGTGTGGTGGATAAGGTCAGAATCTCCAAAAAAAAAACAAAAAAACCCAATTCCTAACACAGGATCTCAACCCTCATACAATGTATTCTGCTCTCCATTCAAACTCTTTTTTTTCTTAAGCCTCCCTACTGACTTTTCCTATTTTGGAATCTTCTTGAATACACACAGCTGCATTCTTCGGGGCACTAAAATAGCTAGGACCACAACTTACCAGTTAATTTTAGTAAATTCAAATGAACTATGGGAAGAACCTCATGAGAAGCTTTCTTGAAGATGTTCAGTCAGAAAGCAAACTTATGTTACAAACTGTGTTAGGAAGTAATACACATTTTGCTACATCAGTATACCTAGTTAATACTTTGGAAGTATTTTACATAATAAAATTCATCCACCCATTGCTCTCAAAATAATTTGACAAACACTTACCTGGGAATAAGCAACTGGATTCAATGGCGTAACTAACAAGTAAGCATGTGCAGAACTAGGCTGTGAACTCCATGTCCAAATATACATGCTTCATTGGTCATTGCTAACTGCGGTGCCACAGCCTGAGAAGCCCCGTCACTGGTCCTTAAAGGGTGGCGGGAAACGGAAACGCAGCAACGCAATCAGGACGATCACACTACTGCTAGGGGTAAATGGACATGTTTTAGTTCTCACCCCATGCAGCACTGGCCTCCTGGCTCCCCATGCTTCCTAACAGCTCCCCATGCACACTGCAGGCTCCCCATGCTTCCTAACAGCTAAAAAGGAGGGGGAGTCCACTTTTGGTTTTCATCACGAAATGGGACAGCAGAAAGGGGGGAGGGGGAGCCTGGGGGCAGACCTGCTCAGGGAAGGGGGTGGAGCCAGGAGGCAGCTTTTGGGCTGGATCCTAACCACTGCCCTCTGTTCGGTCAGCTCCCATCTGGGCTCTTTGGATTTGCACCACTGGCGGCGCAGATCTGAGAAGTCCCATTCAGGCCCCTGCCACGTTACCCAGGGGAAAGGGAATGGAATGAAAAGCGGTATATAAGTAACTGATTGATTGATTGATTGATTGATTGATTGATTGATTGATTTCCCTGGGTTGTGCTACAGCAGCCTCAACCCTGGACTGGATATGGTCAGCCTGATATCCTGACTCCGGATATGGTCAGCCTGGATATGGTCAGCCTGATATCCTGACTCCGAGAACGGTCCAACATACTTTGCAATATCCAGCTGACTGGATATGGTCAGCCTGCCTATTCCTGCTCGGTATTAGGATTGCACTCTAAATGTTTCTAAAATGGCATTTTCAAATGAGGGGTATTTGTGACAGTAAACAATTATATATTCTTTTTCATTCCTATGTGTTGTTTTTTTTTAAAGGTAAAGGTTTTAATGCTTTTGACTTGGTTAACAAAGACAGCTGCCTCTTTCTCCCCCATACCCCAATCCACCTCCTCAGTGGCAATGTGCTGGCTATGGGCCTTGTCCTTCAGTTCAAATAAAAAATAGAAAGAAAAGAAGCAATCTTTCCTCCCAATAGAGCAGATTTAGCCATCCTTGCCTTTTCAAAGAGTTGTGTGGATTTAGCCATATGACTCCCATTAGTGTCAATAGGAGCCATGCCGCTTAATCGCAAACAGTTCTTTGAAAATCAAGACGCTGGTACAGCTGGATCACAAGAGCATCAGGTTCTACTGGCTTTGACAAAATAAGCACCATGATACCATTTGAAAACAGTGCAGAGCCAGGCTGCCACTCTCAGAAGGGGCTTGTTTGCGCATTTGAGGCGCCAGAAGTGCAAATCTCACCCAATACATTTTGAAAATGTTGTTGGTTCACTTTAAAACGGTCTTCTTAATCCCAAGGTCTTTTTATAGTTTCCCCTGGAAGAAATAAAATGAATTCCTGAACAGTGCTTTTTGATACACAAGGAGGTAAGTATAGAATCACTGCTTTAGTACATGATTTTAATTAGGGCACAATCCTAACCCGGAGTTCGGCCACCACAAGTCACTTGTGCCACCCCAGGAGTGTTGCAAATGCGCCACAAAGTGCGCCGTCTGTGCGCCAGTCTCTCTGACTCCGAGAACGGTCCAACGTACTTTACAATGCATTTGCAACATTTCTCCAGGTTAAGATTGTGCCCTTAATGGCTTTTGATCTTGTTCCCCTATAATTTGTAAGGCTGTCTGCTGCCCCATGTAAATATATAACTAATGTTAGAAATTTAAAATTCTAAACTTACTATATTTATATTTTCTTGTACAATATCCAAAATGTAGGGAGATTATATACTTGGACCAATAATTCCCTATCCAAAAAAATGTGGACAACACAAATATGAAAAAAAATGTGTTTTTTCTAGAAGGGGTATTCCTGCAGCACCGGAAAGACTGAAAACTCTTGTGGTATATACCTTTTCAGACATTACAGTCTGTTTTGCAGAGCGCAATCCTAACCTGGAGTTAGGCCAGCACAATTTGGTCAGCACAAGGGATACCATAAAGTATGTTTGGACCACTCTAGGAATCAGAGAGGCCAGCACATAGAGGATGTGCGCCATCCTCTCCAACTCTGATAGTGGTCCAAACGTGCTTTATGGTGGGGGGAGAGAGAGAGAGAGAGAGAGAGGTCGCCTAAGACCACTTGGGGCCCAATCCTATGCATGCCTACTTGGAACTAAGTCCAACTGTGTTCACTGGGGCATACTCTCAGGAAAGGGTCCATAGGATCGTAGCCCTAGTGAGTTCAAGTCAGAGGTGAGGTTTGATTCAGTGAAGTCCTGATTTCCAGCTCAACCTTAGCCAATACAACAATCTCAAACATACTTTTGAGATTGGCACTCACTTGCATAGGAGTAAACTCCACTGCACATGTTGGGACTTCCGAGTACCCATGCATAAGATCAGGCTGTACTTATTTGCTTAATAACAAAGGCTCTTCTGGCACCTGTTACACAAGCTCTTGTTTCTAATAAGTGAAATAATCTTAACAAAGAATTGTAACCTTTTCAAAATATTGCTCTGATATTTTAAAATATTTTAAAATTTTAAACTGGTAGGCTGAGCTAGGAGGAGCCTCAGCAAAGAAACATCCAGCCCAGCATAATCCTCTCTCTCTCGCTCTCTCTCTCTCTCTCTCTCTCTCTCTCTCTCACACACACACACACACACACACACACACACAGTCCAGTGTTTTCCTTGACATACAAGCTTCTAAAGTCAGTCAAAGTTCAAAGCACACATTTCACGTTAATGTTGCAAACTGCTAGCCAGACCATGTTTAAAAGCAAAAAAGAAGACGCGAGTCCAGCCTTCCTCCCCCCTGCCCTGCCCCATTCAGAGCTAGTGAGGATTCCAAAGGTCATGGATAAGACTATGGTTCCTGCTCCCATGTTATAAAATAATGATTTCATATGTTCATTCAGGGCCCAATCCATCTTTCCAGCATTGCTGCAGCTGTGCACTCCTGAAGTGGGAGACGGGACAGTCCCGGAGGCCTCCTCAAGATAAGGGAGCACAGTCCTATGCATGTCTGCTCAGAAATAAGCCCCATTGTGTAAAATGGGGATTACTCCCAGGGAAGCATGCATAGGATTGCAGCCATGGGTTCTCTTATCCCAGGGTTGAATTGTGGCTGAGCTGGCTCTGGCAAGTTGGATAGGATTGGGCCCTCAGGTAACATTATTAAGATATAATTTGATTACACTTGATTAAACTGGTATTTGTATGCATATAATATTGTTGGTATATTGTATGGTGAGATTGGACTGAGCATGGGCTAATAGAAACTTAATGCTGTAGTTGGCTATTCAATACTGATGTCTTCTGTTCATATCCCACTGGCTGGGTGAAGGCTGATGTTTGACTATTTAAATCAAGACAGAGAAACAGATTGAATTTTAGAAGTGGCTGGCAAAAAAGCAGCCTGGAGGAAAGTGAGGAGGCATGCTCTTGCTTTTGAGGAACTGCTGCTCTTTCAGGTCTTATACTGCTGCCTATCTGTTTCTCTGTGGCTTACTCTGTACATCTATAAACAAACAGGTATTCCAAAAATGCTGTGTGTGGGGGGGGAGGGGCCAAACCATGCAGTAGTTTCCATGTTTAATGTGGGTTCACAGCCATGCTGATCAGTCCAAACGCTTTGCTCATACAACCTGTATCCAAATATACATCCTGGGCTGGGTGTGGGGTGGGTGGGCAGGAATAGAGAACAAAAGGGCTGCTTATGACACAAACAAACAATAAGTGGATGCAACATTACATAACACAGGTAAAAAGACAAAAGGCATCCAGCTTTCTTACCAACAGGGCAAAGCTTGCCTCGCTGTTGTGTGCCTTTGACTTGCAGCAAATACAGCTGTAAAATAAGGCAGCGGTAAATTTGGTAATTTAGCCTGTAAAATTAATTTTTTTTAAAAAAGGAAAAAAACTTTCCGTGCTTCCAAAGATCCACCAAGGCAGTGCTTATATTCTTATCATTCCCTGTATGATGACAGATTGTTTGCATAATGCCAACAAGACAGTTTTCCCAAAGCAACAGCTGTTATGAGTGCAGCTTCAGCAACAAACTTCTGCCACAACTTCCAAGTCAATACAGAGATAATGCTGGGAAGTTTCTAAGTTATTGTTTACAAACTTTTCAAAGTGAATTTCAGATATGTCTGTCTGAAGGGTGGGGTGAGTAAAGGTGGCGTTGATAAGGAGTTGCCAAATATCAGGTAGAATCCCATACCAACTCAATCAGTTATTTTGCTTCACAGTTGATAGAAAGAATTGCTGAAACAGCAATAAATATACAAAACACAAGTACTGTAGAAAGGACCATAGCTTGCTTAACTATTCAAATACCTCCTTCCTAACATAGTTGAGAGTGCTGCTGCATTCTGTGCTGAGGTTCACCTTAAGATGGTTTTTCTGCCCAACTGGATGAGTTCCATCCTGGTTCTGAACTGGAAGAGGTCGACTACTATTACTGCCTCTTCCCTTTCCCCTCACACCCAAATAGTGGTAGTGATGGTGGTTGGCAACGGTAGGGAAAAAGCACCATCCACATAGATGGACACTTTATAAGAAACGAGAGGTCTCTGCCACAAGGTGCTTGCAATATACACAATGGGGACAACGTAGAAAGGAATGGAAAACAGAAGCAGGAATAAATAGGGAAGAGGACATTATTTCTTCAGATACTATACTGCGTTATAGTAGGGGAAGAGAGAGAGGGCTGTGCCAAAGGTTCACAGGAGGAAAGGTGATTTTAAAGAAATGATTTTTAAGGAAGTGAGAGAGGAGGAGGCACAATGTGATAAGGCAGCTACTTCCAGATTAGTTAATCAGTCTAAGGTTATGCCCTAAGGCTATCCTGACTCAGTTCTTGAAGCTGCAAATCCTGAGAAACTGATTTGAAGAAGCTCCCCCTTCACCTTTCGCTTGAAGTCTGACCATGCTTGCCAAAAAAATTGTCTCTACCTGATCTCATTACCTGCATTGACCCTGACAGTTGTGATCCAAGGGGGCTTTATTTATCTGCAGCACAGGAAATTAAAACAACAACAACCACCTTGCCTCAAAGACCATGTGGATTAATAAGAAAAAAAGTTAATGCAAATTGGAAGAGGAGAATTCTAATAAACCTAGAAGCAACCAACAATTACACTGCTTGTCTAGGAAGATGGGAAGCTGTCGGTCTGTTTTCAAACTAAGACAGGGAGGGAGGTCAGCTAACTAATATGCTAGCCTAGTACTGCCTTTCACCAGGTTCAAAAGTCTTGAAAACAACTCACATCTGGCCATTAGGACGGTCTTGTTTGTCTCCTGCTGCAAAAACATTATCTGCCTAACTGCTGCACAGTAGCCAGTCCAAGAGCATCATTTTGTTAATTAGGTCAGGAATGAGCAAGAGTGTACTGTACTACTTATTTTTTTTCTGTTGATCCCTAATACAGCAGCCTGCACTCCCTGATGTGGCACCAAGTACTCTGCTGGTCTGTTTCTAACCTTTCAAAACCCACAAGGCCTTGTGCATGAATAACTGAAAATGATTAGGGGCCCAATCCTATCCAATTTTCCAGCCTCGAGGTAAGGAAGCAAGTGTTCCCTTGCCTTGAGAAGGCCTTCCTTGACTTTTCTCCCATCACAGGATACAGTATGCTCCCTGCTGGCATGGCTGCATCAGCACTGGAAAGTTGGACAGGATTGGGCCCTCAGTCCCCTGTGTGTGTGTTGGTGGTACCAGTCTAAACGACTATGGGCGCAATCCTAACCTGAACTTAGGCCAGCACAGTTTGGCCAGCACAAGGGATGCCATAAAGCGCATTTGGATCACTCTTGGAGTCAGAGAGGCCAGCCCACAGATGTGCACCATCCTCCCTGACTCCAAAAGTAGTCCAAATGCCCTTTACAGCATCCCTTGTGCCGGCCAAACTTTGCTGGCTTAACTTGTGCCAGCCTAACGCCAGGTTAGGATTGCACCCTAGGTCTTTTAAAATGTATGCAGGCAACCCTGGATTTGTGGGGAGGGAAGACCTTTCATCTTGAGTTCCAGCCTCTCTATATCACTCTCTTTCAAATTAAGCCCTTTTTAGGCTTGCAATGCAAATCGGCTGCAATCTCAGTGCAAAAGCCTGAAGCATTTGTGCACAAGCTTGACAGAAGCTGGGTGTAGTTTAGTCATGTAGTTTATTTATCCTTTAAAACAGGGGTCAGGGAACTTTTTTACCTTTTACCCCAAAATATATTTAGATACGCCGACGTTACCCCTTTGACGTTAACCCCCCCCCCCGCCAGAACAAAAGAAAAAAAATTAGATATTGGATTTTTATTTGATTAATGAATGAGCTTAATTAATGCTATGTAAATATGAAGTTGTAAAGAGTTTGGGTACACCTGCAGACTTTGAGAGAATAGAATTCAACCCTTCTGGGTTACAACTAGCTTACCTTTTTGACAACAGGTTTAGGTGCTTGGACTTAAGATTTCTCTCTATAATGAATTCAGATTGGGGCGGGCTGGCGCTCTCGCTCTCGCTCTCACAGAGAGAGAGAGAGAGGCCAGCAACAGCAGTTCTGATTTTGTTTTTGTTTTCTGCTGTTCGCCTTGCCTTGTGTGCCTACCACCTCTCTTTGTGTTCCTGACTCCCTGCGCAGGCACCCTAGCCCTCCCCCTGCTCACTCGCCCCACTCCTTGGGACAGCAAGAGACTAGCTGCTCACAAGCAAAGAGGCATGTCCACAGAAGTCCTCTCCCTCTCTCCCTCTCTCTCTCTCACACACACACACACATACACACACACACACACAGAGAGAGAGACAGACAGACAGACATATGTGCGCGCCTGCGGGCACATGCACACACACACCTCAGCCGCTCACCAGAGCCTCCCCCACACCTGCACATCTCGCATCCCTGCCGGGCTCCTGGGTGACGGCGATGGCAGCAGCTCCTCAGCTTCCCCACCCGGAGCTGGTTCGGGCTCTTCCCTGGCGTCAAACACCGCCGACTCCACGGCTGCCTGAGTGCCAGCCGGGAGTGGGTCTGCGCCGGCCTTGCTGCCCGGAATAGGTTTGGCCTCGCCGGCTCCCCCATCACCCGGCACCGCCGCAGTTGCAGCCACGGCCACCATTTTCTCTGCTGTTGCTGCCTTCTCCCTCTACCAGCAGCGGGATCGATAACCACGGCCTTCTTCGCCGCCTGGGAAGGGAGGGGAACGCTGCCTATTGGGGGACAAGTACTTTGCCGCTTCTAATCTCCTATTGGAAGCAAGGGAAATCCATCAAGCATGAGAGGAACTTCCCATTGGTCAGAAGAGAGAACGTTGGTCATGAAGGAAGGATGAGGGAAAAGGGGGCGGGGCATACTCCTATCTGTCCATTACCCCCAAGAATTTCATTTTTACCCTATTTGGGGTAATTTACCCCTGTTCCCTGACCACTGGTGTAAAGAATCATAGAGTTGGAAGGGACCCACAAGGTCATCTAGTCCAACCCCCTGCCTGTTGCAGGAAATCCTCCTAGAGCATCTCCAGCAGGTGCCTGTCAAGCCTCTGCTTGAAAGTCTCTAGTGAGGGAGAATCCACCACCTTCGTTGGCAGACCCACTGTCGAACCGCCCTTATCATCAAGAAATTCTTCCTGATGTCCAGCCAGAATCTCCCCTCTTGCAGTTTGTACCCATTGGACCTAGTTCTACTGTCAAAGGCAGGTGAGAACAGATTTGTCCCTTCTTCCTTATGACAGCCCTTCAGATATTTGAAGAGGGTGATCAGTCTTCTCTTCTCCAAGCTAAACATACCTAGTATCCTCAACTTTTCCTCATAGGACTTGTTTTCCAGCCCCCTGATCTTCGTTGCTCTTCTCTGAACCTGTTCCAATTTGGCTGCATCTTTCTTGAACTGAATTGAACACAGTACTCCAGGTGAGGTCACACCAAAGCGGAACCACAACTTCTTTTGATTTGGACACTATGGTTCTATTAATGCAGGCTAAAATTGCATTAGCTTTCTTTGCAGCTGACTCATGTTCATCTTGTGATCCACTGCAACCCCAAGATCCCTCTCACATGTTATGCTGCCAAGCCAGGTTTCCCCCATTCTATACCTGCGACTTTGGTTATTTTTGCCCAAGTGTAGAACCTTTTCAGTTATTACAGATTCCGTTTTTTGCCGACTTGTTAGTCACACCCATTTGATGTGATCTGATCGCACCCATTTTAAAATTGTTTCCATAAAGTTTACTCTTACTGCCCATTTTGTTTTGCACAAAACATTTTCTAATTTTACGTTCTCGTTCGAGGATGGCTTTCCTCTGCTGGAGGGATCGGTTGCAAATCTCATGCTGAGCTCTAGCGCGCTCAGAAAACAGTGAAAATGCAGCATGGAAGTGAAGGGGTATTATTTAGACATGCCATCCATGCCATATTGAAAATGGGAGAAAATGCTAAGATTTGGCAGCTTAATACCACAAAAGGAAACTTAAATCCTAACACAGCAGTGAGTCTCTAGCGTACATTGCCCTAGTTCCTTCTGAGAACACAGGCAACATTCCAATGTGACATTGATGCATATACTCCAAAAGCAACTACTAGTTATAATTATTATGGGTTGAAATGACATATCTGGAAACTAAAAGCAGCCAAATACATACAATATGAAATTCTCCCTCCGCCCCAGACCTTTACGTAATGGTATGTTTCCCTAAATTCATCATGTTTATTTTCTTTCCACCAACATAAAAGCAATAAAACTATAGATGCACCACTTTAAAGTAGGTATTATTGAAGTGAGTTGTAGACTTTCCTAAGGGCAATACAATCCCTCTATTATTAACAGTGCTGCAATTTTTTTTCCAAGCCCATCCAATGGAACAGGAGACTATATTAATTCTCTCTCTCTATACACTATATACAGTATTTATCCAGTGATGTCATGCAGGGGGTACGCGGGGGTACGCGAATACCGGTTTCTAGGATTACAGCTGGCCCCGCCCATTTGCCCGCCCACTCGTCGACTCCGCCCTCTGCAACGTTTGAATTTCCTGCATGTTTGAGTTGCCTGCATGTTCTCAGAGCCAGGCAGGCAGGCAGGCAGCGAGCGGAGCCTTTCCTTTCCTTGCCACTGAAAAATGAGTTGCTCTGGGGTTTTAACATGATGCCAGGCCTCCTTAACATGTTCTGGGGGTGCTGTGGAATACTGTTGCAACTGTTGGGTCAGTTTAAAATCATCTGAAGCCTCAAAAAGGGCTTTTTTCATGTCACTTCCTACCACGACATCACTTCTGGCTTATGTCGTCACTTCCGGTGGGCAGATCCCGACACGTGCCAATCAAAAGTGAGTACCTGTTCTTAAATCATTTAGATGACACCACTGATTTATACTATTAGTTTCATCTAATGAACTGAGATTAAATCTGGACATGACAGAGGTCTTCCTGGTCTGGATGTACTAAATCTACAACTTGCTCCAGATGGGGTACCACTTCCTCTAAAAGAGCTGATTTGCAGCCTGGGAGTCCTCCCAGATCAACAGCTGCCCTTGGATGACCAGGTGGAATCTGTGGCCAAGAGAGTTTTTGCCTAGCTTCAGCTGCTGCTTTGGATCAGACTGTATTTGAATAGGCTAGATCTGGTTATGGTGGTCTATGCCTTAGTTACATCTTGTTTAGACTACTGTCACACACTCTATGTGGGGCCACCCTTGAAGACATTTCAGAAGCTGCAGTCAGTGCAGAATGCGGGGGCATGGCTTGTCACCAGGGTTAATTCTGTCACCCCATAGCTCCAGCACTACACTGGCTTCCCCTTTCTAACAAAATTATAATTGTGGCTCAATCCTGCTGGGCATTCATGATGGTGGAACTCCTCCTCCACTGCCGTGAGCGTTGCTACAGAACCATAACTATTGTGTCGCTGTCATGTACCTTGGAGCTGCTAACGCAAATGGACAGAGGCTCCAAACACCCACCAGAGATAGAACCAGTCCAAGTTGGTGCAGGTGAATGCCAATGGAGTGAGGAGTGCAGAGGGTGGTTTGGGAGCAAGAGGAGTGGATCTTGGCGGCAGCAGTGCACGCTGAAATCCTATTCCTGTTTTCCTGGCTCAACATGCCGACTCCCTCTCAGAGCAAAATAGCTGGCATAGGTCTGAGAAGACCCATTGATGGGTAATCAGATGGCTACAGAGGGGTAAGCAATGGACTTTAAAAAAAAAAAAAAGTCCATTAGATATTTTATTAAAATATAGTTTATATGTTTTAAAATATATTTTACTTTCCTGTCCCAGGCCATCCAGTCTCTCACACTCACGCTCTCACTCTCACTCCACAGCATGCAGCAGGTGCTCCGTTGAGGCAGCTGCTTCGCATAAGATGGGGGGTTAGGATTGTGCTCTTAATTACATAACTATATGAGGAGGAGGAAAGAACTAACTGGGAACATTACTTAATATTACACATCTTTAAAAAAAACTACAATGGCAGCTTCTTCTGCCATGAAAAAAGCCCCTGCATTACTCTTATCTCCGTGGAGTAAATACAGGCTCTTTAGGCACAACAGGCAAAACTACTGGTGGTCTTCATGTTTGAAATAGAAGGCATTTATTAAGCCGATGATGGAGATGAACAGGAATCATGTTTGCATCTCCATTCTTATCTCAGAAATGCCTCTCTTCATTTTTAAGTCTTGGGAATACTCAAATTTGTATTAATCTGCTGTTAATGAACCAAAGCAAAGCAGTGTAACTTTCCATCTCCTAATGAATGTACTGGCAGAAAAACAGTTTATATTTTTAGGAAACTGGAAAAAAAACATCTGCTGATTAATGATGCTCAACTTTTCAGTCTTAACAACAGCATTAAGTTCAGACATGGTAAGGAATATAAAGTTTTGCATAGCAAAATGGTTAAGCTGGCCACTTGCGGTATTTTCTTGAAAGTGAATGCAATTATTATTCCTTGCCTTTGGGTTGTTTCACTTTTGCCAGAAACCATATACTCTTCGGCTGTTCTGTGTTGAAGGGAATTACTAATAACTCCCTATTTGAGAGCAGAAGGTGAAGGAGCTTAATACATCCTGCTGTTTGCAAAAACCAGTCTTTTCGCCATTCTCAGAGACATTTGTGCAAATTTTCTGCACCTCCCACAGGGTACAAGATCTTAGGTTTTTCAATCCTTTGTCCAAGATTTTCAGGGTTATCCCATTACTGAGCTCTTAGAAACCGCAGACTTTGAGGAGAGTTATGTAGGAAAAGATCTCTACCAAGATCTCTGTGCCTCTTAAGCTATCAGAGCTTAAGAGGCACACACCCTGGGCGCTACACCAGGGGGGCACATGATTGCCCCTAGGCTCTGCCCTAGTAATGGAGGCATCACTGGTGGCATCGTAAGCCCCATTCCTTCTTCTGTGGAGGCTCCCAGGAATGGGACATGCAAAGTTGCAGCAGCAAGCACCCCACCCTCTGGAAAGAACCTGGAAGTGATGTCACAATGCATGTGATATTGTGACATCACTGCCCCAGACTCCAGGGCAGTACATTATGACTCTGCTATTAATAGTTACCCTTAACTTTGCCTGTATCCCCAAAATGTCCTCTAAATTGGTGCAGTTGAGGGCTGATCCTGTCTACTTCCCTCAGTTGCTATACTAGAGAATATGCCTGTTGGCAGAGAACAGTACACAAGCACTAGCCCTTGGGCAGCTCTGAAAGGAAGTTTGCACACCTGAGGGGAAGCAAAAGGCCTGCTCTTTCTGCACTTCTAAACCTAGCTGGGCTTGGGTATGTCATTTTTCACCCAGGTTCAGGAGTTACAGATAGACAAAAATTCAGACTCAGGTCTTTCTGGTCCAAGTTAAATTATTTCCATGAGAAAGGACCTTCTTTCATGTTGGTTCCATACCTGGTAAAACTCCTCCCAGTGCTACAGGGATCCTAAAAGGGATCTTTGGGTCCTATCACAGCCAAGAGCAGACAAGTGTTTGCAATCATGATCCTCATATGTTCATTTGCACTTGCTCATTTGCACCAATGGTAGGAAGGCAAGTGGTAGCTTCCCTCTGCTTCTCTGATAGAAGGACAGAGAATAATAAAAAGGACCTAGTGAATAGGATAGCGTTGTTAGAGGATATATACACAGAAATCTTGGTGATGGAAGCTGTGGACAGAAGACACTTTGCACAACAGCCTGCTGCCCCAGGAAGCAACCTGAAACTGATGTGTGGCATGGCAAAGTAGGAGGGGTGGCAAACAGATAATCTCCCAGCCCATCAATCTGTAGCCCTTTCTAGTCTGCTGCTCTGATGGGTGATCTGATATTCTTCTGGCTCACTGACAGCAAGTAGGAAGAGAATTGCTGTAGCAGCAGTCCCCTTCTCCCTCCAGTGCTGCTAGAAAAAGAAGGAGAAGAAGAAGAAAAAAAAAAAGCTGCCACCGGTCCAGGTTGTTTCTCCCCACCCACCCAGTGCTGACACCAAGTGATTGGGAGAAGCAACTGGAGCCTTTCCACCAGCCTGTCCCCCTTCTCTTCCCAGGTTCACAAGGCACAGCTTCACTCCTCCACATCACTTCTTTTTTCAATGCCGCCTCTCACAGCAGCATTCTGAGAATGGCCTCCGTTTTGCAAGGGAGTGTTTTCAGCGGTTGCAAAACTCTCCATAATACAGGATGGGGCTGTCATGCACCCACAGGTAAATGAACAAGCAGCTGATCTTTCTAATCTAATTGTGTCTCTAGGGACTCTGCTCTGTTTCTAAACTGATCCCTGCGCTTCCAGCGATAATAGTTTTCTGTTCAAATTTATACCAATAAAAAAGTTTAGTAGAAGTGCATTTCAAAAGGTTGAAATGTGGAAATGCAAACAATGCGGCTAGAATGAGAGTTTTGAAATCTGAATGTTCGGATGCTCAGACCGCAGCCCAGAACATGCACTTATCTATTCACCAGGGCATCGGTATGCTGCCTTTCCACCTATGTAAGAAGCCCTTAAGGCGGTTCACGTTCAGTTTAACAAAAGGTCAGTTTTATGAAGCAAGCAGGTAGTGGCAATGATGGTGATCTCTGCTTTACAGCGTATAATTTCCCTCTTGCTGGCTTTCATGTCTTCTTAAAGGCAAGCCAATGGAGCATGAGTTGTCCCACCACACATAATGCGGTGTGAGATTACGGTCACTGTAAATAATTTACTGGCCAGTCCTTTGTGTTCTAGCTTCCACACTGTAATTTGCAAGAGCATTAACCCTTGAACTTCAAACACCATGTAATACAAGCATTTAACTGATTGATTAATATCACTGTACATAGTTAATGGCCACTGAGGCAAGTTACTTAAATAGACACACATTTAAAATGTTCAAAAAGCCAACAGCACCAATGTAAAAAGTCCACAGGTAAAAGAATGTCTCAGGGCACAATCCTATGCATGTCTACTCAGCAGTAAGTCTAATTGTATTGAGTGGGGCTTACTCCCAGGAAAGTGTGCATAGAATTGCAGCCTTACATACATTCTCACAAGGAACTGATTATGACACTGCAACACTAAATAAGATTTAATTTGCTAATTAATATCCCATGGAGAGATATTTCATAGAAAAAATGAGACCTGTAATTTTCTAGAGCACAGCAAATTTCAACAGAAATGTGTGTGCATCAGATACCTTCCCACCTGTGCCTTACCATCTGCGTTGATTATATAGCAATTCTGTTCACATTATTGGATATTATGACACTCTATGTTATTCAACCTCTCAGTCTTGTACAGTGCAATCATTACTTCTGGAAGCCAGTTTTGCTGAAACATCAAACATTTTATTTGATTCCTCATTGCTACAGAGGAACATCTTCCCCTCAGCACAGTGATTTTCAACCTTTTTCATCTCGGTCTAATGAACAGGCGCTAAAATTGTCAAGGCACATCATCAGTTTTTTTTAACAACTGACAAGGCACGCCATGCTGCTGATGGTGGGCTCACATCTCCCAATGGTCCTACTAATAAATTACCCTCCCCTAAATGTCTGTGGCACACCTGCAAACCATTCGCGGCACACCAATTCACAGCTCAGTGAGCCATGGCACACTGCCTGAAAATAGCTGCCTTAGCAGGTAGTACAAAATAAGCAATAAACCTATCTCTACACATGGATAACATGGATAACTTTCAAGAGATTGCCATACTTAATTAGGCAGGGCTGGCCTCAGGAGCTATAGGGCCCACCCTACCCACAAAGATGAGTGGCAGTGGCAAGGTCAACACCAACTGCTTCAGGGTCAGCGGGGGTGAGTGCAGTGGTGTCATTCAAATGATTTAGGAACAGGAACTCACTTTTGATTGGCACTTGTCGGGAACCCAGAACCCAGAACCCAGGGTACCTCGTTAGGATCTGGAACGCCTATTCTGGTCCGTTCCCCCTGAATGACATCACCCCCTAGGAATCCGGAGTCGCTCCCTTTAACCCTCTGAGTGCCGGCCAACCAAGAAGAAAAGCTCTTTGCAAAGGAATTGGGAGGGGGGAGGAGGGAGAGTGAAGTGGACGGAGTCAGCCCTAATTTTAACTAGTGGAACTGAGTTCCCCTGCGTTCCCCTTGCATGACATCACTGGGTGAGTGGGAGGGTCGTTCAGCAGCAATGCTACACTCACCTCTGATGCTCTGGCATGAAAGATTCCAAGTTGAAGCATCAGTACAGAAGGAGTTGCTGGCTGCTGCTGTGGGCCACAGCACTTGCCGTCCCAGGGCAGGGCCCCTTCAGGTACGGGGCCCAATTTAGCCATCAAGTGTTCATGCAACAGAAGGTTACAACAACCAGTCCTGACTCACCGACAAATATAACTATATGATACAAGTTTACCATATTACCGTTCATATTTCTAGGCTGGTATAAGGCTCAGCAGCCATCTTCCGCACCTGTCAGCCATCTTCAGTTGGTCTCCTATCCCCTGCCTGCTTTCCCACTGAATGGGACCCGTGAGAACACGAGAAGTTGGGTCCAAAACAATCACCTCAGCAGCTGCACCTTCCTGGTGTTATGAGAACAGGGCTATAGAGATTCATTCCTGAGCGTTTATCCCAAAAGCTCAAGGCTACGCTTATTCTTCATGTGTATCAACGTAGCTGCCCCTGCTTTACAGCTCTTTTTCCAAGTGATGGGAATATGCCTTGTTGTACCACTTTGGCAGTGAAGCCTATAGAAGCCCATGCATTCAGGCACTGCTTTGTCTCCAGGCTGTGCTGAGGATGGTGGCAGGCCGTGTCAGCCTGCTGAGTCACTTGGAAAAGCCGTAAGTTTTATGCCTGGAGGTGCCCCTGTAAATCTGATGCCTGGAAATGCTGTAAGTCTTATGCCTGGAAGTGCTCCTGGAGGTTTGATGCTCTTGTACTTTGGACAAATAAAGTTGCTTTATGACAACCTTGGACTAGAGTGGGTGTTGGACTGGGCGGTAGCTATTCAGCTCCAGGTATTCCAGAATAAGAGTTAGGAACCATTGGAGGAAGCCTAAATCCTGGGTAAGCCTAAAGCCTGGGTATGGTAAATCCTGGGTATTCAACAGAATTGTGGTTTGGAATATCTTCTTGGGCAGTGGTGTCGCTAAAGGAGTGTGAAATGCTAAGGGCCAAACCTTATCCCATTTTCCAACCCTGATATAGCCAGCCCAATGGGATGTGTGCTGCAGCCTGTGGTGGTGGGGAAGTCATGGAGACATCTTCAAGGGAACATTTCGGGACTGCACTGAAGCTGCATCAATGCTGGAAAGTTGAACAGGATTGGGCCCTCAATCTTTTACGGTGCCAGACCGTGCTGTGTAAGCAGCCCCTCCCTCTTCCCAGCAGAGCTAGCTGCGGTGGTGAAAACAACAAGGAAGCATCTCCTCCGTGTTGTTTTCACTGCCCTGACTGGATCCAGTGGCAAGGGGGAGGGACCATTTACACTGCACAGTTGGGCCCTGTGAAACAGTTAGCGTTTTGTACCCCTCTAGTGATGCCACTGTTCCTGGGTGGAAAAGTGTTCTCAAGCTCAGACTGGAGGCACTCAACCAGGATGGCTATTAATCCTTCCCACATGTAAAAATTTTTCCAACGCTGGTGTTTGTTCCATGGTTTTCTTCCTTACCTTTATCTCTCAGCACTGACTTCTGACTTGACAGCCCCTGCACAAATCCTGGCTCCTGGTTTCCACCACCTGGCTCCACTCTGATGATGGTGATTATGGTTTACATTTCTATGGTGCCCTTCTTTCATGAACTGTAGGAAATTTAGAACTTACTCTCATCAGGAAATATATGAATTTTGAATTGATGCTCCCATGTTGGCAAGACCCAAATGCTGTTTGTACAAAATATCTATCTAGAATTATAAGCAGTGATGTCATTCAGGGGGAACAGACCAGAACGGGCGTTCCGGATCCTAACGGGCTCCGTGGCTGGTCCCGGGTTCCCGACAAGTGCCAATTAAAAGTGAGTTCCTGTTCCTAAATCATTTGAATGACACCACTGATTATAAGCCACATTTTCAGATGCACGGCGTTCACCAATAATATATATTGTTATGGGAGACCACACACACACACACACACACACACCCATGGCCAGGGATTTATACTTAAAACCCAATCCTATTCAACTTTCCAATGCTGATGCAGCTGTTCCAATGGGACATACGCTGCATCCTGCTGTGGGAGGGCAATCATAGAGGCCTCCTCAATACAAAGGAACATTTGTTCCTTCAGGGCTTACCTCAGGGCTGTATTGTGGCTGCATCGGTGCTGGAATATTGGATAGGGTTAGGCCCGCAGTTTGTTTAGACTCAGGCAGCACATAGGCTTGTTGAAAAATTGGCATTATTAATTAGCAAACATTCTCAGATTCAAAGTAGCTTGGATTAAAGTAGTTTATAAATGTCGTTAATTATCACTGATGACATTGTACAGCCATTCACTACTTCTGATTTGGCTAAACATACCAGAAATGCCATCTAGTCAAACCCAAGTTCCTTGATTGATTCATCCATCCCCACTCCCCCATTCATTGATTAATCCATCCCCACCACCATAGCCAGAAATCAATTTGCACAATCCAGACTTTTGCTAGCAGAGAACCAGCCCAAGACAACAAAGGTATCTGCAACAGAGTAAGTATCTCTCGAAGGCTCCAAGAAGCATATGGCTAAATCTGGCTGCCACCTTTCCCCAACACAGCATGGCTGCCTGCCCACACTTACTATTTAGCAGGCAATGGGCAGAAATAAAGTCTCAAGGGCACTTTTCTAATATTCAGTTGTGACGCACAATCATTTCCATAATTTCATCCAGCACTGTACTATTCTGTCTGTAAACATTAGTTTTCAAAAACAATTCAACAATCATAATAATAACAAAAGTCCTGCTTAAGCAGTGTGACATTTATTCAACTGTGAGTCCATCTAATAAGGATGATAGAAAGTTATTAGGTATATAGGTACCTAATACCTAATAAGTTATTAGGTAATGATGAAGCGGCAGGGCAGACGACTAGAGCGTCGGTGGCGAAAAACTCGTGCCGAATCTGACCGGACACGGGCTAGGGCCCAGTTAAAAGCTTACTCTAGGGCAGTGGTGGCGGCCAAGAGGGCACACTTCTCTGCCACCATTGCATCTGCAGAGAACCGTCCGGCTGAGCTCTTCCGTGTGGTCCGTAGTCTTTTACATCTCGCCCCCCCTACTGGTGGGGAGGAGCACACGGAGGCTCGCTGTGACGAGTTCGCAAAACATTTTGCAGACAAGGTCGATCAGATTCGGCATGACTTGGACGCCGCTGTGGGCATATCTAGTGATGTCCCTGGGGAACCTGTCTATCCTACCATTTGGGATTCTTTTCAGCTTGTAGAGCCTGAGGATGTGGACAGGATTCTCTGGAGTGTGAGACCTGCTGCTTGCCCGCTCGACCCTTGCCCGGCATGGCTAATTAGAGCTGCCCGGGGAGGGCTGGCCGAGTGGACGGGGAGGGTGGTGAATTCATCTCTGAGGGAGGGGGTGCTCCCGCCTGCTTTGAAGCAGGCGATGGTTCGCCCCCTCCTGAAGAAGCCCTCCCTGGATCCCACAAATTTAAACAACTTCCGGCCAGTCTCCAATATCCCATTTCTGGGCAAGGTGATTGAGCGGGTGGTGGCGTCCCAGCTTCAGAGGGTACTGGAGGAAACGGATTATCTGGACCCATTCCAATCTGGCTTCAGGCCGGGGTTCGGGACGGAGACTGCCTTGGTCGCCTTGGTGGATGACCTTCGCCGGGGGATGGACAGGGGAAGTGCGACCCTGTTAGTCCTGCTGGACCTCTCGGCGGCTTTCGACACCATCGACCATGGTGTCCTTCTGGGTCGGCTGGCCGGGTTGGGGCTTGGGGGCACTGTCTTGAAGTGGTTCCGCTCCTTCCTGGCTGACAGATCCCAGAAGGTGGTGCTGGGGGATGCTTGTTCGGCACCCCGACCTCTTAGGTTTGGGGTGCCGCAAGGTTCCATCTTATCCCCCATGCTGTTTAACATCTACATGAAACCACTGGGAGAGGTCATCCGGGGGGTTTGGAGTGGGGTGCCATCAATATGCTGATGACACCCAACTTTATCTCTCCTTTCCCCCTGATTCTGAGGAGGCGGTTGAGGTTCTGGATCGCTGTCTGGAGGCAGTTGGGGGCTGGATGTGGGCGAACAAGCTGAAATTAAATCCGGATAAGACAGAGGTGCTTTTGCTTCGGAAATCCACAGCTCGGGTATTGGACTATCGTCCTGCTCTGAATGGGGTTGCACTTCCTCTGAAGGAGCAGGTTCGCAGCTTGGGGGTTCTCCTGGATCCACAGCTACACCTGGAGTCCCAGGTGGCGGCGGTGGCCAGGGGAGCCTTTGCTCAGCTTCGGCTGGTTCGCCAGCTGCGGCCGTACCTGAGCTGTGCGGACCTGGCCACAGTAACCCATGCCCTAGTGACATCTAGATTAGATTATTGCAATGCGCTCTACGTGGGGCTGCCTTTGAAGACGGTCCGGAAATTACAACTAGTACAGAACGCGGCGGCTCGGGTGGTTGCTGGGGCACGTCGGTTTGACTCTGTCTTGCTCCGGCGGCTACACTGGCTGCCGGTTCTGTTCCGGGCCCAATTCAAGGTGCTAGTTTTGACTTTTAAAGCCCTTTACGGCTCGGGTCCGGGGTATTTGAGGGACCGCCTCCTTCCATATAATCCTACCCGTACTCTTAGATCATCTGGGGGGGCCCTTTTGACTGTGCCGCCACCAGGAGAAGTGAGAGGGGCGGCGGCCAGGAAGAGGGCCTTTTCGGTGGTGGCCCCCCAACTTTGGAATACCCTCCCCTTCGAATTGAGAACAGCCCCCTCTTTGTTAACTTTTCGGCGGGGGCTGAAGAACTTTTTATTTCAAAAAGCTTTTTAACTGTTGACAGGTTGGCTGGCTGGCTGGCTGGTTATACTTTTATATTTTATGATCCACATGGCTTGTTTTAAACTTTGTTGTTTAATTTTTTGTTTTATGGTATTTTAATATTGTTTAAATTGTTTTTAATGTTGTTTTTATATTTTTTATTGTTGTAAATGCCGCCTTGAGTGCCTTCGGGCAATAGGCGGGGTATAAATTCAATACATAATAATAATAATAATAACTAGTCATTTCATCTTTTGTGCAGCTGGATGAAACCTATTCACATTGCCCACAGGCTTCTTGCTCCTTAATTTGCCAAAGTGTTAAAGTCTTTGCTCTTAATGTTGCATAGAAGCAATGGCATAGCTAATGAAAGTGTAGCCCAGTACAGAGGGCAAAGAGATGCCCCGGAAGTGATGTCACAACAGGAAGTGACATCACAATAGGAAGTTGTGACAGCACGCTTAGGATTTTAAAAATGAAAAATGGAGGGGCACAAACTCCTCAAGCAGCGGGACTCCTCCTGCTCCCCCAAGCATGCAGTCACCTCACAGTCATACATTCATTCATATTTTTCACATTTTTATACTACCCTTCTTCCATATAAACAGCAGAGCACCCAGTCCAAAAAGCACATTCACACACAGAACTAAGGGAGGGAAGTGGGGAGGGGGAAGATCTTTATATAAACATCAGAGCACCCAGTCCAAAAAAGCACATTCACACACAGAACCAAAGGAGGGAAGTGGGGAGGAGGGGGAGATCTCTATATAAATATCTGAGCACCCTGTCCAAAAATCACATTTGCACACAGAACCAAGGTGGGGTGTGTGGGAAGGGAAGGAAGAGCTCTTTACAAATAGAACAGCCACTCCAAAATCAGTTAGGGTTTTTTTTTGGGGGGGGGGCTGTTGGAACCAAGGAGAGGAAGGTAGAGCTATTTACAAATGGAGCAACCACTCCAAAATCACTGTTAGAACTGGGGGAGGAAAGCTCCTTACAAATGGAGCAGCCAATTAATAATCACTGTTAGCACCAATGGAGGGGGGAGAGGGAGGGAAGATTTCCTTACCAAAAAAATGGGGCAAACACTAGCTTTGATGCAGCTCCCTCAAGAGCAGAGGCACTAGGGAGGAAAACTGAGCATTATATCTTTGCAGTAGCGCTCATTGTCTCAATACAAGTCTCTGCAAGTTCAGCCCTGCACGGTCTCCTCCCTGGCTTCTCTGCAAGCCTCATACCAACCCACGTGGTGCTCCTGAGAGCCCTGCAGTTGCAGAAGAGCTCTGGAGGTCTGCCTGTGCTCTGGGAGCCTAGCGGGGGCGGGGCTTTGCCAGGGCTGCCGTCTTTCACTCTCCTTGTTGCCCCTGTAAAGCTTGTAGCCCGGTGCAATTGCACCCCCCCCCCCGCGCTTCTTTAGCTATGCCCCTGCATAGAAGCATAGTACTCAAGATAGCAGAACAGTCAAGCATTTTGGAGGGCCAATCACTCAGGACCTGGTATTTCACATCTTTCATGACTGTCACTTCATTGTTGGAGAGTTCTACTCCATCTGGCCTTAAGATGGCAACATTCTGGCCTCGACTGAAAAAACTCTCATCATGCTTAGTCATGAGTAGGTTTCTTCGGATACAAGTAGCAGCCCAATCCCATTGGCCACTCACAACAGCAGAGGTTGCCTTTTGCTTCTGTAAATGCAGCAGTACTGTCACAAATGGCATGCCACTGCTGGGAAATTTGGCACTGCCCACCAATTTGGCACTGCCCAGGTCGGTTCTTCTGTGTGCCACCACCAAGAAGCCTGGTCCCCGCAAACACATGCATCACTTACAATGGTGGGGGATAGGCTGTGAATAGCTTAATGCCAAGCATGGCCAGAACAGACAAAGGTTTTGAAGGAGATTACAGTACCGTATATTTGGAGGACTGAGAAATGACTTCTGGAGTGCTCAGATTATGGGCGCAATCCTAAGCAGCGCCGGACTGGCGAGGCCGACTTGGCAGCGCCATATCCGACGCTGCATAGGAGAGGCTGTAGCCCCCCCCCCCATGGGGGAGGCTCTAGCCTCCCCTATGTACTCCACTAAAGAGCAGGTGCAGATCTGAGGAGACCGTGCAGCCCGAATCGGGGCCATGTGGCCTTGCTGATGGGCTTAGGACGCGGCCATATGGCCACGTCCCAAGCCCGCCAAGCCCACCTCCCAAGCACCTCCAAAGGTCCTGTCCAAGTCCCCCCTTCCCCCTCCCACCAATCCCCATCTCGATACGGGACAGAGAATCCCTCGCGCCGGCCGGCTTCGGCCAGCGTGAGGGAAGTGCTGCGCAGGCGCAACAGGACCGGCACTGCCAGCAGCGCTGGGGGTGCTGCTAGGCGCTCCCGTGTCAGCACTAATGGTGGAGCGCCGACGCAACATTGCGTCAACGCTCCGCCCCCTCTAGGATTGCGCTGTATGCCTAGCTCATCAGCTATTTTTAAAAAATGCCTTTTTTTACAGGTTGGCTTGATGGTAGCCGAAAGGCCCTTTTTCTAAGGTTTAAAATGGAATTTCAGGCTGGAATATTTAATCCTAATTTAAGGAATTGCCTTTGGACTAGTAGGAGCACTGTGTAGTTTTGCAGATGCCTGTGAATGATTCTGCTAAAAGACTTCTTATCCTATCTCTGTGGTTGTTGTTTTTTTCCAACTGTGCAGCATGAAGTGTAGGAAAATAAGGAATTGAAGGGATAAGATATAAAACATTTCTTAACTGAAAATGCACCCATGGGTATCTGTGTAAATCATTATAATTCCCAAATTTTGTGTTTGTTTTCTTTCCCAGAACATGCTTTATTATCTACTTCTCACTTCTTGTAAAGTTCTCTGAGTAATCTCATTTCCATTTTATTGTGCACAGTTTGTCATTTGGAGTGCAATTCCAGAGAGAACAGTTGTTCTAGAGTCTAGTGGTTGTCATGTGATCCTCTGTGATTCTCAATAATAAACATTATCATCAATCTCGTTTATGCTTAGGAACTTGGCATTTCTTAAATGCTAAGTTATATAGTATATATAATAGTTTATTTCTCTATTGCAGAACAATATTTTCACCTGATATTTTAATATGAAAAAGTGTAAGCATTTCCCTAGTCATTTTTTAAATTTAATTTCATCCTGAAATGTGTTAGACTGAGCATCTAAAAATGTTTTTAAAAGTCTGATGATAAATATTTTTTGGGCAATTGCTTTTCATATGCACGCTAACAGAAAGAATATTTAAAAAGATCTTGTATGAACAGATGACTGAATATCTGTAATAGTTCAAGTAATCATGGGTTTGCTGGGGGAGGGGGAATGGGGAGGTACGGAACGGGTAGGCCCATGGGCAAGCCAACCTGTGGAGGGATTTGTGGAGCCAGGATATGGCCTTTGGGCTGGATCCCACCCACCCCCTTCCCCAGCCTAGGTGGCACTGATTTGGCTGCTCAAACGTGTGCCGCCAATTTCAGCAGTGAGGCTTCACGTAGCCCCAGCTGGGCCAGTGCACATTACCTGGGAAAAAGGGAATATTTTCCCTTTCCCTGGGTATCGCTGCTGGATATGGAGCAGATGTTCCAAATAAATTACATTTCAAACCAAATTGAAATGAATATGAAATACAATTTATTTTTAAAATGTAAAAATTAAAAAAGAATTAAAACCATTTTTTTAATTAAGATACAGTGGAGTGTGTATACTGAGTAAATACTATTTTATTCACAGCTGAGAGTATTAGGGCGCAATCCCAATCCTTTCCAGCACTGATACAGCTGTACCAATGGGGCATGCTCTGCATTCTGCAATGGAGTAGTAGTCACAGAAGCCTCCTGAAGGTAAGGGAATGTTTGTTTCCTTACCTCAGAGCCGCATTGTCCTTACCCTGGTGCTGGAAAGATGATTAGGATTGCACCATTAGGATCTTAAGTATTTTATACTTTTTATCCATATGCCTATTCAGATTTTTTTTCCCAATTCATATACACATCCTTATGTCTCTATAAATAAACCCAGGACATAGGTCAAGAAAGTGTGATTTTGCTCTTTATCATGCAATAAATAAATACTAAATATCACAGCACATCAACTATAATTTATATAGAAATGAAAGTTTAAAAGCTTAATGTTAATTGAATATTGAATATTTGATAATGCACAAAATTTGCAGAAGGGGATTTTGAACAATATTTAGAAAGACAAATTTGTTTCAGTTACATTATTTACGTGCTCTTTTCCCTGCTATGAAATATTATATTACACAAATTTTGTTTTTATGAATCAGCCACAGGGGTATAGCTAAAGAAAAAGTGCAGGGGGGTGCAATTGTACCAGGCAACAAGCTTTGGGGGGGGGGCAACAAGCCAGGTTTGACACTAGTGGCCAAAATTGTGAAAACATTGGCATGTATGAATGAGACCATAGTGTTATATAAAATTCAATCTGGAATTTAATGCAAAATGCAATGAAGCAAACTGGAGTCTAATATCTTTTATTTATGCTATAAAATGTTATGACCAAAAAAAACAGAAAACGGAAATACAACTGTCACGTAAAAATCACAGCTTGTTAAAATCACAGTTTTTAGAAATAATACTACCATGTAATATATCATTTGATGAGAAATTTCATGTATATTGCAATGAAGCAAATCAGAATGTAATATCTTCATTCTGTCAAAAGTTATGGCCAAAAACCATAACCAATTTGAAAATATAACTGTGATGTCACTTTCTGTTGTGACGGCACTTCTGGGGCATCATTTTGCCCTCTGCAGCAGGCTACACTTTCGTTAGCTACACCAGTTATCAGCCATGACTTCCACGAAAAGTGGCACGATTTCCATCAAGATTTAAATGATTCCCACAATTTTATTATTCCCCATGTATTTACCACCTTTGCATGTTCAAACGAATCACACAGAAGAGCTATATTTAAAACTTTTACTTCATTTCTTAATTTTCCTAGAAACGAGCAGCATGGGAATTTGAGTAAAATGACAGAAACAGGAAAAATTTAGAAGGGAATCTTTTATGAATCTTTAAAGAGGAACCTATAAATACCAACTATCAATTAAATGTGTCACACAGTCCAGACTGTTTCCTTTCTTTCTCAAGACCAGTAGGGTTACAAACATCTTCTGCATACAAATTGAAATGCCTCTGTGAAGGTTGGTAGGATAAACATGGTTGGTAGGTTTAATTTTCAAGAGTATTTTTGAACTGAATTTATAATGGGTACACGAATGGCTAAACTAATTTTAAAAAACTCAACGCTCAGTACTAAAGTCTGTGGACACTTACAGTGCAATCCTAGGCATGTCTACTCAGAAGCAAATCTCATGTAATCCAAGGGAGCTTACTCGTAGGTATGTTTGAACAGTGCTGCAGCCTTCAATATTATACATACTTACCTGGGGGGTAAGCCCCACTGAATTCAATAAGATTTATTTCTGAATAAATATGCGTAGGCTTGAGCCATGCGCCTTATTTATTTTATGCAAACAAGGAGTTCACTTTGTTATGCCTTGCCATTGTTTGAGAATTTCTAATTACAGACCAACTTCAGAAGGCTGAAGTGGAAAAACTGTTGATTTAAATAAGATGGCACATCCTATTTATTGTAATTGCATGTTCTTGTGCAAAAATGCTTGGCTTCCTGCAGGCCCATAACATCAGGGCATGATTACATAAGAGTTGGTAGAATCCTTAACATCACATTCCCATACCGTTTCTCTTAGTAGCCCTAACACCAACAGGCATGCCAGAAGCCACATTCTAAAAAATGACCACTTCTAGCATCCAGTGCTTCTTGAAAGCATGCATCCTTGGCTTAGGTTATCAGTCTCCAGCATTGTGAAAAAGACTTGCGACTTTAACTCAAGTTTTGACCTTTTGGCCTGACTCTCCTCTGAATCGTCACACATGTCATTAACTCTCACTCTGACTCTCACTTTGGCCACTGACTCAATGAGTCAGCAATTCCGGCAACTCAAATCAGTGCACATGCTTCATTACTTTATTGTGGCTTCCACATCAGAAAGAACTCTTTCGGACATCCGGGAGGCACCACTAAGTCGCCAAGACCAAAACAGAGAAAAAACTTCCTGTTTTCATTGCAAAATTGGAAGTGAGTTTTTCTCATTTTCCCAGCAGTTTGGAGCTGCCAGGAGGGCATCGCAGCCTCCCTAGGTCCTTCCGAGAGTCATAGCAACCTCCAGGTAAGCTTAAAAATCCCTTCCCTGATCAGCAGCAGCACAAACATGGAGATCCTGCTGCTGATGCTTTCTGGGCCATTCCCCTTAAAGGGGAATCACCCTTTTCTGGTTTCCCTGGTGGATCACAACCCATCAGTTTGGGAACCACCAAGATACTCCATACTTTTATGTCAGACCTCTCCTATGAGGTTTGCCTGTAATTTGCTAGCTATATTCAAAGTTCACTAAAAGCTCTTTTAAGCTCTTATTGCTAAATGTGGTTTTCCAAATTAGACAGAGACTGGTCTGCTACATTGTCAATTTATGTGGCATAATACATTCTGAGTCCCAGACTATGGTCTGGAGAACAGAGTGCCTCTGGGTAGCCCAATCCTAAACTGCCCAGCCCCTGTAGGAAAAGCGGTGAGGAGAACGGCTATCACTACCTTCAACAGGAGCAGCAGAAGCCATCAGAGGCAACCCAGGGGAAGGGAACATTCACCCCTTCCGCCAGGTAAGGGTGCTGGCCTGGCAATGGCCGGCTGTTTTGCTGACTCAGACTTGGGAACCTCCGTGTTGGGCCGTGTGGCCTGACATGGAGGATAGGATGCAGAGGTGAAGTCACCCAAAATCTGGTTTGCTCCTGCTATCCAGAGATCACTTTACAATCTTTTTTTAAAAGGCTGCCTCTCACATTTTTAAAGCAAAGAGAAAAAAAGAAATTGTGGAACATCACACACCTTTAGACAGTCCCTAGATTCGCTTGCCTTCACAAGGCAAACATTTCTACAGGTATTAACATTTTTGGCAGTTTCTGTTCTTTCACAGCACATTCTTGACTAGGGAACCAATATTATTCTTCCTCTTTCAACAGTAATTTAACATTATTGTACTGAGAAACATACACACACACACACACACACACACAAGACTTTCTCTACTCCTGTTCACTTTTTGTGAAATAGTAAAAGGTAGAAAAAGTAAAGATGTTCATTTTAGTGGAACCTCCCCTCCTCCCAAACTGGGTTACCCTATTCCTTTGTCTGAAATCTAATGTTGCAAATTTGTACTATCTGAAGTCTTTGCTTATAATTAAAGGTCACAACTGGCAGATGTAGTCAGAAGGACATGCAAATGTGAATGAATTAGGGGAGGCCCTGTAGCCCAGGGAAAGAGCATCTGTTTTGCACGCAAAAAGTCAATCCCCTTTTTTCTCCAGGTAGGGCAGAGAAAAATTCCTGACCGAACCTTTGGAGAGCTATGTATGATCAAGAATATCGAGTTAGAGGAACCAATGTGGGACATAAAAGTGGGACATAATGTAGCTTCCTAAGAGATCTTGTATATAGATAAAGTTCATATTTAACTATCATTTGCTGATGCTCTTGACATTTTTTTCCCCAGGACCCATTATGTTTCTCTCTTTATCTACACATCACAAATTATTTTAGGAAACACAGTACAATCATCAGAAAGAAAATGGTTGCCCTTTGACTCAGATTTCTTGAGTAAGCAAGGCCAGCTAATTATACATGAAAGATAGAGCTGCCTTTGCAAGCTGCACAGTGGATGAAAAGTGAAACAAAATATAGAGATACTGTTGGGGGGGGGGGGGAGCTAATGTTTTTAATGAGCTAATACAAGATTAGATCATCAACTCCTGTTAGCACATACCAAGTGTTCATTTTCAGATTTTGGAGGGGAAATAGACAAAGCACTTTTTCTCCAGACCTCAGAAATATGCCCTGGCAGATCTGTAACACCAATAGCTTAGGACAGTGAGCTTCAAATGGTGGGTTGCGACCCACTACTGAGAGCAAGAAAGGGCCTTTCCCCTTTAAGGGGAGTGGCCCAGGAATGGGTGCCCCAACAACGCCGCAGTGATCACCCAGGGGCATGGAAAGGGACCATGTAGGAAGCCTTTCAGAGGGTGCTGGAGGCTTGCAGCCCCCTCCGCAATCCTCTGTACTACAGAAATGAACTCCAATTCACAATATTTCTGCAGCACAGAGGGTGCTGTGGGGACATGCACCCCCTCCCTGTGTCTGCCCCTGCAACTAGTTAGCAGTGGTCTTCGAACTCCTGGAGATTTGATGCCAGAGTAAAAACTTTGAGAACCTTCATGGGATGCCATGGTTGATTCACTACAACAGCCAACTTGTCCTGTTCTGAAGAAGAGCTTAATATTGTTATCTGACACAAGCATGCATCATGGCTTATACTGTCTGGCACAACTTCCCAGCAAACAAAAACTGACGAAGTCATGATTTTCAGTTTGTGCTTATCACTGGATTACCAGCCTGGCAGAAAACACAGTTCCTTTCATTCTGAAACTGCTTTCCACTGTCAGAATCTCTTTAAAAGCTGAGGAGTTCCGCCTCCCCAAAATATCACTGTCATCACATTTCATTCATTTCACATGCACTAGACAGAGGGAAACGGCCTATAGCAAGCGGACATAACTTGTCACCCATCCAATCAAATCCCGTTCACCACAGCTAGACAGCTGCCCAGGACTATGAAAAACAGGTTATCCCAGATATGTCAGGTAGCAGATATCCAGGCATCTCTCCATATCAGGAAGGTTGCATTTGACTTGGTGGATTGTGGAGGCCTGGACAGTAACAATCCAGGTGTTGGCAACGTACAGAAGGAAGCCGTGGGTACTCAGCCATGAGACGAATGAAGGCTGCAGAGGGGCAGTGCCTGCTTGAATGCATTCGGGGTTTCTCATCAAGGACCTTCAAGCCTCAGACTCTCTGTCTGACTAGGAGGCTCCTCATCATTCATATCAGACAGTTTTTCTTCTAAAGTGCCTTCGCTACTTAGCCTTTGCCTTTTAGACATTAAAATGCAATATGAAAATTTGTACAAGATAAATGTCACGCAGTTCTCCCTGAATAGTGCTAGCTGTGTATATGGTCCACAACCATGAGACAAAAGACATAAGAGAAAAACATAAATGGTGTCATTTACTTTATCCTCATTCTTTTATGGTAGAAAAGCACAGGGCTATTGTAGACACGTACTTAGGGCTTAAGCGGTTCATTGCCATTTCCTATCCTACATTATCTAAGTGTTCACCAGCTCATAACAGTCAAAGCTGTTAGCTTGGGCCTTGATTTTCACATTACATGTCAGAGTAGAGAGACATCCATTGCTACATCCATTTCCATCAAATAAACTTTTGATAAAGGATTTGTGTTTCAAAATTCAGCACTTTGAAACACCAAACTCAGCAGACAGAACACACTTTGAATGCAGATAACAGAAAACCACCACGATAATTTAAAGGCACATTCATGTCATCATTTCCAAAGTTGCCTTACTAATCCACACTGAAGAGACCAACATTTGTCTGCAAAAACTGTGTGTGTGTGTGTGTGTGTGTGTGTGTATGTGTTAGATGTCTCCTGCGCCAGTCTAATAGTGTTGCAAATTTGCTATATAGCATGTCTGTATCACTCCAGGAGGTGTTCGGGCTGGTGCAGGGAGTTGCACCAGCCTGCAGAGCCAGGAAATGGGGCTAGCGCCAGCCAAGTTCCACCAGCAGAGGGAGTTGGGAAGGGAAGGGGGGAGAGATCAGGAGGGAGCTATTTTGGGGCATGGGGAGAGCAGAGAGAGGGCAAGCTGACCTGGGGAGTGGGGAGAGACCCTGCCTAGGCAGCCCAGGCTGTATCCTACCGCCCATCATTAGTTTGATCCCAATTCAGGCTGCTTGGGTTAAGTGATTTTGACAGCGCAGATCCAAGTAGCCCCACTAGGAGGCCACTGTCTGCCACTTAGTAAGGGCAATAACTTCCCCTGTGCAAAGTGGCATCTGGCCCCAAATCCACGATGGATACAGTAGAGGCCAGCCGACCAGCCTGTCCTACTGCAGGATAGGATTGGGCTGCCCATGTCTGTACAGTTCCACACCCCTGAAATGGTGGCTGTCGGCTGGGGCCGGGCCGAGAGGGGGTCTCCAGGGAGTAAGCCCGACATGCCGGGCCAGATGAGGCACACCTGCGGCCGGCCGGCTATAAAAGGAGACGGACCGCCCAGAGAGGGGCAGGCAGCTTGAGGAGAGAACAACGTCCTGTTCCCACGGAAAGTGCGGGCCGGGACCCCCTCGGAGACCGAGATGACTGGAACCCCCTGAGGCAGCTGGGACCGCAGCAACGATGACTGGCATCCCCTGCGCGACGGGCACCCTGCTCGAGACTGCTGGCACTCCACCCCCTGGATGTAACCAGACTAACCAAGCCTGCCTTGCCTGGGCCGACCCTCGCCCCTGGAAGCAGACGACGGAGTCATGAGTGGGCAGACGCCCCGGACTTTCAATTGTTGGCCAGGACAGCTGGACTTTTATGTTGTAGCCCGGGTGGCTGGACTCTTGCTTTGCACTTTTGAGGGATTGGGGGCTAGCGGGGTTCATAGGCGGCACCCCTGTGAAGGAACAGGGGAGCACCATGGCTGGAGGTTGTGCTGGCAGGTTTGTGAACCCCAATAAAGGGCGTTGTTCTGGCTGTTTGCCTTCGTCTCCTTGATTTCCTTGCAAGCCGACCCCATGTACCCAGTTGACCCCTTTGCCGCCCCCCTCCCCGATGACTTCAGGGGGGCGCGGGGGGCACCAACGTGACTGTGGCATTGGGACATATTATGTTCTGGGAATGATCTTTTGCCTCCAGCTGTGGGGAAGGAGAAGTTGACATGACTCTCCCCACACAAAACTGTTCCCAGTAAGTACATCCATATAATTTTGCTTTTGCTAAATAAGCTCTATGGGGGTGGAGAGGGCTCTGTTGCCTCTGCCTATTCAGGTTGTGCCTCACAGTCCAATCCAGGACAACCCAATTTTGCCTTAAAAACCTGTTTTATCAAAGGTGATAGTGGTACAGAAGAAGTGGACTGTATATCTGAAGCTGCTTCCAGCAATCGTAAAACTATTGTTCATCTCTAGCCTTTCTGCATCTTGTCCCACAGTGTGTTTTTATTAGCATTGTGTACATGCTGATAAAGGCAAAATTGATGAATTCAAGTCATGACTGAACTAACGCTGCCCCTTCTTATCTATCCAGGCTAACTTTGACAAAGCAGAACTAAACTGGGCAGCAAACTACAAAGCAAATGTCCTGTTTTAACTGTAACATGCAGAACAAGAGTACTGAATGCATATTGAAAGTTCCAGTTAAAATGTTAAAAGAGGTTTGTTTTTTTAATGATGATCTACACAGGAATTAAGTACAGAATGTTTCTATTATCTTCATAAATACGTATTTTAGCTACTGGTACTAGTAGTATGAAATGCTAAAGTGGACGCCAGTTTTATGCATTACCTAGAAAAAGTAAGCAGCAATATTTTGGGGGTCTTCACTGAAAGTTAGACCATAGTGCTTATTCTATGAAAACAGAAAGCCAGATATAACAGCAAATTTTTAGCTCAAGTGACCTGACAGTCTTGTCAAAGCTTGTTTTGAATTACAAGGTGTCTCAGAAGCAGAAGAAGTCAGAAAAGGAAAGCAAGGAGCAGAAATATGATGCTGGCAGAGATGAAAGAATGAAAGAGTGAAAGGTTTTTAAGGAGAACTAGACAGACAGGAAAAAAGGTAAAACAGAATATTTGACGGTGAAGCAGAAAGTAGGCAGTATAGATGTATGATGACAGGGGATGGGGAGCTATGACAAGAAGATGTATAAATATATATAAAGAAAGGAAAATATTGTACTAAGACAAGACCTTGAAAATTTTGTGAAGACAAAACGGTTTAGAACTTGACTAATAAGACGGAAAGCTGTCAAACTAAGGTTTCAATCCTATATATACCTTGCCTGGGAGTAAGTCCAATTGAACTCAATGTGGTTACTTCTGAGTAGACATGCATAGGATTATACTGCAAGATTGCAATCCTGAACTGCCCAGTAACCATGGTTCCAGCGGTGACAAAATGGTGACTAGATCCTGTGGATGCTGGGATACTACCAGAGGTCTCCTCAGGGGAAAGGAGACAAAGCAGCTACCATTTTCCAGGCAGGTAGGAGATTCAGAACCAGATGTTGCTAACTTAAGAGACGGGTAATAACTTCCCAGCATTGAGCATCTGGTCCAGTCTTGGTCTGGACCTCCAGTAAGGGTCACCCCAACCTTGCTACCTGGAACTCTTTTTCAAGTGAAGATTGTGGGGATTGAGCCTCTTTCAGGCAAAACTGGGCTGAGCTATGGCTCCTCCTGAATGAATGAGTAGTACAGTACATGAGGAATAGTCCCAGCTTGGCCAAAATACATTTGAGGGTTTACACACATTCCATCAAAGTTTTGCATTGGCTCAGAAAATACTCTAAACGGTCTGACCCCCAGTGTCAACTCCCCTTCCCCAGACCAAAAGCACCAGGAGGATCACCAAGAGGCACAGAAGAAAGCAGCACTGGTGATGGAAGAAGAAGCCACATGTGCCCCAAGTAACCTCACCATCCCCCACCAGCTGTATCTCCTACGCTAAGGCCCCTACAGCTTACCTTGAGGCAGGGAGAAGGGAAGGCAGAAAGCAGTGGTGATTGTAGCAATAACCTGCCCCCCCCTCCCACAGTAAAACATGTTGTCCTGTGCAGCTGGGACTTCATGTCCCAACAAAGAAATGACACTCTTTCATTACTGCACAAGCTCCAGGAAAATGAATAGGAATGTAAAAGCCCTTTGCCTAGGACTTATGCAAGAGTACCTGAATCCTTGTGCCCATGATAACAGCAGATTAACAAATGAAAACACTTTCCTTCTATGTACTGGGTCAATCGTGATATTTCATCTGTACAACTATGTGATTTGTAAAAACCACACAGATTTGAGTAATACTATATAAGGAGATGATTCTCCTACAGAAATAATGACTGTTATTAGCTGGATTTCAATTTGGTTTTATCTACTTGGCTATAACTTGATGGCTGTCATGCTGCCCCTGCTTCTCCTTGAAAACACATATCATCATCCCTCTCTGAGGCTATGTTTCACTCTTCCTTTCAACTCTATTCTACTCTTACAAGTTGGAAAGGTGGTTGCCATTTGCTGGTTAAAATCGGGAGAGTAGTTTCACATTAAATTAATTTGAGCACTCATTGGAATAAGCTAGCTTTCACAAACAGTTCACTTTCAATTTATAGGACAGTTCAAGCTCTCCTCTATAGTATAATGCAATTAGGTAGGGTAATTAACCTGACACTTACTCTCAAGGCAGTTAAAAAAAATAAATTAGCCAGATGACAAAAAGGATATGCATAATGTATAATATGCTCAAAATTTCTCTATCCATTATCGTGAATTTAACATGGTGTTCAGAAGTGATAAACAGTAATCCAGCAATTTCTGATCCTGCTGCAAAGGTTCTGTTGAAACGAGCAAGGCAAGGCATATTGCACTCATCATTCCAACAGAAAGCAATTCTGAAGGGAAGAGGGTATTTTCACTTACTACTACTATGGTATAAAGAAATTAAAGCTGAATCTCAGAGAACACATGTAACTAGTACAGTAGCGCCAACTCCATGGGTGCTGGTATGCTGTCAGTACCCACAATATTTTTGGGGGGGTGCTGCTGGACACCCACACACAGCGCGGCACGCCCATGTTCAACGCTGGACCGGGAGCGCGCCTGTTCACTGGAGTGGTGTATGTATACCGACACCTTTAACGGGTGGTATACACACGTATCACCAGCAATAAGGGCCTCAGAATTGGGCCTTTGGTTTTCAAACTCATTTTGCATACCAATGTATTTTTTTCTCTTGGCACTCTTCCATGGAGTAAATATGCTACAGCAGAATTGGTGATTTATTGGCAGGTGAAATATAGAAACCATGACTAGAATCCAAAAAGTGCTTTGTACATTCACTAGACTTTTCAGCTCTTTCCCTTTCCCCTCATCCACGCATTCCAACAGTTCAATCCTGCACATGTTCACACAGAAGTAAGTCCCACTGAGCTCAACAGGGTTGGTTTCCTACTAATTAGTGTGCTCATGACAGTAGTCCTATCAAACATCCCCCTTCGCACCATGAAAACTTGGTCAGAACAACATTTTGTAGCGCCAGAAGGACTATAGCTGGAAGGAGGGTGCCACGGGTCTTCTTGGAGCCAATCCCAGCTGTTTTTTTCCTGTCTAGCTGAACAAGAAATCCAGAATTCTTTGTAATGTTATTTGAGTTCTTACCGGAAAAATGGCCTTTTTAATAACAGATTGGAGAGGGGATATCTTACAAGGGTAAAAATGAGTCATTGACACTGGCTCATTGACATCTTTTTCAAGATGTTTATGAATATTTCAGTTCCTGAGTACAGTAAAATCTGAATGAATTGCAAAGCCCCACGTTCCTAATCCAAGCATTAAGTAACCTGCTTCTATACTTCACTATTGTTTTAAAGTTATTCCTATTGCTGAATTTGTTAAATATACACCCTTCAACCTACTTTTTCATTTAATTTTTGTATTTTTACTGTATGTTTTTCCACATTAGAAATATATAGGCCACAATATGGCACCACATACAAATAATTGCATATATAACCCCTGCTAACTGGACAAGAGGCACTTTTTCAAGTGGTGCTCCTCTTATATTGAGCAGGGGGAGAGTAATTGCCCCTATTCACCCTTGCACAGTGTCTTTCTAGTGGCTGTTGCTGGTGGTGGTCTGCATTTTTTTTAGATTGTGAGCCCTTTTGGGACAGGGAGCCATTTAACTTCATTATTATTATTTGCCTGTAAACCGCTTTGTGAACTTGTGTTGAAAAGCGGTATAAAAATACTATTGATTGATTGATTGATTGATTGATTGATTGATTGATTGATTGATTGATTGATTGATTGATTGAT
>JAJKFI010000081.1:1004865-1158679 GCA_029204185.1 Lerista edwardsae | reverse complement strand
GATTGATTGATTGATTGATTGATTGATTGATTGATTGATTGATTGATATATCAGAGGTTCCC
Organism: Lerista edwardsae; assembly: GCA_029204185.1. NCBI lineage: Eukaryota > Metazoa > Chordata > Lepidosauria > Squamata > Scincidae > Lerista > Lerista edwardsae. Next base: position 1,158,617 of record JAJKFI010000081.1, on the reverse strand, counting down.
AAACCGGTGAGTTGCCACCCACCAGGAGAAATGGAAGCAGGGTATTCCCCTTTAAGGGGAGTGGTCCTGCTCCAATGACAGAGCTAGTGCTACAATGATTGTGGCACAACTGCTACCAATGGGCTTGTTTCTTACCTGGCAGGCAAGGCTGGCCTACTGCAGAGTCCTGGAGGCTTGCCCCCTCTGATGTCCTCTGTGGCTGCTGTAAAAAGCCCATATCAGCAGTTACTTCTGGTTTTCCTGCCAAAACCAAGAGTAGCTGCTGATCGGCGATAAGGGCTGTTTACAGCAGCCACAGAGGACATCAAGCCTCCAGGACCCTGCAGGAAGCCAGCACTTCCTCCCGCGTAAGAAACACGCCCATTGGTAGCAGCGCTGCCTCCTTTCCCACCTTTCCCAGCGCTGCCCCCTTTCCCACAAACACCTGGTTCCCTTGTAGGAATTTGGGAACAACTGGCATATATTCATTGACAGCACACAAGAATCAGATGTTTGTGGTCACTTCATGAATATAAGCTATTATTTTCATACTGAAAATGGAATATGGATGAACCACACTTTAGGGTGTCAGAAATCATGAACTGAACGTTACTGAAAATATACAGTACATTAGTGCTCTCTAAAAGTAATAAAAGTAATAAGCTCTGTTCATTTTACAGAACTGTATGCCAAGCCTGCAAAGAACTCATCTCTTTTCTTTCTCATTTTCTTAAGTGGAGCAGTAGACCTGTGTAAAGGCAATTACAAATGTCCAGAGTGATAGTTATGGGGGAAGAAAATGAGAGTAAAGGATAAGCTACCAGAGTCAGTCTCTCTTTTAATGATCTGGATAGGGCCCCCACAATCTGCCTTGCAGAGACAGAGGATGAAGCAAGACATGCAGCCCATTATCTGACCTTCTTGTGCACCCTCAGGAAAAGGCTAGGATCTGTCTGAAAAAGGAATATATCAGCAAGAGACAATAGCTCTTAGCTCTGGTCAGGAAGAGATAGGTAACTTGTATACAACAAGGGTTTATTAAAGAAGACAAAAACCAAGAAGCGGAATAAGAAAAGGTCGAATGAGCAAAAACAGGCACTTATACTGAGTGACAAAATAAAAACAATAAAACTAACATGACTACCTACGTAATCCCTGCCTAAAAAGCTCTTCGATGAAGTTCCTGTATTCACTTCCAGGGGGTTGGCTGCATGGCCAAAAATGTACAGGTAGCACCTGGAACTGAACATGCGCCGGTTCACATGAGCCAGCTCCGTTGACTTCAGGGGATTGAGTTTTTGTCCCGATTATCTGCTTATAATTCTGGCTTCCTATGGGTCACCTCAGAAAGATCCCACCCATTTTGGTGGTGTGTGTCCAAGAAGAAAAAAGGGATACGGCTTTTAAAAAGAGGGGATAAGATATGTCATGTATGACTCCTGTTGGGTCCAGCACCACTCACTATTTTTGGCAGCAGATAGGACTGGGCCCTAAGTCAGACAGGAGGGCATAAGCCTCTTACTAACCTTCCACCAGAAAATGTACCCTAATTGTTTGCCTAAACCAGCAATTTTCAACCTTTTTCATCTCACGGGTCCACTGACAAAGTGGCAAGCATTAAAATTGTCAAGGCTGTCATCAGTTTTTTGAAAATTGACAAGGTACACCATGCTGCAGACAGGGGGATCACATCACCCAATGACCCTATTAATATTGACCCATCCCCCGCATGGCATAGCTGCAGACGACATGCCGCGGCCCACTGGTTGAAAATCATTGGCCTAAACAATAGTTTTTGAGTAAATTAGTTACATATATAATGACAAGACACAAAATGGAAAGGGGAAAGAACATTTCCAGTGCACCCTCTTCATTTTATAAGATGTTCTTTTCCACATATTAAACAATACTGCACAGTCTATTTTAAAAATTTTCAGGAAGTTTCCAGTCAGGTGAAAATAGTTCTCAGCCGGTCGTTTTGTTGATTGTTACAGTTTGGTCGTTGGCAATCCAGATGTTGTGATGTGCAAAGTTGTAACAACAGAACAGTTTTCACACTATAAAGTAATATTAAATGTATTTTTTTCATTACACATGCTGGAGGATTTTGTCTTTTCTCCTTCAAATTACTACTTCAAAACCTTCTAGGCCAGTGGTTCTCAAATCTTTTAGCACCAGGATCCACTTTTTAGAATGACAATCTGTCTGGGACCCACCCGAAGTGATGTCATGGCCAGAAGTGCCATCACTGTGGTATCTGTGCCCGCTGCTTCCTGATACTGCAGCAATAAGTTGGGTTATTCCTCAGGCATTTTCCAATAGTAAAGTGAATCAGAAAGAAAAAAGCCTATTTACAACACGTTTACAATCAAAACAACCACACTGCCCTTTCTAGCATTCCATTTTCCCATATTTTCAATATGGCTGCTCTAGGTGCTTCGTGACCCACCTGAAATTGGATCACAATCCACTGGTTGGTCCTGACCCACAATTTCGGAACCACTGTTCTAGGCCCATAATGAAGACCAAACTAAGCCCTGATTGTCTGTATCATCCTACCAAATAATAGGAGGAATTTGCCACACATGGTATGTATGCGGATGCATAGTAGAGAGTGGGGGGAAATGGATGTCTGTATACCTCTATGTTACCATGCAAACTCCATTCTTTCATTTAGTACAGGCATGCATGACCAACTTTATTGTAGTGGCTGATTTTATCCCTCTGGTCATATCTCCACTACACACCTAGGTTTAAGAATCATTCCCTTTTCCCAGAAAACCCAATCATCATGGTTCTGTGATGATATGAGGGAAGGGGGAGGAGGACTAGGGAATTATCTCCATGCATGTTCAGCAAACTACAATTCCCAGAATTATATCAGAAAGCTATGAACTAGTTTAGCTGATACCCTGACTGTAATTACATGGGGTCAGTTCATCCTAATCACACAAATCAAATACTATTTTCAAATTATTTAATTCCTACATTTTAATTACCCCACATACACAATTATAGGCAGTAGCACAATGCCTCAGGTGGGGAGAGCTGTGCACATGCGCATCCTTCCCATGCCTATTTGAGTTGGCCAGAGTGTCAGCTGAACCAGACCCATAACAGTGAAACTGACTACACTCGCAATGACCCCTGGAACTCCACTAGTGTGGAACTCCACACATAAATAAATCTTCCTGTTTGTGCCAAATCATCATCTCCTGAACGTGACATGCTGTATGCCATTGCACAATCCATGCTGAGATATTTTGTGAAGGGTAAAGTTTCAGCTTCTGCCAGTGCTGAGTAAGTTAGATGCCTAAAACAGAGTATCTGTGTGCCCCAGACCTCACTGACAGACACAGCTTACACACACCTATACACAAAATTATAAAGCATAGCTTATAATTGTTCCATCAAAATGAGTATTTTGCAACTGGTGATAATCGTCACTACATTGTACTAAGTTCAAGAGTACACCATGACTTCGTGAATGCAGCAGACTCTAAAAAAGCAAAGATTTTACTGATATACAGTTGGCAAAGAATTAACATTACATTTTAAGTCACTTCTTTCTACTCAGAGAAAAAGGGAGACATATATATCAGATAATACTGCTTCTGTATATGACTGTTAATGTGTTAACTGATGTATGAATAAAGATGCATTCATCTGTGCAGTAACGCAGCAGATTTATTTGCTCAGATTTATTTGCTCAGACACTGAAAATATTCTGGGTTGCTGAAGGAGCAGGTGCATAGCTGAACAGATATACATGGTTGTGTGAAGTCTACAGTGTCACAGAACCAGACTCAGGGGTTAGCATGGTTGGACTCCTGCCAAGGCCCACATCCACATGTGGGGCATTATCAAGAACCCCTTGGTCAATGCTGTGGTCACTTCCATCTTATCACTCATTCTCTATTTCCTCCTGGCCCAGCGGTGGTGAGAGCAAGTTGACAACAGCACTGAGAAGCAGCAGCAGCAGCTCCTGCTGCTGGAACAACTTGCCTAGTGTTCAGGAACCCCATTCCGCAGTGGACTTTGAACTGGAACAGGGAGAGAGAAGCTGGCACCAGCAGCTGAAGGAGCAGGGCAGATCATTAAATGGTCTGCCCTGGAACTTTGGAATTGCAACACTGAATGGGTCAATGGTTGCCTATGGTTGGCTAAGGAGTGTTGATTCTCACTAGGACGATGAGGTCACAGCTCTCCAGGCAGCCGATCCTGGATATCTCACATTTGGGGTAAGAAAATTTACCCTGAAAACCGCAGGAGGGAATTAATAAGCATAGACAGGCCACCAAAGGAAGACTCCCTCAAACTGGTCCAGCTGAACTCCCTACCCTCTAATGCTAGGTGCAAGGCAATAAGTAGACCTGAGTCATTACCAAGTGTGTCTTGAACCCAAAGATACCCCTCCATAAAAAGCCTGATTGGAGGAGGGGAGGCCATTAAGTTGAACGTCCAGCAACTAGGAGGGAAAGTGAGAGCAAGAAGTAGGTTGGGTCAGCTCCTTCCTTCTCCTTCCTTGCGTACCACTCCGCATCACAGCAGAGGTGTACTGGGGCTTAACTGCACCCCAGGCATGCCGCATCATGACATCACTGCTCGGGCAATTTTGCCAGAGCAGCGGCTGCAAGGAGTGGCAAGCAGCTGTGCACGTCCCTGGCTTCCATTCCGGAAGCAGGGGGTATGTGGCTTCTCATGGCCGCCACTCTGACTCTTTTGCCTGAGTAGTGGCTACAGAGCAAGGCGGCAGGTGCCTCCCTGGCTTCCCAAGTTGGGAAGCCGGAGTGGGGGAGACACGGGCCCTCTCAGACACAGCTGGGGCAATTTCACCCAAGCCATGGCTGGGAGCGTGCAGGCAGCAGGCGCTCCCATTGTGGCTCTCTCCCCAGCTCTGCTAACCGTGCTGCTGCCAGAGGTGGATCTGCCCTGGGCCATGATGCAAACTGCGGCAAATTCAGCACCCACGGCAAGCGCTATAACGTGCTCCACATCACAGCCGGCGTGTTAGATCACTGCTGCTGAGCAAGAAGCAGGGGAAGGGAGGAAGACTAGACAGAACCTTCTTCCTTCTTTGAAACTCACCTTTACTGAACACAGAACCTCCACGCCTACAGAGAGCAAATTTGCACTTACAGGAAACAATATTGGTGCCAAAGAGCTATTGGAACGTAAAAACCGGTTGGATTTTTCATATGGCTGTTATTGGTGAAAGATTTTATACGTCATTATTATTTACATCAGGCATTGACCTTTAATTTATTATAGAAGGGTGATTTATGCGTTTTCTACTTGGAATTACGTTTATAATTGCAACTTAGATGATGTATTGAAATATGAAATGGGGGTGATTTTTAAATGTTTATGTGTATCTTGAATTGCTAGTGCATATTACATTGAGCTTGTGCTACAATGCATATTTTCGGCCCAGCCCTAAATGGGGCGGCACCGGCAGAACGCGTGTTCCACCAGCATGCACTGTGGCAGAAGCACCATAAAGTGCTTGGTGCCAGTGCCAGGCCCAGACACCCTGGCTGAAAGGCCAGAGCCTTTCCACTGGCATTGTGGAGCAACAGAGGATAGGGCCAAGCTGGTAGGAATGGGTCAGCAGTGATGGCATGAATCATGTCCTATCTCCCTTCCTAGGCCTGATCAGCTGACCTGGAGCAACTTGGACTGGCACCAGCAATAGCACCTATGCTGACCTATTGCAGCTTCTGGGACTAACTTTGGGGCAAGGGGACAAATGTGTTTTGAACCTGAGGAGACCGCCAGCAGCTGAAATATCCCCACAGGACGCAGCAGAGCCTGCACTGGCACAACTGCATTACAGCATGGGAATTCAGTTAAGGTTGGGCTGCGATTCTTCCCTTCACAATAATGGCACAGCTCATCTTTGAGCTTAGACATAAGAACATTGCAGAAAATATAACATACTCTTTGAGAGCACAGGATCTTGCAGAGTGATAGACAAGTGCTGGTTTCAGCTTGAAGTCTCGTTTGGCATTATCCCCAAAAGGTAAATTGTAGCCATCCTGACAGGGCTTGGAGGCTGTTTTCTCCTTGGAGAAATACACATTTGTGCTGGTAATCTTTTCCAGAGCAGAGCTATTTCATCCACGTTAAAAATCTGCTTTGCAGAGTAGCCTCCCTTCTCTACGATCACCTTCAGAGCATCCAGAAACTGTTCGGCAGCCATGACACTGGCAGATGCAGCCTCCCTGCTCAATTCTGATGTTGTCATAGCCATATCTTTGCTGATAAGTCAGCGAACCAGCCAGGGTCTTGCTATGAATGCCTTCTTCTGCCTTCTGCAGTTCTTCCCTGACTGAACAGGTTTTTCCAGGACCAGGAATAAGCTGACTGGTGATTTTGATCTTCTCTCTGCAGGCTTAGCATTCCATCCATGCACTTCACCATAGAGCTTCTAGTGTAATAGGTTTTCTTCGGACTTGAACCTGTCCTCAACTAAGAACTTTTCATTATCTTGTCTATATTTTCCCAAATGGTACAAATAGTGGTCTCCTGTAAGCCAAGCATGTGGCTGACATCTGAGCAGTCTCCAGTCTCTTGAGCTGATTGATCACATCCAGCTTAACATCCATTGTAATGGATTTTCATGCCTTCTTTGCTCTAGGGTCCCCAGGCAATAGAAATGGAAGCTTTCCAGACATGGTGAAGAAGTGAAAAACGCACCAAACATCCCACGTGGCCAAACATGTAGAAGCACATGAAGCTTAACCATGCAATTTCATAATGAGCCTGCGCAAATTGCACTACCAGTCCTAATTTCTAAATTGTGCTATTTCAAAAATGTGGAAATTAAGAGCACAATCCTAACCTGGAGTTAGGCCAGCACAGTTAAGCCAGCAAAGTTTGGCTGGCACAAGGGACACTGTAAAGCACATTTGGACCACTCTTGGAGTCAGGGAGGATGGTGCACATCTGTGTGCTGTCCTCTTTGACTCTTTGAGTGGTCCAAATATGCTTTACGATGTTCCTTGTACTGGCCAAATTTAGCTGGCCTAACTGTGCCAGCCTAACTCCAGGTTAGGATTGTGGGCCTAAGACCATGTAAATCAAAAGCTACCAGTACAAGTTCCAGTTTAGAGGAAGCCTGTTTCTTGGTTAGAGAACCAACAACTGTCCAATGAATGGGAAAAAAATGTTCTATGAAAGTTGGAACAGCAAATGACACAAACTGTCTGAACCACAATGTTTTCTGTACTCAAAAGGGCAAGCTCAGGTGAGGGGACCTTTCACCGATACAGGAAGTCTGCTGAAGGTTGTTCCTCAGTGCAGGAGAAGGGACTACCATCATTCTGCTACAAAGATAGGCTCAGATTGAAGGAACCATATGGATGCAAATCTTGTGTAGGGCAATTCTCACAGATGCCATCCATGGATGCTTACTGCTATAGAACAAATGCACAACTGTTGGATACAGGACACTTTTTACTAAGATTGGAAGAGGAACCATTGCAAAAACTCCAAAAATCTGCTTGAGTGTCTCTGGGCCTGATCCTATGTAAAGAGGCAGATCTAAGGGAGGGCAAAGCTTTAAGTTTTGCAAAAAGCCTTACCTTGCAGTGGAAATCACTCCTCTCCTGCACCGTTTCCTCACAGGGAAAAGCAACATCTTGGCGTTGCTTACTGGCTACAGCAGCAAGGGAGAGGAGGGATTTACATGACAGGGTAAGGCTTCTTGCAACACTTAGAGCTTTGCCCTCCCTGTAGATCCGTCTCTGCCTATGTGGCCCAGGGCCAATGGCGTTGCAAAAATGCTGTAAGGAACTTCTAGCACCAGCACCAGCACCAGGACCAACCCCGTTCGTCACCCTGCCATGCCTCCCTGCGCCCGGAATAGCTCCATAACGGAGCAAAACAGAAGCAAGGGAGGGCGGGAGGGCCAAAAAGCACGCAGGGTCTTCCGCGCAATAGCGCCTCGTCGCTGCCCATGACTCCCACCACCCCTTGCTAGACCCTTCCTCTGCCCCTGTCCATGTCCCGCCCACAACCTTCCTCCCCCCTGCCAATCTCATGCACTGTTAAGGAGGACCCAGGGCAGAGCTAGCCACCAGCAGAGAGCATTTTCAAAGGGGGAGGGTGTGGGGAGCACAGACCTGGGGGGGGGGGAGGAGCAAGCGTTGGCCTCCATCACAGTATCCTATCCTCCATGTTGGGCTGCACAGCCCGACGCAGAAGTTCTCCAGTCTGTGCCAGGAAATTGTTTTTGGTACTTCTATAAAGGTCTGGAACTTAAATCCTAATTTGGGTGTCTGATCAGCTTTGATAGAAGACCCCACAGTTGCAGGACTGTGGGATCATGATCAAAGCATAGTCCAGAGCCCCATGAAGTTCATTCTATGAGCTTCTCAGTTCTAGTATTTTCTGAGCAGATTCTATCATCCATTGATGCTCTCTTAACTCAGACACGAACCCTGTTTCCATAGTAATTGAGTCAATGGTTCAGTGTATCAGTTCTTTCTTTATACAGCCCTGGTTCATATTCATTTTTGTTTATGTTTCAAGGAAGAATATCTAGACATATTAATACAATTACGAGCAGGGGAAGCTCTACAATTACAGGCTGAAGGCCAGAGTCCCCCATCAATCAAAGAGAGAAGTACAGTTAGAACACAACATCACTGTATTGATGTTTGTTGGTTTACCCTTCACTTCAAACTAGTAGGCAGGCAGGAGGGAAGGGATTTCAGAAAGAGAGCCACAGGCGAACTCAAGCTGCCTTTGCTCTCTGGAATGGAGCCAGCCAAGTCTATGTTCTACCAGTCCAAGCCTTGCAGCTAGAATCCAGTCTGCCTGCTTGCTTGCCCCACCTTCTCCCCCTGCCCCATGCAAAGACAAGCACAGTCACTGCCTAGTGGTGGGGGGAGGAGAAAACTGCCCCACTGAGAAACCATCACTGTTCACTATTTGATAAGTGATTATGACAATGATGAATCAGAACTTGAGAAAGAAAAGCTGACACAACCTCCAATTTAAAAAAAAAATTAAACTCAACTGTGAAATTCACTGGCAGCGCAATCCTAACCTAGAGTTAGGCCAACCCGATTTGGCTGGCACAAAGGACACTATAAAGTATATTTGGCTCACTCTGCGTCAGAAGGGCCAGCACACAGGTATGTGCCATCTTTCCTGAGTCGGGCAGCAAAATCCAACACTGCCCGTCACATCGACACCTCACCATTCCAGCGCTATTTAGGATTGTGCTCAAAGAGTGGTGCAAACACGCTTTACGGTGGCCTTTTTGCTGGCCTAACTGTGTCAGCCTAACTCCAGGTTAGGATTGCACCCTGAGTCACCCTGAGTTATCTCATCATTAGCTCTGAGCCAAACTTATGTTGATGTGACGAGAAAATGCGAGAGTTGCATTGTGACCTTTTGAAAGGAAGAACCTGCTCTGAGCACCTTGGAAGAAAAAAAAACACCTTGGAAGATAAAAATGCAATATTTTTTCAACATGTTTTCAATAACATTCCCACATTATACTGATTTTGGTCTAAGGCTCAAAAAGAGATTAGGGCTGAAACACCCATTCTAGTGAACCAAATTACTTAGTTTAAATTAAAGTACTATAAAAGTATCATCTGCTCCTTCCATAGTTTTCTCTCTTCTCTTAAGCAAGTCAGCCTCATTCATAGCATATAACAAGTTGAATAAAATCCTATTCTTCAAAAAAGCTATTCACAAAAATCTAACCACAGTCACATATTAACTTCAAAATTGATCTATGGATTTCTGGGGCTCCAGATTCTGTTGGCCTTTAGGAAGCTAATATTTGAAGCTACGCCTAAGTTTAGCAATTTTCATTTCAAGTGTTATGCGTACTTTGTTTTTGCACTGGACTCACAGAAGTCTAAATATTATCTAATCTTGGCCTTCAGCAGTGGAAATGGAAACCACTGCCCTGTCCTTCAAATATTATAAGACTATTGTACTTAAAATGGGAAAATTTGCCCTAACGTTTTCATCTTAGTTCTTCAACACTGTGATCTTATCTACTTTGTTCTTTCTGGCCTTTACTTTGATCCAACACAACAAGAAGCATCCCTGTATCGCACTACTGGTATATGTTATTTTTTTCTAGGGTAAAACTGACACATATCTAACCTTTGTAAAGCAAGCTTTTTGTTGGTATTTTTACAATACTATGGATGTTTGAAGTATTTGAAAGCTATTCACATTTTTCTTTAGTATTTAGAGCAAATCATCCACAGAAGAATGGGGGCTGTTCTGTCTCAAGGACCCAAATGAAAGCCAACTGAAAAAATCCCAGGGATGAATGTTAAAACTCTCCTGCAGGCCAGCATCAGGGTTTTCCCTGGGTACAATCCCTGGTTTCTCAAGTTAAAGAATCTCTGGTAGCGGAACTGAGGAAGGTTTTAGAGAGAGTCACTAGATGAGGCATTAGATGTATTAGAAAGAAATGGGGAGATTTGAGCTTACCTGTGAATCCCCCTTCTCAGTGGCTTCATACAGGTTCAGTCCTTGTCATATGTTGTCTTTTGTGGCTGATGCCACTGCTTTGCAAAGAACCTGCCATGAACAGGCCACTGGAAAACTGCCTCCTTTTCTTAGCTGTGCTCATTAAGGAAGCTTTCGGGTCCTTTGACTCTGCAACACAGTAAAGCAGTCTCCATGGTGCTGCACCATTTGTCTTTTTGCATGTCTTCACTGAGAGTAACCTGAAAGTTAAGAGGCTTTCTCAATATAAAATCAATGTGTTTTGAAAGGAGGGAATCCTTTTGTGAAACCATGTAATTCCTTCGGAAGTGTGTCCACAGAGTTTCATGCAGCTTTGTTCCACAGCATTAAGTAGACCCTTCAGTTACATTTTCACCCTGTGCCTAGATTAACTAGCACAGCTGAAATTGCAAAACGAATAGATATATTCTATTTTTTCTATGTTGTGTGTGTGTGTGTGTGTGTGTGTGTGTGTGTGTGTGTGTGTGTGAGTGAGTGTGCGCGCACTCAGACATGCCGATCTCTCTCAATGGCATAATCCTGTTTCAGATGCCACCTTATCAGGTTTTTACAACTCAGCTGAATCATATTACCTGCATGCATATGCAATGGCGCTAAAGAATGCTTACTGTCTTGGAAATTGATGAGCAGTGGCTAAAAAGGCCTTTTAAAAGTTAAAAGCAGCTGAAACTTTTGAAATCATTTGTGGCCATATTTGTTCACAGTTTAAACGTCTCACAATCAGGAAGCCTATTATGACGGAAGGGTGTTGTGTTTTTCTGGAGCCAGAAATAATCCATCGTAGGCCAAATCCTCTCAGTTACACAAAAGGAATCCCATGCTGACATCAGCTTGGCAACCACAATCTAACTGAAAGCCAACCTCATGAGAAGAGAGGACTCTTTAGAAAAGACCCGCATGCTGGGAAAGATTGAAGGCAAAAGGAGAAGGGGGCGGCAGAGGATGAGATGGTTAGACAGGGTCACCGAAGCGATGAACATGAAATTGGGCAAACTCCAGAAGCTAGTGGAGGGACAGGGAGGCCTGGTGTGCTGTGGTCCATGGGGTTGCAAAGAGTCAGACACGACTTAGCGACTGAACAACAACAACAACAACAAATGCCTGACTAGGGCTTCAGAGTTTATTAATCTTTTTGGCTAGCCAGAAACATCTTTCTTGATACCTAAGCCAGTAACATGAGTTGCTCTATACCAGGGGTGGCAAAACATACAGCCCAGGAGCCGTATGGGGCCCATGGAAGCTCTTTATCCAGCCCTTGAGCTCTCTCAGCACCACCATCAGCTGCTCTCAGATGCTGTGTTGTGCTGAGGTGTCACTTTTGACAGGGCAGCCCACATGATAATTGGGCTTTCCCATATCTTGAAAATATGATCAAGATTTGGGTATTTTCTCTTTTATTTGCAGCTAATGTGTTCCTAAGTGAGAAAAAAGTGCTTATTTCTGGTTGTGACCTGCTTAATGACATTATTCCCATTCCTCAACAGGTATCATAAATCATATTTGGCCCACTGTATGAGTTTGACACCCCTGATCTATACAGTATAAAGAGCAGCAGAACATGTCACTAGAAGCCACGGGAATGGTCACTTTCAATTAAAATAAATGAAGCGCACACCAGGAGCAGAATGTAGGCAAGCTCCACAGAGCAGGGAGCTCTCTTCTTGCCCCTTATATTCTGTAAGCATCATGTAAATCAATGGACTAAAAATATTCCAGGGAAAATTACTCATATTCAGAAAAGAAATATGTATATTGTTTTCAAAATTCATCCCTTCCTTCAGCACACATGGCAGTATAGATGAGGTTTGCAAGAGCTCAATTGTCAGTATCGCCACATCTTATTGAAAACTGTGTCTCATGTAAGTAACCAAATGTCCTTAAAAAAAAAAAGGTTGATCATTTAGCTTATTCATAGAAAGGATTACAGTGAAATTGGCAAAGATAAACTTTACTGACATCAGGAGTAGGGAAAGTGACCTATGACACTTCGGCCAGAGTAGATAATTACTTCAAAAATACAGATTGCTATTCATTAATATTGTTATTTCTTTCCCTACCTGCAATGAAAAGCTACCTGCTGTGCATGGCTGACTTCATGAATTTGCAAGTCTATTTCTGCACTGGAAATGCAGAAATGATTTTTGTAATGAAGAAAAATGTGGAAGAGCACAGGATGCTTCATTAAAACTGAATACTAGCAGGTCTAGGTTTGGTATACAACCCTCAAAATCGAACCCAATTCATTTGCTTTTTTTCATATACTTCCGAATTTTCAAGCATTTGGACAATCCAAAGACCACTTTATACATTACACTTTTTTAAAGCATACATCTGAAAATGTAAATTCTGAGCACATCTAACACATTTGTGCAAAAATGAATTGTACATTAGGAAGCAGTAAATGACTGCAGCTCTCTCTTGAGTGTCCATTTGGTGGCAAACCAAAGTGTATCACTGTGTAATATGTGAATACTAGGGCTGAAGTGTTAGGCAGCTTTAAAAAAACCAGACTAATCCAAGGTTAGGTCCCATCCACGACAGTTCCAAAGAGCACACAAAATCTTGGAGGGACAGTCAGGGAGATACCAGCTGACCAAGAGCTAGATACAGCAGGGGCCATGTGGCCCCCATTGTGCCAATACTACTTAGGATTGAGTTGTGAATTTAAGAGACATTAAAATGGAACTGGTTTATAAAAGCTAGAAAAAAAGCTCTTCTGTCGTTCCATGCTCTAGTATAGTTCTTATAAACACAGGAGAACATTATATATGGAATACCTCCACATTTATAAAAATGCAAAATATTATGTATCCATTGCCATTTCTCAATGTCCACTTTGCCCTCTCACATCTATCAGTTTTTCATTTTTAAAGACCTTCTTTTCAATATTCAATGTGAATATATGTTCACATTCTTTGTTCATTCTAGATTTGGTTTGATATTTAATTGCACATTATTTCTATTCCCCACATTATCTCGTCTCACAGTGCAAGAACACAAGCTGTTGCCAAACGGGATTAACAATTGAAAACATGATAATGCCAGCACTTTGGGCTCTGTTTTGGCACCAGCCTCAAATACATTTGGCTGGTCCAAAAAAACCCAGTCAGTGTAATTTTTCACACAGTAATGTGTAACTCTGGCACACCTTATGTCCTACATTATCTTTAACTCCCTTTGATTGTTTTTACACTTACACCAGATTTGCTTGTATATGTTTCCCAGAATAGCCACATGTAAGGAGAGAATAGCGTAATAGTAATAGCACTGTCCAAGCAAAGTAAATATTGCCTTAAAGAGTTCCAATGCCCAGAATCCCATCAGATGGCACTGAACGATTACATCTGATCAGAACCATTCTAGTAAGGGCAACTATCCTTGGGCAACTATCAATGACTCATGGCTGTCAGGAGAGACGCTGCCAAAGCCTGCCACAGCCAGAGCCACACTCCATCCCCCTCTCCCTGGGCTGGCCCACCCATGGGCACTCCCTCCCTCTGCTCCCCTCCACCCTCTCCCACCTTTCGCCACCCTCCCCAAGCGCCTGAGCAGGACGAACTCGGCCAATCAGGAGCTGCTTCCCTAGGCTAACCAGCATTGGCGTGATTCCCCATGCTGGCGCAGACATGCCTTCCAGCACATTTGCGACATGCACAAGCCCAGCAAACAGGTAGGATCATGCCCTAAATCTCCCATTGCTTGAGCTATGCTACAATGGGAAATTTAAGAGGATGCAAGTGCTCACTCCAATTACCTGTTGTGGCACACCTCTTGCCTGTCAAACCAGCAGGCAAATGATGAGGATGAAAAATTTTTACCCCACCTTTCATCCTCAAGGCAGTTTGCAATATCAGAAACACAAACGTGAGAACACAGTAAGAACAAGCAGCAGCAACCAGTAGCATAGAAGTGGCATGACGGATCTGGAGAAGCAGCAACATAATTTTCTCATTGGGCTATATTTTACACCATCAGGCATGGAAGGGCTGACTGAGACACCCGCTAAGCTAGCTGCTTCGTTTGGTTCAGTGACACTGGCAGTGACTTGCCCAAGGATTTAGCCAAAGAGGCTGAAAATGGCTTGTTGAGGGCGAGACTGCCGCACAATGCAATCTGAAGTGGGCACCAAGCAACTGGTTAGCTGAGAACAGGACGGAGGGCCTTCCGAGAGGTGTATGGAGCTGTGGTCTAAACCCCACATTGTAGCCATCTGAAGCCCATCTCAAAACAGAAAATGCTACTTCCATGAGAGAATGGAGGTGATTAACCCTTTCATGAATGTGGCTCTCTTGCATTTTTTTCCCTGAAGCAGAATTTATCTATCTTGCTTTCCCATATTCCACTGCTCTGAGTTTTCACCTAACTGCTGCAAATATCTTGTTTGTTTGTACATGAATATTTCTTTTACATTTACCTGCTAATGTTCACCCTTTTGGATTGTTATGTACGATCCCGTCCCTATCAAGTTTTCTTCACTATACTTCCACTGTGTAGTGTGTTTTAGTACCGAATACAGGTTTTAGTACTGAATACAGGCTGATACACTGGTGACAAGCTGGACTGGCATCACTGATTTTAATTACGGATTAGAAAACAACAACAACCCATCTATGGTAATTGTAATGTAATTGCATGGATGAACAGTGCCATTATTGTGCTTGTTATTAAAAAAGGTGCCTATTCATATTTGCAATGCAACACAACTTAATGAAGACGGATACATCAATATGTATATAAACATTAAAATTCAGTTACTTTGTGTCTCTGCTACAGTATAAAATCATTCAAACTGTAATTGCCATCAACTGATTCACATGCAATAAAACTGCATTTTCCAAATGGGCCTTTTTCCTGCTCAGGAAGACCTGAAAATTAGACACTCATCATCCATGAGTTGAGCCCCAACGGTTAAGAATGAATTGGGAAAAGAAGCAGTGAAACTAACAGTGATACTCACATGGTGGCATTCTTTCTACATCCTTGAGTTGTAGGAAGCTTCAGATGCTATTACATGGAACAGCCCAATCCTGAGCTGCCTGGCTTCCACAGAAGTAGCAGTAGCGAGATGGCTACCGCTGCATCCCACAGAATCCACAGCAGCCGTCAGGGTTCTCGGTTCTTCCTCTTCCCCCAGGAAAAGCCACAGCCCCCACAATGGGACTCCAGGTTTCTACTGGCTATTTTGCTAGCAGAGGCTCAAGCTGCCCTGTGTCAGGCTGCCAGGCCCAAAGGGTCCCACCCGCCATGGGCCCAATCGCCCTCTCCCCTCTGCCCAGTTAGGCCTCCTAGCCACCTCTCCTCCTGCTCTGAATGTACTTACTGTTTGCCAGTATTGCTGGAGCATTGGCAGTTCTTCATTGTGGCGCTAAGACTGGGCCCTCACTGGTGCTGACCCAGTGCCAGCACTCCCTCCTCCCACTGCGTCGCAAACAGGCTTTACAATACATTCACAACCATTTTGGTTGGTGATACACACCTACCACCAGCGATACGGGCCTTTGGATCAGGCCCTTAGTTTCTTTCTAAGCAAAGAGCAGTGGAAGCTGACATAGCCTTTTCTCACAGGTGTGTCTCTGTATCTGTGAAGGATCCGGTCCACAGACCCCCTCCGCCACAGATATGGAAGCTAAATAGTGTAGCAGCCCCCACACACCCATTCCATTACTGTATCTTAAACAAAACACATTCTCTTCTGCACTCGCACGTTCCTATCAAATTTGGGCAACTGGCTATTTTCTGACCTTTTAAAATGCCCGCAGCAGCGTAGAGCATTTTCACTTGGAAGGTCATGCTTTGGCCTTGTTGCATGGTAGATTCAACGGGAGCCCTTATGCTGAGACAATGCTCGTGTAAGATGGGTAGTGTGGAAAAACTCACACATATGCTGTTATATTGCCTTCTTTATAGAAAGCTTCGAAGGAAATACCTGGATCCTATTTTAGAAAGGATGCATGGCTGGTCGGATTTGGATAAAATATGGTCTATCTGTTAAGTTGCCTGAGGCTCTGGAGAGAGAAGCAGTTTACTTAAACTGGATTGTAAAGTCCTGAGAAAAGAGTTCTATTGTTGCTGTATCCCAGGGAAGCAAGTTGGTTTTATATGGTATGTCTTATGTTGTATGTATTATTATGCCAATAAAGAGTTCTACTAGTACATTACTGTACCTTAGTTTTTGTGAACTAGCACTGTTAGTTTCATGTCTGAAAATGAAAGTTGTTGCATTCTATCTGCAGAAAGAAGTAGAAAAGAAAAAGGTAACAGCTCAGCTACAAGAAATCTTTAGCCTCACGAGACTCTTTGATGAGTATGGAGTGTTCAAAAGAAAAGGTGAAGATTGTTCTACAAAATAGTTTAATATTCCCTGTTTCTCTAGGCTGGACACTGCAACCATTTTTTCTTAAGAATTTTTGAGAAGAGAGGCCTTGAATTGGATCATACCTTCCCAAAGAAAACACCTTTCAACCATCAGCTCCCAGTGTTTCTAGACAACTACAACCTCAGCTTAGGAAAAAAAAAAAACATGCCACATTCATTTTACCAAACTGGAAAAATAAGAACACACAATTCTTCCTTATACATTACATATATACCTATATATTACATTATGAAATACATGTAACATATGAATCGGGGCTGTGCGGCCTCCTGGACGGGTTTAGGATTCAGCATTATGGCCAAATCCGGAGCCCACCCATGTCCAGAGACGGACGAAGCCCCGAATGTGCCCGTGGCAGGGCGACATAACCGCACCCCCAGCGTGTCGCCCCACCCCCGTGCGTCGCCCTGCCACGCCTCCCTGCACCCAGAATAGCTCCATAACAGAGCGAAACAGAAGAAAGGGAGGGCCAAAAAGTGCACGAGTTATTCTGCGCAATAGCGTCTCGCCGGTGCCCATGGCTCCCACCACCCCTTGCTACATCCTTCCTCCGCCCCTGCCCATATCCCGCCCACAACCTACCTCCCCCCTGCCAATCCCATGCACTGTTAAACTTGTATCATCAGTAGTATTTGTTTACTTCGTATATTCGCTGGGACATTCAGCAAGCTGAGATGCTGTCTTGGGCTAGATTGGAATTTTCTGCTATTGCGCCAATGGGGACATGGATAGTTTTAGGATCAGCATATTCTAAAATGAAACAGATACCAATTGCATTATTCTCCATTAGGTATATTTGAACATGATTGTTCGGAAATACAAATTTGACCCCTATTCACATGCTAAACTCACATTACGGGCTAACCCAAAATTACGGATTAATAAGGAACTTTTGGAGGACTTGGTTCAATAGTTCAATCTTTAAGTTAAATCAACTTATTGGTCACAACCAAATTTTTTATTCTTTTTCTGGTTTAAGAGTGAAATATGAAGTGCCAGAATCCACCAGATGGCAATATTTGCAATTGTGACACCTATTAGTATTTAAATATAGCCCCTCAGCCTTATCTGCTTCTCAGACTCCATCACTTTTACAGATTCTTTTAGACTCAAATGAAAAGAGGAATCCAGTTATATTTGTTTATAAATATCTGATGCCATTAAATAAATATGAAACACAAGTGCTCAGAATCAGTCGGATTACATTGCTGAAGCGTCCTATCTTGCACGAACAAAGTTTTTTTAAAAAAAATGTATCTGATGGGTCCGCCTACAGCTAATGCAGCAAAAAATTGTTTTTAGGGTGTACTGGACCCTACTCAGCCTATGCCACAAAGGACTTATTAAAGAATCCAGATGCTGGTGATGTGGGACATCAGAAGCTTCTCTTTCATACATGTTTTAGTCATGCTCTGTAATAACTGGGTTTTGGGGTGAAGTAATTAATATCATAAATATTTTTCAACAACAATCCTTGATATATAGTGACACACATGTTATTCTTAATTAACTACCTGTGACTTGGAGACAATCCATAGGTCAAAAGAAATGGATTCCCTGTGCTCTTACAATGGCAAAAAAGATGATATTGCAGAATTGGAAAGATAAAAGCCCACCAACCTTCTCTCAATGGATAGATGGATTATTTAATTTAGCTATTTTTGAATGAATGGCATACTATGATTGGATATATGAGGCCACCAACTATGACTGTACTTATTTGAGGGTGCAATCCTAACCTGGAGGTAGGTTGGCATAGTTAGGCCAGTAAAGTTTGGCTGGCACAAGGGCCACTGTAAGGCGCACTCTTACCACTCTTGGAGTTACAATTTTGAATACTCACATTGGACACTCAACAGCATCCAAAGATTTTTTGTACTTAATTGGTAGTTTTCAAAGCTGGGCTGGCATGTTCCTGTATGGACATAAACCACCTACTTCCAAGCCTGATGTTCAAAAACAGAGACAGAAAAATTCTCAGCTTTGCTGGAGAGAGAGAGAAAATCAGAAATACTGGAAACACCCAACACTTTGAGAAACAAAAGGTCTTGATGGCCAATGATGAAATGAAAAGACCAGCAGTGGCTAAATGTGGAGAAAGTAGTGCCACTGGCAACATAACAGTGCATACATCCCCCTCCCCATTCCCCCAAATGGTGACACTCATAGCAGTGCAGAGGCTACCTAGAGTGGGATCACGGCACTACATTTTGCAAGCAACCTCTCCCCTCCTCTTCAGAACCTTTCCTAGCAGCTACAGCAAATCAGAGGCTATGCTGGCTCTGAAAAGGAGGGGGAGCTGCTGCTTGCAAAACTGAGTGCTGTGATCCCCCTCTAGGTATGCCACTGTGGCAATTATAATCAAGATCATGTCCACAACCAAAATGCAAATCTTATTTCCTTGATGACTTGCTATTAGCCAGGAAGTACCCTCTCCTGAAAACCACAATTTCAGTTGATTCTCATAAGTTCACCCAAGGCTGCTATATAACTTCAGTCTTCTGAGGATGGAAAAAGACAATTAAATATGGCCTGACTTGCTAGAAAACTGTAGTCCCAAGAGTGTCTGGCCCTCCTATTTCATTGTATCTTTATTGGACAATAGATGAATCAAGAAGAAATTCTTGCTGAGCCCAGCTATAAAACTGCCTCCAGTTTTATATGACTGACATATAAGTCAATCCTATGCATGTGTACTCAGAAATAAGCCCCATTTATAATCAATGGGGCTTACTCCCAAGTAAGTGTGGATAGGATTATAACCATAAAGACCATAGTTAGTGTTGGATGCTCCAGCAGAGCAGCATCTCTGAAGCATAATTTCCTCCAATTTATGTTTCGTGGGATTATAGCTGCTGTCTGTCTGTCTGTGTTAAATGGTGCATGATCCTACCCCGCAGTCTCAACCAGGATTGATGCTCCGTGGTCACTTTTTTCAAATAAGAGGTGCTTCTGGTTGGATATATGCCTCTATCACACACACTTGTGTGCACATCTATTCTTCCTTGTGTCCATCCATTCCTTCGTTGCATATTTCAGAGGAGATTTGAGCTCTGGCTGCCATGTGGGCAACAGATTGGGTGGAAGCCTGTTCTGTATGCCCCACTTTAGGCAGAAGAAGAATTGCACGCTTGGGTCCTTTGTGCGAGAAAGCTTTGTAATAGGGTGATTAGATTTTAAGTTTCTGGTTCACGTGTGCGTTTCTCCACTTTATCCTCACAACCACCCTGTGAATGGTTGGTTAGATTGAAAGGTGACATCTGGCTCAGGATTGCCTGTTTGTGAGCTCCATGGCTGCAAGGGGATTTGAACTCTAGTCTCCCTGGCCCAAGTCCAACATTCTCACTGCACTACATAACATTACTGTAAGAGAGCCAATAATGGTACCAATAATGCATGAATTGGGTCTTTATGTGAAAAGCGTCTCTAACCAGTCACAAGATGCACAGCTTCTCTCCATTTTGTTTCCTGTGAATATGATATTTTCTCCTATGGTCCCCCTTTCAGGTGTTCTTCCAGAAGTATCCTAACAGGTGTTCCGATTGCGGTAGAAGAACTGCACTGAATAGGTACTCTTACCCACATGCTGCTTAACATTGTTCTTTAAGACCAGTATACCTGTCCAGTACACTTACCAGTTCCCACAACCCAGTGCATCAGAGTACTGTGTATGTGATAGCAATATGAGAATAGAAACAAATAGGTACCAGCTTTTCTGCAGTCTGGTGAAACTGCCTTGTGCATTAGAAACAGCAAAGTGGAAAGCAGGGCATGGTATTGAGCAAATCCTGTACCAGTTGAACTATCGTCCTATCTCTAAAGGAGGCAGGAAGTGGAGAGAGAATTCCTGTCATGGATTTCAGGAGACACAAAGAAATTGAGAGTCAAATTACCCTCCCTTCCAGACTCTTTAGGCACACGAATATAAACTTGGCAGCATTTTGTCTTTTAGCAATGTAACCCAGAGCAAAGTGATCATAGAAACATGATGTGTCGGAAGCCATAATCAAGAGCCAGAAGAATAAGCTCCCCAAGGGACTGTGTGCTCAGAGCTCTTGATACTCTTAAAGGTGTGATTAATACTGGAAATGTTCATATTCCCAGAAAGTGATTCTATTTTGAATTCTAAAGTGAACTTTTGTATGTACTCTAAATGTGTGAACACAAGTGTGTGTGATAGAGGCATATATCCAACCAGAAGCACCTCTTATTTGAAAAAGTGACCACGGAGCATCAATCCTGGTTGAGACTGAGGAGTAGGATCATGCACCATTTAACACAGACAGACAGACAGCTATAAATCCCATGAAACATAAATTGGAGGAAATTATGCTTCAAAGATGCTGTTCTAGTGGGATAAGGTTCAGCTTGAAAATGGTGCATGAGGGAGAGTGAATGTAAACTCCATGTTGCAGGTTAGAAGGTGAGAACCAAGTCTGAAAAGATTGCCATTACATGGATATAGACCAGTCACTTGTTGGATGTGTTTATAGATCAAGAGTTTAACTTGAAATAGATGCAAGTTTGAAGTCAGAATAAAGTGGCTCCATAAAAACAGCTTGGTCATTAACTCAGGGAAACACAGTGATGAATAAAGTTTAGAATTCACTTCACGCGTACACTGACTTGAAACGGAGAGAAGTAGATGAAAGGCCTTGGGATTTTCTGCTCATGTAAACAAATTTTGTGGATTAGATATCTGAACTGGCAACCTCTGAGAAGTCATAGGTATCAATGTATACAACCATTTTTAGCAACTGCTTTAATTGAAAGGTATACCATTTGTGGCACATACTTGTGATACAAAGTATTGCTTGCACCTGAACCATGAACATCTTCCTTGCGGGACTATGAAGCTGGCACTGAAGCGTGACAACAGAAGACAAAAATTCTGATGGAGGCTATAGAAATGACATTACTGCTAATGTTAAGCTGAAGGAGGATTAAAAGCATACAGGAAACTGCATTATTTCTGAACTAGTAACAGCAAAGTAATCTCCACAGCATGTTCTAGCTAATTCATTGTGGAAAGAAATTAATTCTCTTTTTTAGTAGATCTGAAGAGTGTCTATTTTTATCTTGTTAAGTCAAAACCCTAAAAAAAATTGAAAATAGAAAAACTTTCTGTAAAATCTAATCACAGTAGTGTGAAATGAAGTTAATGGATTCTGCTTATTCTTTTTTTTTCTTTCTTTCCCAAATGCTTGGCCCAAAAAAGGCAGATTATACAAATAAGACAAAATGAAAAGTCCAAGATCATTCTGTTTAATCTGATAGGGAATTAGAATTTTGGCTTCAGGGGAGATGGGGGCTTTGCTGTTTACATATAAAATGTACATCTTGCCATTATAGGTTTTTATTTATTAAAAATATTACAGCAGCAAGCCTGAAATTTTAAATCTTTTCATTGGAGAAATATCACTATACCAGCTCCATTTGCCTCTGGATCTCAATTTAGGGTTAAACTGACAATTCTAGGAAATAGTAAACTGGCCATGATCTAAAACTGAAATGGTCAACATCTTCAGATCAAAGGGGAAGACAGGTTCATGATGCATTGTTCAGCCCTGGGTAAACTCAGCTTTGTAAATGAAATAAGTAACAGACAAGCATGCCATGAACCAAAGGTTGGCTAGATTATTATTATTTGAAGAGTTTACATCCTGCCTTTCCCATGCTGAAGCAAATGCCCCAGCTGGCTTACAGGGCCAGGCTAGTCTAAACCACCATTTTTTCAATAGGGTTTTTATAAATATACTAGCTTCTTTTTACCCGGTGTTGCCCGGGTAACACATTTTCCCAACAGGTCATTGTGGACATTTCATTTCGCACCCCATCTCGCACCCCATGCCAACAGGGACCGAACCCGGAATCCAACGGCATCAGGAGCATCACCGCTCGTCTCGGCGACCGCGAAAACTACTGATCTGGCGCTGATATCGGCTGTTTTCGATCATTTTTATGTGGCGCCCCCTGTGCACCCCCACCCCGGGGGCACTAGGGGGGGCCATACCCCTGCAGCATTTGTCGCCAGGCTGCAAGGCATATGTGTACCAAGCTTGGTGTAAATTGCTCCAGGCATTCCAGAGTTATGCTGGAACATACATACACACATACTAATGTCAGTCATTTGGGGCATTTTATTTTTCATCACTTCTCACCCCCTGTCAACGCCATGCTGGGTCCAGGGGTGCAGGGGGCTAGGGGGGACCGAGAGCACAGGGCACGGTGAGAATTACCTGCGAGAGCGGTAGAAGTTCGACATGACCGGTTTATTCGGGTCAATGATTTGACATTCATGGGGGCCCATGACTTCATGGGGACCCCCGATAGTCCATACAAATGGTGGCGCCCACCAGGGCGCGGGGTTCAGTCCAAGGAGTGCTTTCCTTCCCGAAGACCCCTTCCCAGCAGGATTGGTGGCGATGGCGGTGGGTGAGCCGCGTCAGAGTCCACGGCTTGTGGGGTCCCAGTCGGTTGTGACTCCCTTGGGTGGCTGGAGTGGGGCTGGCCTAGCTGCCTGCAGGGTAAGAGGATTGGTGCTCTCCACGGCCAGGCCAAGAACCTCGAGCTGCCTCTTGGGGGACACCAGATTCGCTGAGGCAAGGCCGGCCGGCCGGCTGCCTGCCTGCCTGGAACTCCGGGACCTCCAGGGCTGGGGGACACCCCAAGGAGCGGGGCTTGAGCTGCCCCGTCAAGCCTGGGGTAAGGTGAGGACCAGAATGGGGCAACCTCCCACTCAGACATGGTCTGCCCCTCTACCTCCCTACTCCAGCACTTGGAGGTGCAACCTCTCCCTTTGCTGTCTGAGCTCCTTATGAGCTCCAGACCAGCCTCCCAGAGCTCCTCCCCTTCCTGTCTCATTGCCAGGCCCAGTTCTCGTGAGACTGGGCTGGTCCTTTGCAGGATCTCACCTCTACTCAGAGAGTCACCCCAGGCTGCTTGCAAGTTCCCTGAGCTCGGTCAAGCTTCCTTGTGCCAGGTGTGCTGCCTTGGACTCCCCTGGGGCTGGACACCAGGCTTCTTAACCACCCACCTGCAGCCCCCTGTGGCCAAGTAAGCCCCCTGCCCCTGGTCCATGGCAGTGGGGCGGTCGCAGAGGTGACACCCCCCACGCCGACAGGGCCGAACCCAACCCCCAAAAGCTTCGGGAGCATCGCCGCTCATTTCAGCGACCTCGGAAACTACGGGTTCGACACCGATATCGGCCGTTTTCAGTAGTTTTTCTGCAGTGCCCCCTTTGTACCCCCACCCCCAAGTGTGCTGGGGGGGGGTCAGATCCCCCCAGTGTTTGTGGCCAGGCCGCAAAGCGTATGTGTGCCGAGTTTGATGTCAATCGCTCCAAGCGTCCCAGCAGGGCATGGCAGACGTTTTGTTTCGTGCCTCTTTTTGCCCCCCCCCCACATTGAGGGGGGGCAACCCTGACTCCAACGGCTTTGGGAGCGTCGCTGCTTGTCTCGGCGACCCTGGAAACTATGGGCTTGACGCCGATTTCAGCAGTTTTCCGTCGTTTTCACGTGGTGCCCCCTTTGCACCCCCACCCCCGGGGGTGCTGGGGGGGGTCAGACCCCCCAGTGTTTGTTGCCAGGCCACAAGGCATGCACGTGCCGTATTTGGTGCCAATCGCTCCAGGCATTCCAGCAGATCATGGCGGACGTTTTGTTTTGCACCCCTTCTTGCCCCCCACGCCGAGGGGGGGCAACCCAGAGTTCAACGGCATCAGCAGCATCGCCGCTCGTCTCAGTGACCCCAGAAACTACAGATTCTACGCTGATTTTGGCTGTTTTCAACCATTTGCACGCAGGACCCCCTGTGCACCCCCACCCCCAGGGGTGCTGGGGGGGCCTGACCCCCACAGCATTTGTTGCCAGGCCTCAAGGCATGCATGTGCCGAGTCTGGTGCCAATCGCTCCAGGTGTTCCAGCAGGGCATAGCGGACATTTTGTTTTGCACCCCTTCTCGCCCCCCACGCCAAGGGGGGCCGAACCCGGACTCCAATGGCGTCAGTAGTGTTGCCGCTCGCCTTGGCAACCCCGGAAACTACAGATTCAACGCTGATTACGGCTGTTTTTGACAGATTTTTGCAGGGCCCCCTGCATACCCCCACCCCCGTGGGCGCTGTGGGGGCCTGACCCCCACAGTGTTTGTTGCCAGGCCGCAAAGCACGCGCGTGCCAAGTTCGGTGTGCGTCGCTCCAGGCGTTCCAGCAGGGTATGGCGGATGTTGTGTCTCACACATCTTCTCGCCCCCCACGCTGAGGGGGGCAACCCCAGACTCTGACGGCGTCGGGATCATCACCGCTTGCCCCAGCGACCGCGGAAACTATGGATTTGATGCCGATTTTGGCCGTTTTCTACCATCTTCACACCGGGACCCCCGCATACCCCCACCCCCGGGGGTGCTAAAGGGGTCTGCCCCCCGCAGTTTTTGTCACCAGGCCTCAAGTTGTATGTGTGCCAAGTTTCGTGTTGATCGCTCCAGGCGTTGCGGAGCCTATGCAGAACACACACACACACATACGCGTGATGAGTTTGGTGTCAATCGCTCCAGGCGTTCCAGCAGGGCATGGCGGACATTTTGTTTTGCACCTCTTTTCGCCCCCCACATTGAGGGGGGGCAACCCGGACTCCAACGGCTTAGGAAGCGTCGGCGCTCGTCTCGGTGACCCTGGAAACTATGGGCTTGATGCCGATTTAGGCCGTTTTCAGTTGTTTTCACACGGCGCCCCCTTCGCACCCCTACCCCCAGGCCCTGCATAAATGACATTCAAATGCCATTCATTCATTCATAAAACTGATTTGCTTTTCAGCCCATAGAAGTGTGTACAACGTACAATGTGGCCCTGGTACTGAAAAGCTTAGAGACCCCTGTTCTACACCACCACACAGGGCACTACTACATGTGGCACCACTCACCTGCACAAACAGGTGTGGCTGATGGGGTTGTCTATTCCTTGTTACTATGAGTATTTCTCCTTGATCCCCACATGCAGCTGTCCCTCAAGTGAGAACATCATGCAGTCCCCAAGGGTCGCCTGTAGACTTCCTGCCTGCAGTGACCAGTCAGTCCCCTGTGGCTTTACAAATGCCATAGCAGACAGTGATCCAACTGGTGCAGTCAAACCTCACAGGTTCCTGTTCTTTGGCTGCCT
Organism: Lerista edwardsae; assembly: GCA_029204185.1. Taxonomy (NCBI): domain Eukaryota; kingdom Metazoa; phylum Chordata; class Lepidosauria; order Squamata; family Scincidae; genus Lerista; species Lerista edwardsae. The sequence continues at coordinate 1,132,602 of JAJKFI010000081.1, read as the reverse complement.
GTTAGCTAACGTGCAAGGGTTAACAGCCCTGCTGGGAGGGAATGGTTGACAACCTCACCTGTGAGTTTCTCTTTCAAATTATGCCCCATCACTGATAAAGTTAAATCAGAACTTCAAGTGAATCACACTTCCCCCCCCCACTTTGTTAAGAGTTAGGGGTCTTCTTGGGCAGGCCACCACTATAGGCACCCCGTGTCATGTGCTGGTCCTATGACTGGTCCTGTGACCTTCTAAAAGATCCATGTGCTATTGCCTTCAAACCAGGTGTGCCAGTTTGTAGGGGTGCAAGGGGTTAAATGCCAGGGCAGGTGCTCTTTGCCAGTCTCTTTCTATGGCTGGGTAGTGAGCAAGCAGCATTGTCGAGTAGCTAGTGTGGGTTCTGGACATGCCTCCCTTCTTTTTATCCCTACCTTGGTGGTTTTGGCCACTTATGCCAAAAGTGAGTGCCTTGCTAGTGGGCAAGTCCCTTGGATGGACTTTGTCAGTCTATGCATTACAGTCTGACCTGGTGTTTCCGTGGACACTGGGGTGTTACTGGGAAGGGCTACACCAGCATTGCTTTGCCAAGGCATGAATGGCATGTAGCCCTTCATGTACCTGTATTTGTGAGCCATCAGAATGGCATTGCCAGGATGCTGCACTGGTGTCTGTGCCCCAATGGTACAGTGTCAGAATAGGAGTGGGCTGTAATTCCATTTTCATCCTTGTCCGTCCCCCCCCGGCACAGTCATTTGTCAAGCTACTGCTATAATGCAATCTTGACATCCTGAACCTCCAAAGGCCTCAAAATGAGGAAATTCTTCGGCCTTAGACATTCCTTGATATAAAATTTGAAGGCTTAGAACCAATGTCATAAAGGGCAGGTACAAAAGTTTAAGAATTGACAATTCGTATTTAGCTGCAAATAAAGGCCAGTTGAGATATTGATTTTCCAGGTAACTAAACAAGTGTGGCGGAAAAACAACCTGTCATCATCTTACTCTCTACCTTGCACACGAAGTAGCAGGAGAGTTGTACATACATGGATATTGTGCATATGGTCTGTGTCCAAAACCTGGGAGTGGGTTTTTAAAAAAAAATTCCAAGCCTTAGGAAGGACTGCAGAAAGGGATGCAGGCTTCCCAGACTCTCGGGAGAGCCATAGCAACACACAGGTAAGTTGCAAAACCCCTTCCCTAACCAAGCAGCAGCACCTTCTTGGAGACTGTGTTGCTGCTGATTTCTGGGCCACTCCCCTTAAAGCCCCTTTCTGATTCCCTGGTGGGTTGCAATTGACCAGTTTGAGAACCACTGGTATATAGTAATGAAATGTTTTGCCAATTTATTTGAAAGTTACTCCCACTGGACTTAGTGGGACCTACCTCTGAGTAAACATACTGAGTGCAAGTATGCCTGACATATTCTAACAATAGTTTTGATTGATGGAATAAATTGTATTTCAAAATATCATCTTATATTAATGAACTACAGTTATATGCACTGACACTGCTAAAGGCAGGTTCACACATTCAAACAGTGTACACAACTATCATGAGCATTCCTAGGTATGAGGTCCATGTGGAAGAATGTCAATGTGAACTGAGTTGTATACAGCAAAAGCCAGCAGGGCCAGTTTTAATGATAATTTTATTCCATCATAATGATAATTTTAAAAATATTTTGCCCCATTTCAGAATTTTTATTTTTTTTAATTTTTTGCCAGCTGCATGCTGCTTATGTTTATGAGTAGTCACACAAGATTGGCTAGAAAAGGATGACATTAAGGAAAAAAGCAGCCACCTGCATGTGAGTTGGTACTTTGATATTCTATTTCCTGGTGCCAATCAGAGTTGTCTTGTAAATGTGAGTTATCCATTTGCTACCAGCACACTGCATACTACATAAAACACAGACATGACATTTCTGACTAAACTGGATTGTTATCCAATGACAATGGCAAGCCTCAATTTTCAGTAAAAGCATTAGCTGGGTAAGTGTCAAACTGGCAAATTGCTGCATACATACATTTCCAGTAGTTGCCACAGACAGAAATCTCAGTGCTTCCGCCTCGTTCATTTAAATTGTAAGCATTAACTGGATAGGAGTTGTACTGACCAACCTAAAGAGTGGAGTCAAATCACCCCTGACATTCCCATTGATATTATGGTTTTAATAGTATTTTCACATACATACAAACACACAATAAACATCCTGTAGAACAGATGCTTTGAATCAGAGCCGAGGAAAGCATGACTAAAGAAGTCATGAAGACAATATTGATTTGTCACAATTTTATTCTTCTCCCACATTCTCTCCAATGAGCTCAGGGTAGCTCACATCAGGACAACTCCTACCTTGCAGAGTTATTGCAAGGATAGATTATACTGACAGCACAATCCTATGAATGTCTACCCAGAGGTAAGTACCATTGTGTTCAATGGGGCTTACTCCCAGGAAAGTGTGTATAGGATTACAGTCGTGTGTGTGTGTGTGTGTGTGTGTGTGTGTCCTCGGGGACCTTTATGTGACCTTTATGGCCAAGCAAGTTGTTTGGAAACCTACTTTTCCCACACTGACCCCCAACATTCTGATTGCTAGGCACACTGGCTTAGGGAGAACACAGGCACAGAGGGAGGGTGCTGCCATGGGTGGTGGCAGCCATGGGCGCCGACAGCAGGGAGGCGCCAGCAGTGGCAAGGCAGCATCGCACGGAGGAGCCGACATGCTTTTTGGCCTGCCCGCCGGCGAACTCGTTTCACTCCAAAATGGAGCAATTCTGGTCTCAGGGAGGCGTGGCGGGCTGACGCACTGGGGCAGGGCAATGTGCCGGGGGCGTGGTTTTGTCGCCCTGCCATGGGCGCGATCGCGGCCCCATTCGTCACTGGGAGAACAATGTAGAATTTTGTCCCAGTTTTCTCTTTTATGGAACCACATTTTCAGTAATAGGCATGATGCTTCTTTCATGCTATTCACTTATTTCTCTGAAGTAAACAGCACTAACTTCCTGGAAGGGTTAATTACATACTGGGCTAAAGCTGTCTTTACATCATCTGTGAACATTGACACTGCTGCATTTCTTTCTCTGCAATAATTTGTTTGCACATTATATACCACAAGCAATATAACACACAATTATGAAAATGCTAACATGCCTTGTATTCCAAATTTTAAAGGTGTTTTGCCATAAGGTATATTGCATTTATGCACTCAAAATTTCAGGCAGCAGTCTTGCATATCTGGCAAACAGCTGTTTCCAAAACAACTGGCTATCATTCTCAATTAGCAAAGATGACTATTCACAACCCATTACACCAATGTGGCATTTATACCCTCTCAAGGTGTTAATGCCATTCATTATGGTCCCATAATTGGACATTTCCCTTAAAAGGCTGGCTTAGAAAGCCACGTGTTGCCAGCAATAAATCACAGACTTTTCACCTTCTGAAAACTGTTCAGCTAGACCTTCCGTTAGCACTTCCCTCGCGGAGCCAGTTAATATGCACACCTGTCCCTCTGTGCCTGACTGTCAATTATTACCCTCTTGCTGTATCATTCAGGTGCCAAGGAAAAACCTATTCAGTCAAAATTACTTGTCATTGTTTGGCTATTGGAATGGCAGCTTGCAGAAATTGGTTAAGAGCAGAGCAGGATGACAAGCATGCAGTTACTCTCTACAACACAAGAAGCAAAATTAAGATTCAAATCGAGTAACTCATGAAGCAACTACACCTACTCCATGGCTATGTCAGCAAAATAAAAGGGATTTTTTCTCTCCTACATTTCAGGTTTCAGTACGAGTTCAGTTACTTAGTCAATTTCCATAGAAACGGAAATCATCGCTGTAGCTGCTATCAGGGCTGTTGAGAGCTGGCATTGGGCCCGGGGCAAGATGCCTGATTGGACGCCCCCTTTCCGAAACCTGTTTTGTACTCTATAGTTCGTTCTGTCATGTCCCAGGGCACTTGGAAGCCCAGGCCACAGGGGTTTTGCTACCCTCCTTTCCTCAGCCCTGGCTGCTATAGTTTTCTAGAAAAAAGGTACTTTAAAGTTGGTTGAATAGAAATTCTGGACACTTTCCAACTGGTTGGAAAGATTATGACATCATTGTTCACTTCTCTACTTACTGCTGATCAGTCTACAACTATACATCAATGTTTTAACTACCTCTTGTGCTTATATGGTAAGTTAAGACTTTCCCCAGGATAAGGGAACAAAAGTTCCCTTTCTCTGAGGAAATGTCAGTGACACACACACACACACACACACACACACACACACACACACACACCATAAGATGCAGTGTGTGCTGCAGTGGTGAGGCTGCAGTGGTGAGGCTTTTTTTTAATATGTAGGGTAGGGCTGCAAGTGTAATTAAGAGAAGACAGAACAGATCAGCATATGCTTATGTTTCAAAGGCAAAATGGAGAATGTTTTCAGTTGCCATCAGAACAGTGGAAATGATGGAACCAGCCTTGCACCTACAGCAGCGGTTCTCCACCGTTTTAGACCAGGGCCCATTTTTTAGACTGGTACTCGTGTTGGGACCCACCAGAAGTGATGTCATTAACCTGGAAGTGATATAATAGCCAGACATGACATCATCAAGCAGGAAGTGCCGTTATTGTAATGTAATCATGACACTCCTAGAATGCAAACTGGCACACTTGGACTGCAGCAATTGCACAACCATGAAACATACCTAACAAAAAGGAAGATTAGGTCAAAATATTATATAAGAGCAATTAGTTGAAAAAACCCTCACTTGAAAATTCAAACTAAACACTCACAACAGAAATATAACAAGAATAAGGTTGCAACTTTTAAGATGGCTGCTTCCCAGCTTTCCGCAACACACCTGACATCAGATTGCAACCCACCAAATGGGTCCCATCCACAGTTTGAACAACACTGATCTAGGGACAAAGAGTTTCACAACTTGGGTGCCACGTGCCAAAGTCACCTCTGCCCATGCAGGAACCTCTCTCAGCCAATCTTGAGGTCAGGCAGTTTCATACAGAAGCAACCCTTCATGTAATCCTGATCCCAATCTATTTGGGCTTTAAAGTTCAAGAACAGCTCCATGAATTGCACCTGAAAAAAGATCTGCAAAAGCAGGAACATGATATGCTCACCAGTCCTTATGCCAGCCAACAACCACACCGTAATATTCAGCATTCATTTGCTTTTTGTACAGCTTCTATACTTGGCTACCATGGATGCTCCCTGCAAGCAGATTGTACCAAGATATGTGGCCCATGCCTGCAATTACTAAAATGACCTCTGCAAGTATAGAAATCAAGACTTGAGATGTCTTCTTTCCTAAGACAATGTAGCAGCAGATGGTGACTCTTGTTCAGAATTTGTAAACCGAGAATATTTGAAACAAAGAGAATTTATTTAACTAGCTGAAATAAACGTGCTACTGACAGAAGCTGCTCATTCTCAAAAATGAAGGCTGTTCCCAAGGTGATAACCCAACATCACCTTTTCTCCGACAGAGAAATCCTACCTGGATAATAAAACATTTACAGAGAAGCTCATTTAAGGGCAAAAATACTTGACTGTTGCCTCCAAAACAGTAAAGTTCTTTCCATTTGCAAGGTGAACTGATACATTAAACTTCTATTTGCAAACAGACTCTCTTTTTCTTGCTGCCATAGCCCAGTTTACTTCTCTACAAGGTCAAAAAGGGGCCTGTGTTAAACAGCTCATAAATGTCATTCACAATTGCTTTCATAGTTGGCTAATCCATTAACAAAGAAAAAAATGACATGCACATTAAGAGGTCCCTGACAGCCCACTACTAGGCAAATCTGCTCAGAACAAGGGCTGTGGAGTCAGTACTGCCTTCAACTCCACCCAAAATGGCTTCTGATTCTGAGGGCGCAATCCTACCCAGCACCAGAATGGCAAGTCCAGCCAGCCAGCGCCATATCTGACGCTGGGTTGGGGCGACTGGAGCCTCCCGGCAGCAAGGGAACGTTTGTTCCCTTATCGTAGGGGAGGCTCCAGCCTCCCCTATGTGCTCCTCAGATCTGCACCCACTAAAGAACGGGCACAGATCCAAGGAGATCCTGCGGCCTGAATCAGGGATGTGCAGCCTCTTCAACAGGCCTTATGGCCAAATCCGAGGCCCACCCTCATCCTGCCCACATTCCGCCCTCCTCCCACCAATCCCCAGGACGCACTGTCAGGGCATCTCCCTTGTGCCGGCTGGCTTCGGCTGATGCAAGGGAGGCGCTGTGCTAGCACTACAGGGCCAGCGCTGCCAGCAGAGCCAGCCCTGTGACCTTAGCACCGACGCGGGGCAGCCGATTGGCGCACCCACATCAGCGCTAAGCGCCAGCTCAACCTTGTTGTGCCAGTGCTGCACGCACTGTAGGATTGTGCTGCCCATCACAGAGTTAGAAACAATTTTTAAGGCCTCCAACCCATCCACCTCCACTTTAGGTAGAGTTGGAGGCAGAGTCAGTACTGATTTCACAGCCCTGCTCATAAGTAAGCCTCATTAAACCCAATGGGACTTAGGAATAAGTGTGCCTACTTACAGTTACCAAACTCACAGAGGCACCACAGATAGTTTACATTTCCAAGGAAACACAGCAACAGAAACATAGGGGTGCTATGAACAGAGAAAGCTCTAGTGCATAGCACTGTAGCTTGAACCACATTCATGTTGCATTCCCAGTTCAATGGTGTAGGTGCCTACAATCCTGTATTCTGTTTAACAATTCAGTTCTACTACACAGTATACTGCCATAAAGGACATGTGCCATCAGATTCCTTTGCCAAAATCATACGCTCACAATAGACTAATTAGCTTCACTCCTTTCCCAAACAACAGCCGTAATTTTGCACAGAGCCCCACCACTCAGAAAGGCAATGAGCAGTTAGCTTGCCTGCTCAAGCTACAGAGGTCCTCCTTTCCCCACTCGTTGTAGCTCCTTAGACAGGGCAGTCCCACATTAATTTCCAACAGTCTCCAGTGTCCTCAGTTCCATCAGTCATCCTCCCCCCCCCCTCCAAACTCCCTCTTTCCACACCTGCCTGGTAATCCGTTTTCCACCTTTATTCCTCAGGGTTCTCCTCAGTTCTATTAGGTTACAGCTGTAAGCAGTAACAGCCAAAGGCTCTGGAATTAACCCTGTATTTCTCAGGCCTATCTAGACAAGGAGCCATTGCTATCACCATATCCTATCTCCTCAGGGTAATCTTCCACATTTTCCATTATAGGAGATGACCCACAGCCTGTGGTTCTCCCACATCCTGTCTTGTAGCCTTGAGAAAAGCAACATTTGTAGGCAAAATGAACCATGAAAATACAGGAATCTGAGCAGCTACTGAACTGAGCTGTGTACTGAGGGAGAGCCACTCTAATGGGGGTTAGCAGATACAAAACAGGGACAGAGTGTCTATGCCTTTAACCATTGTATAGAAGAGGGAATTTGGGCAGGTGCAGTTTTTGAAACCCTTCCATGATGAGCTGCACCTGCCAAAATTCCCTCTGCTCTACAATGGTTAAAGGTATAGGCACTCTGTCCCAGTTTGTATCTGGTAACCCTAACTCTAACCCCTCTCAATGACCCTCACCCATTCTCTGACCATGCACATACAGAAACCTTCACAACAGTAGATGGTGTTCACACGTCTGCCATGTATACCTACAATGTATATTCAGTATGCTTTTTTAAATAACTGAGTACGTATGTGACTTTCCAAAAGAATTGTTTCCATGTTTGGAAGCAACATGAATTCTTATCATGTAGGTCCAATAAACTGCTTTCTATATGGCAAAAATAATGTACAAATATCCTTTGTCCTTTGTACACTGGAAGTCATTATCAGTAAACTAGCATAATACTGTAAACCTAACAGTATTATGCTACAAAACTGCTGCTTTGCGCCTTCTTTTCTTTCTTCTCTATTTTGTTGCTTTAAACAAGGTTTCTCCCACAGCTCACAATGAATAACAATGGTCAGATCAGACCCAATAGCAGTTAAATATGTTTCATTGTCAAAGTGTTTCATCTTCTTTTCCTCATGCACACTAGGAGCGCACTCGACCACAAATGCCTCCTAAGGAAGTCTCACTGAAATGAATGAGAGAAGCACAATGTGTTCATTGATTCCCACTAACTTCGGTGAATTCAAGCTGGCTGTATAAACATGGCAGGAGTAGCAGAAATGGGAAAGAGGCCCATTGGAAGAGAACCAACATTCCAAACTGCCTTTGTAAGTTGGCTTCAAGATTCAAGACCCACATTAGCTTAGCCAAATACAGTTAGTCCTCTTTATATGTGAACTTGCTATCTGGCAGGGGCAGAACTGCAACTTACTTCTTTATCTGCGCCTCTGTCCTCATTATCCACTAAAGAGAAACCTTCAAAAGGCTGCAGGGACCTTCAGAAAGGCACCTGAGACCAGCACTGACCCCATTAAAATGGGTAGCAGAAGCATTGCTGCAGGTGCCATTCTGAAGATCCCTCCAGCCTCTGGAAGGTCTCTGCAGCATCCAGATATGTTGGCACCTCCTGCTGCACTCTGCTGGCTTCCTAAGGTCTCTGCTGGATTCTTCTGATGGCAGATGCCATCACCTAACCCAACTGATCCCATAAGATCAATGGTTCATTACCTGCAAATTCACTATTCACAAGGATTTCCAGGAACCTTACCCTAGCAGATAGTGAGGACTGACTATACAGTCTTAATCAAACACACCCTCTGCGCTTAACATAACCCATGCAAGTGTCAAAGAAGTCACAAAGTTTCAGGCAGGCAGATTCACCTCAGAATTTTTTAATGTGTTAATGTTCAATCATTCATCATTCCTTATGGGGTTAAGAATGAATTCCTTCAACATTACTGTTGTCATCAGCAAACACTCTCCTTCCATGATATCAGCTGTGGTGACTATCCGTATAACCAAACCCATTTATTCTCTTGTACACAGCGCAGTACTAAACGCATAGGCTATTTCAATGAAGGCCACTGTGACTTTTTCCATCCATTTGTGAGCTGCTATTCAAGGGTCAGCAAGGATCGGCTCTGCCTGAAGGCACACACCAATCACTTTAACTCTCCATATCAATGTTATTGCCCAAAACATCCTCAAAAGATGGGTGAGGAGGTACAATGGAACGGCCAGCACAGATTTCTGCCTCAGGCCCAACAGCTTGGAACTGGCACTGAAATTATATCTCACAGAGGCATATAAGAGGCTTGGTTAGGGTCTCTCCAATCCCATGGATCTTCCTCATCCCACTAGCACTAAAGGCATTAAGATCACACCACTAATTTCTTCCCAATGAGAAAGCCGTTATTAGCTACTTACAGCCCAATCCTATGCTTTTCTAGCACCCAGGTGTGCCAAAATGGCTACCGTTGAATCTTATAGGTACAGGGAAACAGCTACATGCCACCTCAGGATAAGGAAACAACTGTTCCCTTACTTTGTGTCAATCTATGGCAGCCCCAGTGGGTCTACTCAGTTTGAGCGGGCGCATCACCAAGGAGACCTGTGCCCAAGAGGGAATGTAGGATCTGATGGTAGAGTCTGCCACCATCTCTACTCCCTCCACCCCCACCTGGACCTCCCCTCAGATCGCCCTCCTTCCCCCTAGTTCCCCCCTACCTTCCCTTGACCCACAAAGCCAGATGACAGTGACACGCATCACTGCCAGCCCCTCACCATCAGCCTCCCACCTGACGGCACAATCCAAACCCAATTTCCAGAACCGGGGTAAGGGCAATACAGTTCTGAGGTAAGAGAACAAACATTTCTTTATCTTGAGGAGGTCTCCGTGGCTGCCCCCCAACTGCAAGATGCAGCACATGCCGCATTGGCACAGCTATGCCAGTGCGGGAAAGTTGGTAAGGATTGTGCCCTTAGGCACAGTGCTGCTGGTAAAGTGCCTTAAAGCACTTTTGCAACAGCCAGTGCAGGCGGTACACACATACCTTAGGATTGGGCTCTTAGTCTTCCATCTACCAATGTCAAAAACCCAGCACTCGTATTTCCTTGACAAAGTCACAATGCCCAAGGAATTTAGGACCAAACATGTAATACTAGTGGTTTTGCTTTAGTCACTTGGAGGAATGTGCTATGTATCCATTCCAGAGCCTTGTTCACTCCAAAGGTCCACACATCCTAACCGATATTGTGTACTGTCCTATATTGTAAGGCCCAAGAAACCCTGCTTTTGTGCTAATTATGTATTGCCATTGTTTTATGACAGATAAGCTTGTGATGTGTGTGCTTGGCTCTTATACACGGGATTGAATACATCAAACCTTTGCACAGGGAAAGCCAAGGCACCATTTCCACTGGGAATTTATCACATCAGGAATCTCCCTGTTGCTAACTGCATGTCTCTTGTTATCTCCTATCAGCAGCTGCTCTCAAAAAGCCTGAAGGTGAGAAGCATCCAAATCTGAGCAAGATTGTAAAAACAGCTGGTTATAAAAGAAGGAGCAGAAACAAAGAGGAGAGCAAACATCAGTGGTTAAAAAAAGAGGGATGGGAAATCAAAAAGGAAGCTAGAACTCCCAAAACTCCTGCTGCCAGGAACTGAGCTTTTATATTTATGGAGGTGATCTCACCATCCCCCTTGCCAGTCTGTGAAACATAAACCCAATGTTGTTTTCCCAACATTTTGGAAAACATTTTTGACAGTAGCATTCATTTTCAATACTGACAGATTTCTACAGAGCACAATTCAATGTTTGATTATGGCCCTTAATTTACAGCATATAAAATCCCTTGTATTTTGGTCTCTCAGGCTGTGCCAGTCCACACATGTTATAAAAGTAGCAGGTAATCTATTCCAGAAGAAAACATCTTCAGAGTTGCTAACACTTGGCCAAATCCATTGACGTTCTGTCTCACAGCGACAAACCACACAAGAGTTTCACAAGGGTGAAAAGTGAAAGCTGTCTGAAGCACAAAGTCTGACAATTGTCAATATTACTGCGTTCAGAGAACTCTTGGCACATTTTGGGGAGTGTTAAAAGTCGATGGTCATTTTATGGCAGATACACAGGGTTGTTGATATTTTTAAAAAACACCTCAAAATGAAGCTTTCACAGCTGGATCATTTTCTGATATATTTTCAGGTAAGGTTTTTTGTTCTGCCTCTGACTCACTAAATCCACATAGGGTGTCTTTTCCTAAACAGTCAACAGTCAAGCAGCGCTGCTTCAGGGAGAGATCATTTTTTGTGAGCACAGCAGGATAGGTGGATTAGCACCACCAAGGAGTCTAAAAGCAGTTTCAAAAAATGTATTTTGTATACTTGGAGGTAGAAAAAAGATTACCAGGCCAACAGGTCAAGAAAAAGGAAACCAGAGTTTTCTTACTGTCCCACTATAAAGTAGGCATAATAATCCAATGGAGTCATAATCAATTGGCAAAACCTAACTTCACATATATGCCGATGGATTATACAAAGTGAAAACAAATGCTCAAGGCACGATGGCAGTAAAACTGCAAAATTCAATGCTGGAAATTATTAAACTATTCAACTGAAACAAGGGATACAGCAAAAATAATGCCTTCCTATGTGCATCAGATTTAGGACAAAAAATGAACAGTTTTAGCAAATGAGCAGTTTTTAAAAATATGGCTTTTTGTGTGTGCGTTAAAACACTGTATATAGCATAAACGTGAGTAACAAGAGTGATTATCCTACAAAAAATTCACTATTTTCTTCCTTTTGATAATTCATATAAAATATATAAAAACACGTCTCTTTTGTTTAAATGTAGAAATGGTTGAGTTGGATAGCTAACACTAACTCTTCTCTAACAAAGGCCATCTGAGAGAAATATTTCTGTTCAAAAATATATATACAGTATGTTTTCATGAGAACTTGTGAGATGTCAGTTAATCGGACAGAAAACATTGAAGTCCAACACTTCAGAAGACTCAATTTAATAAGCATTTCTTGTTTATTTGTGCAGACTGTTTTACTGAGTGGAATTTCACAGTTGAAAAATTTTAACAGACCACATTTTTCTACTGCTTGAATGTTTAAGTCAGATGGAAGGAAATATTTTGAAATTAGAACGATGATTTAATGCAAACACAATTTAAGAGGCCTGGGCACACAGCATGGAGTAAAACCTGAATGAGCCCATTCAGGACACTCAGATCCAAGCCTCCAAAACTAATTCACAAGATCATACTTTCAAAGCTGGGACCTGTCTCTCGTATTTCTGCTCCTGCAATAGTTGCTTCCTTTCTGTCGCACAGGTGTCGCAAAACATGCCATAAGGCACATTCAACACAGGCAATAAGGATTTACCGCCCACTCTGGAGTGGCGCCAGAGCTCACTGCTTGGAGGCAGTGATGCAGCGACAGCAGCCAGTAAGCGAACTGGCTGCTGGTGTTGCAGGGATTCAGGGCAGGGCAAGGAGGCGTAACAAGGCAGGGGAAGGGCAGAGCACTGGGTGGGATTGGCTGTGACCTTCACCGCCAGGTCCCAACCTCCATGTGGGGTCTCGTGGCCCTACAAGGAGGCGAAATAGCCAGCACAGAGGCGAGCAGACCCATCGCCTGCCCTGCGCCCTTATCGTGGTGGTAGAGGATTAATGTCCCCTTCTCCCACAGAGCCTCCTGTGGCTGCCATTTGGCTACTGCTGCACCTGTTGCGGCCAGGCAGTTCAGGATTGGGCTGCCTGTCAATAACAATAAATGGAGTGAGCACCTGGACTGAGATGACAGCCAAAGCTACTCCTGCCGTAACACTGAGATAGGCAGGAGCAACACTAGGCCAGCCAGATTTAATTCCGAAGTCTACATCTGATAATTGCCACCATCGTATTTCTTTTCTTTACACCAAGAAAATCAAGATACCTCTTCTCAGCAACAGTTAGGAACAGATCTAAATCTATACACACCTTCCTTATTAGTTATACAAGGCTTACCAAATAACTACTCCATCTCTCCTACAGTTAGTGCTGGTGCCAGGTTGCTGGGGGCCCTCGGGAAAAGCACTTTGGCATTGGTTGATTCTAGTGATGCCTGGCTGGTCCATTGAAAATGAATGCTGCCACCATTAGTGAAGGTTGAAGAGTCAGCCAAACCAGGTATCTGCCCCCAGCCAGTGTTCTACCTGGCTGAGCCCTGACACCACCCTTGCTCCACAAGTTGATTTAGTTACTGAATTTATTGCCTCCTGTTCTTGACAGTGTCTCCATAAGTGACTTGCAATTATTAAATCATAACTAAAAAATAAAACCATAAAGCAGATCATTATTAGCTGTTGCCAAGACTCTTGTACAACTAAAGGCTCTTTTTCACTTTGGCAGCAGAGCTGGGCTGGCCTAAGATTTCCTGACTCCTGAGGCAGCCTGCTAAATGCAGCCCCCCCTTATCCGATGATATGCCAACCTCTGCTCCTCCCATTCCCCAATGTCTTAGCTCAGCATTTGCTTCCCCATTTCCTCTTCCTCTCTGATCCCCTTTTCCAAATCCAGGTAGTGAAAGGAGAAGAAGGAGCAGTGGAGGCACAAATAAGGATAAAGAAAAGCACACGAAAACACATCCACACACCAATCTGCTACCCGATGCAACCGCTTCAGTTGACCTCATGGATGGTCCTGCCCTGAAGTAAAAGATCCAAAATATACCTTTCAAAGACATTTGGCACAAGTAAGAAACTTGAGTGGAACCACAGTAAAATTTCAGCTACCTGTTAAAAACAGCCTTTATACACAGAGGATGAAGATACTGTGGATGTATGTCCCTTGGTTCCACCTGATGTATGTCCCTTGGTTCCAGCCAAACGAGCAGATAGAATGAGGTATCATACTAATGCAAAAGGTTCCCTAAACCCTCTCAAATCATTAACCAAACAGGCAGCCCAATTAAATCTTGAGCTGCTCTATGGCTGGCGCTACAGCCCCAGCACTGGCAGTGAGTATCGCAAACGTGCCATAAGGCATGTTCGTGCCACCCAATGAGTAAGCAGAGCTGGAAGAAAGGCTTGCACTGTCCTTGTCAGCGCTGCTGCAGGAGCCCCAGCCTCCAGAGGAGAGAAGGTGAGTGCTGAGTATTGTGGGGGCATGGGGAGGACTGCGGGAGGGTGTTGAGGAAGCGTTTCTGGGCAGTGGGAGGGTGGAATGGGGGAGAGACTGGCCTGGGGGATGTGTGGAACTGGCAGAGGCTTCCTTCACTGGGTCCTATCCCCCATGTTGGGCATGAAAGCCTGACACAGGGCTTCTTGAGTCTGTGCCCACAGTTTAGCAGGTGCAGACTTGAGAAGCCCCCATTGAGCATGCTGGGGCTTTACTTGAGATAAGGAGGCAAATGTTAGTTTCCCTCAATGCAACCTCCAACTTCCTTGTATCCAGCACAGAATACAGCAACAGGTGTTTAATGCCGCTGCTCCTGTGCTGAATACGATTATGCCCTCAGGCAGAAGCAAAAGTAGGTATTCAGAATACTTTGCCTTTCCCCAGGATCTAATCATGACAGGGTCCTAGCACTATGGCTGGCTCCTTCCTTCTCCATCCCATATCCCTGGCCCAGAAAGTAAACAATGTCCAGTGGTTATGAAATGATGAACCAGGATGAAGAACCCAAGGCTACAATTTTGGGATTTGCAAGGGCTGAGAGGCTTAGGTGACCTTCATTTTTGTTTTATAGTAATAAATCTGAAGAAATCTGATCTGATTTACTATGAAGAGACTAAGCATTCCCTCACATAAATTAGCATCAAGATGAGCTTTCTGCTACATAACTTGTCTATAAATAGATATTTCCCAAGTAGATCATTTATTGGGGAAACTAATTGTATTTACTACTTGTATGAACAATAACCCAGTTCTCCAGCTTACAGCCTTTATTTAATAAACCTGAGATAAAACACATGCATAGTGCCAAGACAGTGGGGCATAATCATGTAATCCAATTGTGCCAGATAGAAGGCATGCATAGAATTCTCTGCCGTGAATCTCTTGCTGATTTAGGTGATTCTGGATGACCACATCCAGAACTCAGCTACAATGTTCAACAGATGCGTGCATTTCTTTTTTGCTTCCATCCTGTCACCAATTTATAAGAAGTCTGAACAATGACAGAAAGCCGGGAAGCAGCGCATGTTGACAGTGCTATCACTTTATCCTGATGTTCCCAAGACAAATGTAAGCATTAACTTATATATCTGCTTTCTGTTCTGTGAGAGATGACGTCTGTCTACCATTTGGACTAAAAGAGAAAACAACATTTTCAGTAATCTGTGAAACTTTCCATTTCATGCATTTTGCCACATTAGTAAAAGTAAGCAGCAGAGCTATAACAGTCAAGCATCTGCAATAATGTTGTCTTCAGAGCATGATCAAAAACTGTTTCCTTTGTTATTTTACTGCTTAGCCATTATGAGAAATGGCTTTTTTCCCAGACTTAACAACTTGGAAACATCTATGGAAAATGACCTGATACAGTCAATATACACATTCCCCCTTTGTTTTTGTTTTTTAAGAACTGCTTAAAATATTTCACTTCCTTCTCATTACAGACATTTGTTTAGATCAGATGAAACTTTCCATCCTGCTTGGAGGAGTAAGACTGTAAGATCCAAAATTCTATATTCATCTTGAATGTTTACCATAGAGACACAACTATAAGATGAGAAAATTTTGCAAATAAATGAGTTGTAAATTGCCTCCTTGGTTTCTCTCACATCAGTCAGGGTCGGGGCAGTTCAGTTCAACTACAAAATCTCAAAAAAAACCCAAAATGTGAATGCTGTAGGTAATTTTAATGAAGTATAAAGTTTCATTTAGTTCAGAGGCAAGGCATATTCTAAAGTTCTTGCTGGTACAGAATATACCCACTGCATTTTTAAATACATTTCTGCCTGAACATTCATCTTCTATCGAAGTTGCATCTCGGAAAGACTGCTTTCAATGTGCACAGATTAAAAGGAAAGAAGATAAAAACTGAAAAAAACCCAAGAATGGCTTAAGTGACCTCTTGTTGTACACAACCCTCACCAATGAATGACCTGAGTAATCTGTTGTTCTCTAGGTCACGTTCTATCAAACCATTTGCAGACATGCAATACTGTATACGTATCCTTTAAGAGGAACAAGACATCCAAGAAAGACAAAGTACACAACACATGCACATTGTCAATTAAAGGATTGGGCTGTGACAAATACACAAATGACTCTACAGTATTTCCTAAGTAGCAAGATCAGTTTAAATAATGAGGAGTTATTGTAAATAGTGAAGAAAACTAGGGGAGAGTGTTACTACTCTGTCTTTGAGAGCAGCCAGAGCTAGATGCTTCATGAGTTCTCTCAATAAAAACATGCTGGTGATTCAGTGAACAGATACCATTTCCATTGTCCTGTCTTTGGAAATAGCCAGTGGCACATGCTTTAAGAGTTCTGCCACACTCAGAACAGTCTCTGCCCATATAAGGTATTACTATTTGCCCTTCGCATTAAGAAGGACTCCCAGTGTATCGTGCAAAACATATTCAAACTTGCAGCCATTGTGCAGATAAACGAATGATTTAGTTCCCAAGACTGCAAATACTCAGAACTTGGACAAACACTCTAGTCTTAACGTAACAACCAAAATATGACCACGCACTAAGATGGGGAAAACATTTCCAAATGTTAGCCAATTTGCAGGACATCAGCATTTTATTTCACACCACCGAGCATGTTCAACATAACTTTCTCACAACATTCTAAGCACAAGAAATAACTGGTGAAGCACTGTCAACATAGTAGCTTTCAGGATTGGGGTGTCTGGTGCTTGAAGCAGGTTGCTAAGCTTGGACAATCCCTTGGCTGGTGGCTCACAGTGTCTTGCCCCACAAAAAGTTGTTCCCTCTTACTCAGCAGCATGAGGAGCTGCAGCCAGCACCACCCCGCTCCTCCTTCCACACGCCTGAGATTTGAAAA
This sequence comes from Lerista edwardsae, assembly GCA_029204185.1. Classification (NCBI taxonomy): domain Eukaryota; kingdom Metazoa; phylum Chordata; class Lepidosauria; order Squamata; family Scincidae; genus Lerista; species Lerista edwardsae. The sequence continues at coordinate 1,115,702 of JAJKFI010000081.1, read as the reverse complement.
TGAAGAGGAGAACTCAGCAGGATAAAAGAAGCATGGAGAACAGTTAGCAGGCACTGTTCTCCACACCAGGTGCAGACCCAGCCAATGGGCCACCCAGGGGCAGAGAAGCACCGCCCCCTCCGCTGGCTCCCTGCCCCTCACACCACTCCGCCACGTCCCCATGCGACACCAGGCTCCATTTTGGAGCTGTATGGGAGAAAGGGACCCCACCACTCACCCCTTGGAGAGGCCAAACACCACTCACCTCTTAGAGAGGCTAGCTGCCTCGTCGCCACCCTCTTCCTGCTGCACCAGCACTGCAGTTTTACACCAGCAGTTTTACACAGCAGCTCATGCTTCTGCAAAATTTAGCATTTTTCTCCCCCCCCCCCCGCCAGTTGGAATGCCACTAAACAGTCCAGAGAGTGTTGGGGTAAAAAAGACAGACAGGAGGGGAGTTATAACAAAAAAAAAAACACACTCCAGGAAGGGAGGGTCAGTGGCATGAAAGGGTTATCAATAACTTGATGTACAACATGAAAATCAGGCATAGGCAGCTTCTGCAAACTCCAAACATTCCCTCAGGAAATACTTTTCAGAGCACAGGGCTGGTACCAGAGGAAAGGGCTTACCACAAGTGGTGAAAGTGCCTTACAGCACTTTTGTGACACTGGTGCCGGCAGTAAGAGTTTACCACTTGTGCTAGCACCAATAGGATTCGGTCTTAAGGCTGCAATCCTATCCACACTTATCTATAATTGACTACAATGGGACTTACTTCTGACTAGACATGCATAGGATTGCGCCCTAAGTTAGCATCTTGTTTTTATGTCGATGCATTTAAGAGATCTCTACTTGGCACAATGCCCTTTTCTACAATACATCTTATATACAAAGGCAAAGGTTTCCCCAGGATCGAATGGTCTAGTCGTGACCGACTGTAGGGGGCGGTGCTCATCCCTGTTTCTAAGCTGAAGAGCCGGCGTTTCTCCGAGAACAAGTTTCCGTGGTCATGTGGCCGGCATGACTACATGCCAGGACGCACGGAACGCCGTTACCTTCCCACCGAAGTGGTACTTATTTATCTACTCTCATTTTTACATGCTTTCGAACTTATGCACACAGACAGAAAAAAAGGCTCTCTTCCATACACTAATACACTGCCATCTTAATCATGCTTCCTCTGCTTTGTAAAGGTTTGACCTCTTGCTGTTTACACTGTAACCTGAGCATTAATACTAGACTACTGAGTAGTCTTGCCTTGCCTTTGGGTTGCAGAAATGCAATTCTCATGACTATACAAACTAAGCCATCAACATTTCATCTCTAATTCACATGATTAATTTGAAAGCAGATGAATTGAGAAACTGAAAATTAAAGATTGGCCTGTCTCAAGAAAGCAATTCAAAAGCTTGCCTCAGGGGGGTTGGTATCCAATTCACTGATACTTAATTACAGTACAAAATTATTGAGTCGTGTCAAAATTGACAAATAGCAGAATTTCCACAAATTCAAAAATATGCAGGTTAATCTTATCAGAAATGTACAGGGCTACATTAGACTTCCTAACTGTAAGAAAGAGACAGCTACCAAACATTTGGAACAAAATCCATACAGAAATCAAAAGAGGAGTCCCACAGCATGCTATTTCTCCTAGGCCGAGGTCTGCCTTAATTAGTCTGTTGGAACAAGTTGCTTTTCAGTAAACAAGATTTCTTCATATTAACATATATAGAGGGGGATCACATCCACTCTCTTCACACTGGCCACTATATGCATTCAGTGTAACTTGGGAAAGAGCCTAAACATCTAGATCTGCAGGCAAGATCAGAGCTCAGCTTCCTCCAGAGATCTCAACTGGACAGACAGAGCCAATAAACGTAACATTTATGCATAGGAGCTTTCATAAGTTATGATGAATTGGCATTGGGAAAGGGCCCAAGGACTATAAATCTTCTCTATTTGCATTTATTAAGATGTGTGAAATAGGTTTAGGGCACAATCCTAAACTGGAGTTAGGCCGGCACAAGTCCCTTGCGCTGGCCCAGGAATGTCGCAAACATGCCATAGAGCATGTTTGCACCACTCTCAGAGTCAGGGAGGATAGCACACAGCTCCCTGACTTCGAGAGTGTTGAAACACACTTTACAGGGTGTCTGCAACACTCCTGGGCTGGCATAAGGGACTTCTGCCGGCCTAATTCCAGGTTAGGATTGCACCCTTAAATGTAGTCTTTCAATTTTTAGTTGTTTTCAGTACAAGTTATAACTCATCTTCATTCATAATGCTGTGCTGGGAATTATTATCTTTCATCTTTATTCCCCTTTTCCTAGTCCTAAAGTAACTACCAAAGATTATCTGCAGATGAAGTTTGGTAGTCATTTTAAGACTCAAAGGGTGCAATCCTAACCAATTTTCCAGCACTGACATAGTGATGCCAATGGGGCATTTGCAACATCCTGCAGTTGGGGATAAGTCACAAAGGCCTTCACGAGGTAAGGGAATGTTTGTTCCGTCATCTCAGAGCTGCATTGCCCTTACCCCGGTGCTGGAAAGTTGGCTGGGATTGCGCCCAAAGAGTCTAACCCTATGCATGCCTAGTCATAAGTAAGTGCTATTATAGTCAACAGAGTTTACTCGCAGGTCAGTGTGGACAGGATTGCAGCCAAAGACACTTAACCCATTCACAGCCCAACCCTATCCAAATTTTGAGTACTGATGCAGTACCAATAGGCACCAACAGGGTGTACACTGCATCCTGAGGTGGGAGAGGCAGTCACGGAGGCCTCCTCAAGGTAAGGGAATGTTTGTTCCCTTACCTCGAGGCTGCACTGAGGCTGCGTGAGTGCTGGAAAATTGGGTCTTTAGATGACCAGACTGTCTCAAATGAGTCCCCTCCCCAATCCAGCGTAGTTTAGTTGCTATGTAATCCTGCCAAGTGATGAGGAAGATTTTACCACTTCTCAGGCAGATGCCTAGTAATATATAGGTGCAAGCTTTATGAAAAAATTCTAGTTTATCAAAGGCAATTATCCTTTAATATTGTGTATCTCAAGGTTAATTCATACACTGTTTGAGTTCATGCTAGCTGCAGTTTTTGATCAGTCATCTGACTTCTCCCCAGTGCCAAAGGCTCAAAAGCTCATGTAAAATCAGAAATATTACAAACTAGGTAACAAACCAAAGAAATGTAACAGTGAATAGAAAAAAGGAATTTAAGAGGAAGGGTCTAACTCCATTTAGCCAAGCAAAAGATGGGATTAATTTTGAAGAAAAACAACTGTAAATTAATTTATTAAGTATTGCACAGAATTATACAACTCAAGTCATTATTCAAAAGACAAGATTAGAAAAATCCATAATAAAATTCCCTTTATGGTTGTGATGAAGATAAAGAAATATTGGATGCTTTTCATAAAGAAAAAATGAAAGTCATTATAGTCTCTCAGTAAATAAGAGATCAGGACTGAATGGATTAACAACATAATTTTATGAAGTATGCAAAAATGAGATAATAAATCCATTATTTAAAAAAATTAAGTGGTTGCTAATGAGCACATTCCACCTAATTGGTTTGATGCTATGATTCACCTTAAAGAGAAGACGACAATTGTGTTCGTGCCCAATCCTATCCAACTTTTCAGTACTAGTGCAGTCATGCCATTACGGAATGCACTGCATTCTTCGGGGGGGGGGGCAGCCATGGAGGCCTCCTCAGGGTAATGATTCATTGCAGCTGCATTGATGCTGGGATTTTGGATAGGCTTGGCTCTTTAGTTATAGTGAATTGCAATGCATGTTTACTCAGAAGTAAACCCCCATCTGTGGTCAATGTGTCTTGATCCCAGATTTCATTGTTAAATCAGAATATTAAAATCATGAGTATAACAATGAGTGGTGGAACTGGATTTAGTTTTATCATATTTACACCGAACTGATCAAACAGGTTTCATTTAGAATGAAAGGTTTGTGATGATGCTACTAGAAAACCAAATGTCCAGGGCTTCCTCGATGCTGAGAACGTATTTGAAAGTCATAAAAAGATATTGTACTTCTTTGGTGGAATATCAGATAAATTCTCTGTTGGAACAAGATTTGCAAATGAGTTTTAGCATGTTATAAACAACCTAAAGGCAAATCATGCATTTATGGAATTTTGTCTCTATTGAACTACAAAGACATAGGTGCCATCAACCCCTTGTCAACAATCCTTTTTAAATACTGAGAACCAGGTGCATCCCCACCTGGGGGTGGAGGGCGGAGTGCTAAGTTTTGCCAAGAGGCTTACCTCGTGTATTGGAAAATGCAGGAGATACCCTGAGGAGCTAGGGAATGGTATCAGCGGTGCCCCCTTGTCCAAATAAGCCAGGGATTACAGGGTTAACCCCCCAGGTCTTTGCCTGCAGCAGGAGCACAGCTGCAGACTGATGAGGCCCCTGGCTATGAAGGGAGGTTAGCACAGGTGCAGATAGGTGTGGCTGATGGTAAAGCCTGCCCAACAACAGACACTGATTGGCTGGCCTCAGTATTGGAGGCAGGAGCTGCAGTAAGCTAGCACCTGGGTAGGTGCTGGGGGAGAGCACCGGGTAGGTGCTGGATGGATTGTGAAAGGAAGGGTGATTAACACCAGGTAGGTGCTGGACAGGAGACCTGGGTAGGTGATGGAGGAGAGAACCGGGTAGGTGTAGCACTGGGTAGCTACTGGATGGACAGTCTGCTGGATGGATGGATCCTTAAAGGACTGGAGAAAGGAAGGTAAGGTTATTGTGGAGAATAACCATTGGGAATTGTTGTATGGCTGCCACACCCCTGGAGCCACCAAGTGGAGGAGGCAGTTGTGGCTTAGGCAAGCTGACTGCCTATTGTTTGGTGGTGGGGTTTGTTGGTGCTAGGATAGTTTGGAGTTAAGCCGGTCATGAGGGCACAGTCTGGAGAAAGTTTGCCAGCCAGTGATCCCAAGCAAAGCTGCTGGAAGAGAGAAGGCCCCCTCCCTCTTGCCTATCTCTGAGGCCTCCCTAGAGGGGAAACTAATTAGCCTAGTGTGGGCATTGGGGCCCTTGGGGAGGTCCAGCAGGGAATTTGGCTGAACACCTTGCCATGACAATTGATCCTCTCCCTCACTATTGTAGCCAATTCTCTCAGGGAAAACAACACCTTGGCATTCCTTATTGGCTACAGTAACAGTAGGAGACACTACTGCTAAGAGCCCAATCCTATGCATGTCTATTCAAATTCTATTACAGTCAGTGGCAAATCAGGCAAACCATGAGGCAAATCAGGAAACAAATTCATGAAGAGATTCAAATTACCCTTTATCCAGATCAGTGTTCTTCAACCTTGGGGTTAGGACCCCAATGGGGTTGTGAAGCCTCAGTGTTGGGGTCGCAGAATCTTATGGGAATGAAAAAGGTTGAAGACCACAGGACTAGCACACCAGCAGATAAAGCGGGGAGGCATCTGGCACCAGGTGTCTCAGTTCTGCTCAGGTTCTTAGCATTTGTGCTAAAATAGCTTTCACTACACCAGACTTCATGGTAACGTTTTCTGCTCTCCCTAATAAGAATATTTGGTTACAGTGAACAGTGCTGGGAGTAGTTATAGGGTAGAGGAGTGGGACGCAAGGAAAGCAGGGGTGGGTAAATAGTGTCCCAGATGGGGGGCAGGATCAGCAGTGGTTCCCCAATCTCATACTTTATTTATTTATTGGGGTCGTGGCATGAAAAAGGTTGAAGACCACTGATACAGATGATAGCATGCTTGGCTTGGCTAACCCAGAAGGTCACTAGGGAACTTTAAAGAGTTTTTTCATACATTTGGGTAGAGGCTATAACATAATATAAATGATAATACAATAGAGGTTATAGATTTTCTTTAGGACAATCAAGAATCAATACAGGAGAATCAATACAGGCTAAATTGGAAAATAAGCCTGTAAAATATTCAAGTGATTATTTACCTCCAGCTTGGAACCATTATGTGACATCAATCCTAGTCTAGTCATAAATAACAGGAAGGTATTCTTCAGAGTTATGGAAACAGTACAGGCATGCCCTGGTTTCTGCAGGGGTTATGTTCCAGACCCTCTCCCACCTGCCGTGGATGCCTGAAACCATGGATGCTAGGGATGTCTTTTTAAAGATAGGGTAACATCAGTTAGTTTTGCTGTAACAAGGTAAAAATAAGAAATTTGAGTTCTTCCAGAGCGGGGTATGTTTGGTGTGTTATCTCTGCATTGTTATATATGGTTACTGAAATTTTAAAAACTGCTCTAAGTTCACAGGAATTTCTACTGATGCTAATACTGAGCTCATCTGGGATCAGCTATTTGCACTGAGTTGCAACCACTCCTAAAAGTTGCTGTGAGCTGGTAAAGTCTTTAAACAGACAAATCCTTTTCTTATCAGCTTAGAGCAGAAAAGTAACCTAAAAGGCTCTTCTTTGGGCTCTTCTGTCCAGGTATCCAGATGCTGTTGAGTCTGGATTAACTGCAAACAAGGCTGAATTTATCGCATAATGTCCATCAGGGGCTTGCTGGGTCAACTGAAAAAAACAAACAAACCAAAATATATAGTCCAAGTCAAGCCATAGTAAAGGTCCAGTGTACTGAATGAGGACCAGGGGTGAAGGAAGAAATCAACATCAAGAACAGTGAACAGAGAGGCCAAAGGAGGAAATATATTCAAAATTAATCAGATCACAATTCAAAAAGGAATCAACACAGGAGATGGAGGCAGGGTGAGCCAAAAAAACTCCTTAAAACTACTCAGAGCAACTTGTAGCTAAGTCTTCTGCAATGAGGCCAGCCAGATCCTACTAGCTTTCCAGATCACATAGTGTGGCTGCTTTGATGAGATGGGAGTACCTACATCTGGTCATTACCTGAATGGCTGCAGGTCTGCAGTACTCCCCTTCGTAAGGGTGACTCCAGTACCACATTACTTTTGTGCCGAATTTCATAATACTCACACTCTTACATAACCTATAATGAAATATCTTTTTTTTAATTGTGTCAAACACACGTCTTTGCATTCTACTTCTCAAGAATTCCACTATATATCTTGTTTTCTGCAACTATACTGCTGACTTAGAGCTAAGCCTCTAAACGGATTCTAACAACAGCTGCTGATTCAAATCTTACACTTACATATCCTATACACACCGCAGTAAGAAAAGGCTTCATAAATGTTCCAAATTGTCATGTTTTGCCAGGACAACAGGGTTGCTACCTCCTGCCAGTCTGATGAAAGGTCACTCCTTCAGAGCACATATGAGCTGGCAACATTGCTTTAAAACAGTGTTTCTCAAACTGTGGGTCATGACCTGATGTCAGGTAGGCTGCGGAAAGCTCGGAGAAGCCATCTTGGAAGCAGCAGATTTTCCTCTTTCTATATTCCGTTTGTGAGTGTTAACAGTTTGAATTTTAAAGTGAGAGTTTTTTAACAATGTTTTTAGTTCAGTGTTTTTACATAATATTTGTGACCCAATCTTGCTTTCTGTCAGGGATGTTTCATGGTTGTGCAATTGCTGCAGTCCACGAACACCAGTTTGCATTCAAATTTGCATTACATCAGAATTTTGGCACTTCCTGTTTGATGATGTCACTTGCAGCTATGACATCACTTCCTGTGGGTCCCGACATGAGTGCCATTCTAAAAAGTGGGTCCCAGTGCAAAAAGTTTGAGAACGACTGCTTTAAAACTTCTGTCCAGGGCAATGATGAAGATAAGCAGGATGATGGCTGAGAAGCTACTGACTCTAAGAGCGCAATCCTAAACTGGAGTTAGGCTGGCATAAACTAAACCAACAAAGTCTGGCCAGCACATGGGCCATCATAAAGCATTTTTGGACTACTCTCGGAATCAGGGAGGAAGGCTCATGTCTGTGTGCTGGCCCCTCTGACTCCGAGAGTGGTCCAAACATACTTTATGTTGTCTCTTGCGCTGGCCAAACTTTGCTGGCTTAGTTCTGCCAAACTTTGCTGGCCTAACTCAGTGTAGGATTGCACCCTAAAGAAGGCCACAGAATTTTCTAATTCTTATTACCTCAACAGAATGACAACTCCAGGTAGAATTGCAGCATGCCCCGAGAGGCCCCCCCCCGCGCTTTAAAATGCTCACCCTCCAAAAGTATTAGATTAGATAGAATTTTATTGGCCATACATGGAATTTTGCCATACATGGAATTTTACTCCGGCCCAAAAACTCTCTCATATACCTTAAACTAATAAGTAATACAACAAAATATACCATCACAATAACAAGACCCCACTAACTCTAAATTTATCCAAATCAGATCAACATACACTCAGAACCATATATAATCAATACCACACAATCAGCTATTCAGTAACCCAATAGCACGAGGAAAACAACTGTTCTTGTGCCTGGTTGTTTTAATATACAATGTCCAAAATGGCATCCCGAGGGAAGAAGTTCAAACAGATTATGGCCAGGGTGAGAGCGATCTGCAACAATCCTCTCTGCTCTCTTCCTCAACCGAGCAATATATAAATCATCCATAGAGGGCAAGCTGGCTCCTAGTCTTTCTGTGTTTATGAATGTCCTTTCGAGTCTATTCTTGGCCTGTTTAGTCGCTGAACCAAACCAGACCATTATTGAGTTAGAAAGAACAGATTCAATGATTCCTCTATAAAACTGAATCAACAGCTCTTGAGGCAGATTAAATTTCTTAAATTGGTGCAAAAAATACATCCTCTGCTGTGTTTTCTTAATAATGGAACTGATGTTAACCGACCATTTCAAGTCACGGGAGATTATAGAACCCAGAAATTTGAAGGACTCCACCACTGATACCATACTACCAAATAGGGTCAGAATGGGAAGGTTGGTACTTACCGTGAACTCCCCTTCTCCGCAGCTCCAGTCAGGGTCAGCATGGCACATCTGGGTAGCTCCTCCCTCTCCAGTAGGCAGGTCAGATGAGACGTCTTTGGAGATGGGAGGGGCTCCTGGATCCGCCCCCAGTCAATCCAAGCCTCAAAGTCAAACTCCCAACTCCAACCAAAGGGAACATCCGGACAGTCCAACGTGCAGCCCACGACTCTCTGTCCTCACAATGTTCCATGATGTGGCGACAAGCAGCAGGCCAAACCCTAACCTGCTCTCACTACACCGCCACAACCCAACTCCCCCGAACAGAACCAACTAAAAAGGGGGAAAATCCCACTAAACTGGGAACAAATCAACAAAAGATACCTCAGGCTCCTCCAATGGGCGGGATGCTGACCCTGACTGGAGCTGCGGAGAAGGGGAGTTCACGGTAAGTACCAACCTTCCCGTTCTCCAGCAGCTCCAGTCAGGGTCAGCATGGCACATCTGGGATGTACCAAAGCAGTACATAGTCAGTCATTGTGGGAGGGAAACTAACCTGAGGTATCCTAAACCACGCTCTGGAGCACGCGTCTAGCGAAGACAGCGTCTCTAGCCGCGTAGGCATCAATTTTATAAAACTTTATGAAGGTTGTAGGGGTACTCCAGGTAGCCGCCCTACACACTGCCTCCAGCGAAGAGGAAGCCTTAAAGGCCGCCGAGGTAGCAGCTCCCCGAAAGGAGTGAGCCAGAATTCCTGCAGGCGGGGAGACTCCCATCGCCCTGTAAGCTGATGCAATGGCCTCCCTAAGCCAACGTGAGATTGTGGATGATGAGGCCCTGGTGCCCTGTCTGGGCAAACGAAAATGGACAAACATAGCCTCTGTCTTACGAAAGGGAGCCGTGCGGGCCATATAAAACTTCAGGGCCCTGCAGGGGTCCAAGGAATGCCACTGAACCTCCCTGGGATGTTTAGGGTTAGGGCAAAAGGATGGTAAAACCACCTCCGCAGACCTATGAAAAATGGAATTCACCTTTGGAAGGAAAGATGGATCCAGTCTGAGGGTTACCCTATCCTCTGAGAATGAACACAGCTCCTTATCTACTGAAAGGGAAGCAAGCTCAGACACTCTCCTGGCGGAAGATATTCCCACCAAAAACACTGTCTTAGTTGTCAGGTCCCTGAAAGAACTGGTGGCCATGGGTTCGAAAGGGGGCCTGGTGAGTGCCTTCAACACTAAGGGTAAATCCCAAGAAGGTGCCCTATGCACTGTAGGGGGATTTATCAGGGCTGCCCCTTTTAAGAACTTTCGAACGTGGGGATGAAACGATAAGCTTCGTCCCCTAGGATAGAAGCAATGGCCGAGACCTGCCGACGAAGGGTGGCTGTACTCAGACCTTTCTGGAGACCGGACTGGAGGAACTCTAAAAGTTCCCTGACTCTGGGTTTTTGTGGGTCAATTCCCCTACCTGAACACCAAGAGGCGAAAGTCCGCCAAGTCAAATTGTAGATTCGGTTTGTGGACTCCCTCCTGTCTGATAACATGGTAGAAAGGACCGCCTCAGAGTAGCCTAGACTAGACAAGGCCTGCCGCTCAATCGCCAAGCAGTCAAGCGAAGGAACGCTGGGCTTGGGTGCTGGATTGGTCCCTGGGACAGCAGGTCCGGTCGTTCCGGGAGGCGAAGCGGGGGCTGAGCAGACATCTCCCTGAGGTCCGGGAACCACGGACGGTGCGGCCAAAAGGGAGCGATGAGGATAAGCTCCGCCTCCTCCTGTCTGAGCTTGATCAGCACTCTCTGGAGAAGCTGTGTCAGAGGGAACGCGTAGAGTAGTCCTCTGGGCCAGTTTTGTTGAAGAGCGTCTATGCCTAGGGCGCCTCGACAGTGGCCCCTTGCGCAGAACTTTGGGACCTGATTGTTCAGGTGCGTTGCGAACAAGTCCATCTCCGGCAGACCGTAAGCCTGGATTATCATCTGAAAGACCGAAGGGTGGAGCCTCCACTCTGCCTGGTCCACCTGCTGGCGACTTAGCCAGTCCGCTTCCGTGTTGTCCACGCCGGGAACGTGCTCGGCCCTTATGGAGGCGATGTTGGCTTCCACCCACAAGAACAGGGCTCGGGCTTCCCGCTGAAGAGGAGGGGACCTCGTGCCCCCCTGCCGGTTGATATAGGCTCGAGCAGTCATGTTGTCGGTGTAAACCAAGACATTGAGGGCGCTGCTGCTGGATGCAAATGTCCGAAGGGCCAGGAAAATCGCTCGTAGCTCCAGAAAATTGATGCTGCGGGCAGACTCGGCCGGAGTCCAAAGGCCCTGGGCTATTCTGCCCCGAGAATGGGCACCCCATCTGTAAAGACTGGCATCCATGAAGATGGGGGTCCGGACCTGGATCTGGATGGGGCTGCCCTGCGACAGCCTGGAGGGGGCCAGCCACCATCGGAGGTCCGCTAGGGTCCGGCGGTCTAGTTGAATTGTCCTGTGGAGGCTCGACGTGATCAGGTCCTGGTGTGGCAGGAGCAAGTGCTGCAGGCCCCTGGACCGGAAGCGGGACCACGGGATGACGTCCTGACACGAGGTCAACATTCCTAAGAGTCGTGCCAACAGGAGGACATCGGCTGACTTTGCCAGGAGTACCTGTTGTGTCACTGTCCGAATCTTTTCCTGTCTCTCCAGAGAGAGGGTGACAGAGAATCTGCAAGTGTCTATTGTCACCCCCAGGTGGGAGAGGACCTGTGTGGGACTCAGGTGGCTCTTCTCGGTGTTTATTACAAACCCGTGGTCCTGCAGGCAGGCCATTGTTCGTTCCAGGTGGCGAACCCCCAGCAGGGGGCAGCTGCTCCGGAGTAGGATGTCGTCTAAATACGGGTACAGGGCGATGCCCTGTAGGCGCAGGTGCGCTACCAGTACCACCAGTACCTTTGTAAATACCCGTGGGGCTGATGACAGGCCGAACGGGAGCGATCTGTATTGCCAGTGCTGTCCGTTGTAACAGAAGCGCAGAAGCCTGCGATGTGCCTGATTTATGAGCACATGTAGGTACGCGTCCTGCAAGTCCAGAGAGCATAGATAGTCTGCCCTCCTGAGGGCCATCAGAATGGAGCACAGAGTCTCCATCTTGAACTTGTGATGGATCATGAAGCGATTGAGCCACTTCAGATTTAGAATAATTTGAGTGTCCCCTGACTTTGTGGGGACCGCAAAGATGTGGGAGTAGACTCCCTTTCCGCGCTCCGCGACTGGAACTCTCTCGATGGCTCCAACGTCCTGCAGGTGCTGCAGTGCCTTGAGGATCTGTGAGTGCTTGAGGGGACTGGCAGGCTTGTTTACCTGAACAAAACGGTCGCGGGGGATACGTCTGAGCTCCAGGGAGTATCCGAAGCGTACAGTGTCTCTGACCCATCGATCTGATGAGGTCTGATCCCACAGATCGGCAAACAGCTGGAGTCTGCCGCCGACCCGGGGGGGTCCGACGGCGTCATGCCGAAGAGTTCTTGGGACCCTTGGGGGTGGGCTGCTGAGCCGACTGCCCATGGGGACGAAAGGAAGACTTCCTCTGCCAGGGTCTTCTGGAACTTCTGGAATAAGCGGCCGAGGAGGTGGTGCCACCAGATGGCTGGGCTCCTCTGAATGATGAACAACGGCCACGAAAGAACTGAGGTGAGGATCCGGACTGTGTTCTGGAGGACTTCTCGCGAGAGGGAAGCACTCCTTTCTTGCCCTTGGATTCCACGAGGAGCGGTACCAAGGCCTCACCAAACAGCTTCTCCCCTTTGAAGGGGAGACCGATGACCCGGGATTGGGAGGCTGCATCCACGTCCCAGTGACGAAGCCAGGTATTTCGACGTACCGTCACGGAGGCAGCCATGGAACGTGCAGAAAGCTGGACAGCGTCAGCTGTGGCGTCAGCGGCGAAGGCGGTAGCTGCTTCAATCTTCCTGAGGTCCTTTCGCACCTCCTCCGGTACATCGAAGTCAGCAAGCAGCTCACGGGTCCAGAGGAACGCAGCTCTGGAGAACATGGATCCTGCCACCGAGGCTCTGAGGGATCCTGCCGCCGCATCAAAGGCACGCCGTACAGCTTGTTCTATGCGTCTGTCCACCGGGTCTCTTGGGAGCCCCTCGGAGTCGACCGGCAAGATGGAGGACGACCCGATAGCCGCTACAGGGGCATCCACGACAGGAGTCCTGAAGCGCTGCATCTCAGAGGGGGACAAGGAGTACAGCTTTAGTGAAGGTTTAGCATTGTCCCTCCCTCTGGCTGGGTTCTCCCACTCCCTGTCTATCAGGGACCTGAAGTGCTCCTGCAGGGGGAACCCCTTAGGGGCTTCCTGCTGAGCTGGGAAGGCGGTGGGGTTACCCCACACCGATGCTGAAGAGGCAGACGTGGAGGGCTCCTGGCCATCCTGCAAGCGGAGGACTCTGAGCACCTTTGGAAGCATGCGAGGGAACATTTCACTTTTAAAAAGTCTGGGGCTGGAGGTCTCTGATACTGAGTCCTCGTCAGAAATCTCTCCCTCAGCAGAATCCACCGCTGTCCCGCTGGAATCCTGTAACCGGGGCCTCTGTGCAGAAGGAATCAGATCCAGGCTGTCTTGGCTACAGGATCTGGGCCTTTTTCTCTCCGCAGAGATATACTCGGCAATCATGGAGGCTCTGTCCTGAGAACCCTGTTGTTCTGCCCCATAATCTGCTCCAGCTTCCACACCACCCTCCACCAGGGGTCCGGGGCCCGCGGGGGGGTCCAAGGGTTGCTGGGGGGGCTGATGAGGGGCCAATTGCAACCCCCCTAAGGCTGTGTCAAGGCACGCGGTGACCATCTGCTGGATCCGTGCCTCCAACTCCCCCCAGGGCATGGGCATCAGTACATCACCCTGATGTTGGGCCTCCTGGGCCTCCTCTGGACTGGACATGCTGCCTCGGCCTGGATCTCACTGCAGATGGAGTCTGATGCCCACGCAAGCTACCGTCCTCGCGCCCGTGGGTGAGGGCGAGGGTCGGTGCCTCAGTCGCTACGAGAGCGACTGGAACTGCCTTCACCTTGCCTAGAGCAGGGAGGATCAGGCAGGGGTCTCCGCTGGCTCCGCGATGTCCTCTGATGATCTGGAAGGCGCTGTGAAAACGCGGAGGCCTTCTGCAGCGAAGGACGCTCCGCGCGCCAAAAACTCCAAAAACAAAATGGCCGCCGCCAGCGATTTCGCGCCTCTGCGCTGGGCTGGGGCAGGCCTGTGCGGAGGCTGGGGTGTCCCTTGGCCCACGCGAGGCAGGGGACCCCAGGGGAGCCCTGAAAAGGGCTTTTGAAGTCTTCTTTTTGTTGTCTCAATTCGCTGCTGCGCTCTGAATCTTCTTTCTTTTTTTTTCTTTTTTTTTTCAGAGAGCAACGAAGCTTGCGACCTGCTTTGCTGCAAGGCAAGGCCAGACTGGGGCGGATCCAGGAGCCCCTCCCATCTCCAAAGACGTCTCATCTGACTTGCCTACTGGAGAGGGAGGAGCTACCCAGATGTGCCATGCTGACCCTGACTGGAGCTGCTGGAGAACGAACCTTTATAACAGGTAATGTTATTCACGCATTTCCATCTTCCATAACCATAGGCCATGTCCAAAGTTCTCTCCAAACTGCAGCTGCTAAGTGCTCACACTTCATATAGCACATGGAGCATGCCTCAGGTGCTGTCATCAGTAGTTCAGGCCATTTAAATAGAGCAAGGAACCCAGTACTTCCTTCCTACCATCAGAATATCTGATTGCTCAGATGGGAGCTTTTCTCAGCTCATGGCAGGTGGATGCATGAGTGATGGAGGTAATACACCTCACATTGTCTGCTGTCATCTGCATCTAGCCGGCACTGCAGAACTGTGACAAATCCTTGTATTCATTGGAATTTCACATAATTTAATTCTTAAGTCAATTTTACTTTAAATGACAATACTGTTAACAAGGCTGTCAACCATCTAACAGCAAGCAAGAATACTATTTCACCAATTCTCTCAGTTGTAGACACTGTAGAAACACAGGCTTTTCTGCATTTTTTTTTCTAGGAAAAAGCCCTAAACACAATGGGAACTACTTCTGAGTAGACATGCATAGGATTGTGGTGTAAGCATGCTTCCTAAACAGTGCAATTAATATCAGGTACATAATTGTGATCCACTCTCAGTTCTGCAGCTGCCATTTGGGGGTTGTTACCTAGCTCCGAAACACCTAATTGCTATATTGCTTAAAAAATCACTGTGTAAATCTGTGAACAATGTTCTTCAGGGTCAAACTACACTACATTAGCACTTACTGTGACTACTCGCAAACAACAATGTGTGGACATGAAGTCAGGCAATGGAATTCCAGAAATGTAGACTGCTTTATGGGAGGTGAGGTAGTGCATGCCAAATCCAAGTCTTTGTGGATTTACAAGAATTTGAGGCAAATCTGGAATTTTCTGCCTGAGCTAATACGTGACCATTTCTATCATTTCTATATCCATATTTTAGCATTACTGAAAGAATTTAGGAGATAAGGTTAGTTTGATAGAGAAGTGTCACTTTTGCATGGCACTAATGTCTCTCAGAACCTTAGAAGCTTAATTACTGTCCAATTATCTGACTGAATACATACTCAATGTAAACAGGCAAAATGCAAACAGAAGCCCAATCCTATCCAACTTTCCAGCATTGATCTAGCCATGCCAACAGGGGGTGTGCTGCATCCTGTGGTGTTGGGGGGGGGGAGACACAGAGGCCTCCTCAAGGTAAGGGCACAATTTTCCCATTACCTCTGAACCGCACTGAGGCTGCATTGGTGATCGAAAGTTGGATAGGATTGGGACCTTAATGAAGAGAGTCTTCAGTGTATTGTTTATACTCAGGTTTGAGGTTTTCTTAACACGTATTGGCAACAAACCAAATAAGTGACTTCTGAATTACTCACTGTTGTGTCTGAAGTCTGTACACTGACCTATTCATTCTGTCCTTTGCAAGCACTTTTTAATCGTATACCTAGCAGTGTGGTTAACAACTAAACCAAGAAATACTGTGATAAGAAAAATAAATCTGCTCTATGTTAATTTGTCAGAGGGATTAAGATATAAAGCGCTTCTTACAAGAGTCAGAGCAGAGACTACTGTAGGCTGTTTACTTCAAATACGTTTATGTGATTGGTTGTAAAATAGAAGGAGCAAGATGTAGTTTTTCTATTTGCGGAAAAAAAGCCACAGTCTCTGAAAGACACCTTTATATGCCCATGCATTACCCTTGAATCTCCGAAATAAGCACACTAGACAAAGGCTTGGAATAATCAAATACTGAACTGCAGCAGGGCAAACTTAAAAACGTGCGGGCCTCTAAATTTGGGGGGAAAGGCCCTAGCTGCCTACCTCCCCCGGGCTACACAGGCATGACAGCCTGGCTCCAAGTCCCCTCAGACCAAACTCCGAGGGGGCTCCTCAACCCCAACCCCGGAAGGGTTGAGTCAGCCTGTGGACGATGAGGCCATGCCATCAGGTGCTCATTGCCCAAACCAGACCAGGGAACTGGCCAGCCCTTCTCACCGGGTAGGAATCGTTTGATCGGTTCTAGCCCGCCCCATGGCCTTGCTACACTCGGACTGTATACCATGCTCCCTAAAACCCTATCTACCCAGCCTTCATGTAACCTGCCACACGGTGGGGGGTGGGTTAAGCTAGCGCTTGGCACAGATCCTTCAAAGTGACAGCTCACCCTGCCTTTGCCTGACTTGCTTGGAGTGCCAGGTGAAGGGGGGGGCAAAGCTTCAAGGAAGCTTCACCTCCAATACTGCTTGTACAATATTTGTACAACATTTGTAGGATACCAGTTGCATGGGAAAGCCAGCCTCAGTAGCATCTACCTACACCAATTCTTTATTTCAGTCAGACGTAGGTTTTTTTTCTATATTATTTATCAAGGAAAATTAAATATTTGGTCCTTGCTAAGACTGACAGCCAGAAACTTGATGGCTTGCCAGATTTTCTTTTTTAAATAGACCTCCAGGGCTCTCTTTGATCTCTCTAAAAATTCAGATACAAAATACTCTTTAAACTCTATAACCTATAGATCAGTGATTCTCAAACTTTTTATCACCAGGACCCAGACCCACCCCTGCTCCCCCTCCCCCCCCCCAGGAACACCCCCCGCCCCGCCTAAAATGACTGCAACACCAGCAACAGGTGTACTCACCGCTCACTGGCTTGTGGTGCTGCTTCCAGGCCTGGCTTGCCAGCAGTGCCTTACAGCAGCTTTTGTGACACAAGCATGGGCGGTATGCTCATTTTAAAAAATCAGACCTGTGGTAGCATTTTCAACTCTGACTACAGCTAATCCCAGAGGCATATTTTTTCCCACTTGTCGTCATGTTGGAAGTTCATAGAAGCCCTGTAAAAAACTGGATATTGATGCTGATCTCAGGAGATACCAGGCCAATTCTGGACTGTTGGTGATCCTAACTTGTGATTATTGGTGTCTTTTGCTCATAGATTCTACGAGACTGCCAGAAGGAGAGCATTCAAGAACAGTTTCTTATGTTCTTTTGTCCACTCATTTCCATATACTGAAATAAATTATATTAGCAAAATAGCAATTCACATTAACTTAATAAAAGAGAAGCTACAAATCGTCTCAAAAATTTATAGATGTTACAGACCAAGAAAGAAGTTTTGTCCTATTTAATGGTATCAGATAATAGTATCGCTTAAATAAAACTATACAAACGTTCTATTCAGTAGCAAAACAGATGCATGGCACTACATTTTACATCTCTAATCCATCTGTCTTCATAACACTCAGAACTATTACACTGTGAGGCAAAAAGTAATTTCCACACACATTCATGCCCAAATTTATGACAGAGAGCTTTTACAATAAAGCAAAGTGCAGATATTGGCAAGTGCATTTTAAGCATCTCGGCAATCATCTATTTTCAGAGAAGCTAATTTTCTTTTCATACAGTTTTTGAGATCAGATTTAGGCTGCTCACTCTGCATTGTTGGTGTGATAAACCATACATGGCATCCAGTTATATTAAAGGAAAAACAATCATATGGTAGTGATTTTTCAAAAATAATGTTTATTGACAGGTGAATGTTTATTCTTCTTGGCAGCGCAAGAGCATAGCTTTTGAATTTTTACACATTTTATTTACTTGCTATATTTCTGAACTTATGATAGAAGATCACATTCATATTTTAAAATATTGTGTCATAAAAGTGATTCAGAAAATACATTGGACAGAATCACAGCCCAATCCTAAGCTGCCCACCCCTTCGTAGGAGCAGCAGTGCCAAAATGGCACCACGGCAGCAATAGGAGGCTTCTTGGAAGAAGGGGTTATCCCCTGGGTAAGGGTAGAAGCCCAGTCCTGGGCCTCCTCAAGTCTACGCCGGCACAGACCTGATCATCTTTGTGTCAGGCTGCACAGCCTGACATAGAGGATAGGATGCGGTGGTGGAGGCCACACCAGTCACACACCCTGCCTGGGCCCGCTCCCCTCCAGCCCACCTAGTTCCATCCTCCCCAAACCCTATCCCCACACCGAACTTGCACACCACTGGCAGTGGTAAAATTTACCGCCAGGTGGCGTGGCATCATGTCCTCCTGGCGCTGGGCCAAGCGCCTACTGGCGCAGGCCCAGCATAGGCAGGCAGCCCTTACCGCCAGCGCTTGAACTGACTTATGGCACTTCTGCAATGCTAGCACTTTTGACAGGGATTACTGTCAGTACCAGGCAGCATAGGAACAAGCCCTTACTCAGTTCTCTCTCTCTCTCTCACACTCACACACACACACACACACACACAGAGAGAGAGAGAGAGAGAGAGAGAGAACATCCATTTAAAAGTAAGAAATATCACCCTATCCAAGAAAAATGTAACTAAATGTTTACAGCTATCTAATCACATGGGAATATGCCTCTAGATCCCTTTCATGGATCACTGCCTTGTCGTGGCGAAGGGGCTTGAGTAGCTCAATGAAGCTGTGAGCTATGCCATGTAGGGCTACCCAAGATGGACAGGTCACAGCAGAGAGTTCTGACTAAACGTGGTCCGCTGGAGAAGGAAGTGGCAACCCACTCCAGTACTCTTGCCAAGAAAACCCTATGGATTACAGAACAAAAAGGCTAAACGATATGACACTGGAAGATGAGACCCTCAGGTCGGAAGGTGTCCATTATGCTACTGGGGAAGAGCAGAACACGAGTACTAGTAGCTCCAGAAAGAGTGAAGTAGCTGGGCCAAAACTGAAAGGAAGCTCAGCTGTGGATGTGTCTGGAAGTGAAAGGAAAGTGCGATGCTGCAAAGAACAATACTACATAGGAACCTGGAACGTCAGATCTATGAATCAAGGCAAGCTAGATGTGGTCAAACGTGAGATGTCAAGGCTGAACATCGACATCCTGGGAGTTAGTGAACTAAAGTGGACAGGAATGGGAGAATTTAATTCAGATGACCATTATATTTGCTACTGTGGGCAGGAATCCCTTAGAAGAAATGGAGTAGCCTTCATAGTGAACAAGAGAGTGAGAACAGCAGTACTGGGGTATAACCTCAAAAATGATAGAATGATTTCCATTCGGATCCAAGGCAAACCTTTCAACATCACACTAATCCAAGTCTACGCCCCAACCACTGGTGCTGATGAGGAAGAAGTTGACCGCTTCTATGAAGACCTAGAACAGCTTCTAGAATTGACACCCAAAAAAGATGTCCTTCTCATCATAGGGGATTGGAATGCTAAAGTAGGCAGTCAAGAGGTAAGAGGAATAACAGGCAAGTTTGGTCTTGGAGTACAAAATGAAGCAGGGCAAAGACTGATAGAGTTCTGTCAGGAGAACACATTAGTCATAGCAAACACCCTTTTCCAGCAACACAAACGGCGACTGTACACATGGACTTCACCAGATGGTCTACATCGAAATCAGATTGATTACATTCTTTGCAGCCAAAGATGGAAAAGTTCCATACAGGCAGTCAAAACAAGACCTGGAGCTGACTGTGGCTCAGATCATCAGCTTCTTCTTGCCAAATTCAGGCTTAAACTGAAAAAAGTAGGGAAAACCGCTAGGCCCTCCACGTATGACCTAAATCAGATCCCCTACGAATATACAGTGGAGGTGACAAATAGATTTAGGGGCTTAGATTTGGTAGACAGAGTGCCTGAAGAACTTTGGACGGAGGTCTGTAACATTGTACAGGAGGCAGCAACTAAAACCATCCCAAAGAGGAAGAAATGCAAGAAGGCAAAGTGGCTGTCTGACGAGGCTTTACAAATAGCTGAGGAAAGGAGAGAAGCCAAAAGCAAGGGAGAAAGGGAAAGATATACCCAACTGAATGCAGATTTCCAGAGAACAGCAAGGAGAGATAGGAAGGCCTTTCTAAATGAGCAATGCAAAGAAATAGAGGAAAACAACAGAATGGGGAGGACTAGAGATCTTTTCAAGAAAATTGGAGATGTCAAAGGACAATTTCGTGCTAAGGTAGGCACAATAAAGGACAAAAATGGCAAGGACCTAACAGAAGCAGATGAGATTAAGAAGAGGTGGCAAGAATACACAGAGGAACTCTATAAGGCCGATCTCAATGTTCCTGATAACCACAGTGGTACAGTCACTGAGCTCGAACCTGACATCCTGGAGAGTGAAGTCAAGTGGGCTTTAGAAAGCCTCACTAACAACAAAGCTAGTGGAGGTGACAGCATTCCAGCGGAATTACTCCAAATCTTAAAAGATGATGCTGTCCAAGTGCTGCTCTCCATATGCCAGCAAATTTGGAAAACCCAACAGTGGCCACAAGACTGGAAAAGATCAGTTTACATTCCAATCCCAAAGAAGGGCAATGCCAAAGATTGCTCGAACTACCGCACCATTGCACTCATTTCACATGCTAGCAAGGTCATGCTCAAAATCCTACAAGCTAGGCTTCAGCAGTATGTGAATCGAGAACTACCAGATGTACAAGCTGGTTTCCGAAGAGGCAGAGGAACTAGAGATCAAATTGCCAACCTTCGCTGGATCATGGAGAAAGCAAGAGAGTTCCAGAAAAACATCTACCTCTGCTTCATTGATTATGCTAAAGCCTTTGACTGTGTGGATCACAACAAACTGTGGCAAGTTCTTGAAGAGATGGGAGTTCCAGACCACCTGATCTGCCTTCTGAGAAACCTTTATACGGGTCAGGAAGCAACAGTTAGAACTGGACATGGAACAACCGACTGGTTTAAAATTGGGAAAGGAGTACGACAAGGCTGTATATTGTCACCCTGCTTATTTAACTTATACGCAGAGTACATCATGAGGAAGGCAGGGCTGGATGACTCACAAGCTGGAATCAAGATTGCTGGGAGAAACATCAACAACCTCAGATATGCAGACGATACCACTCTACTGGCAGAAAGTGAGGAAGACCTAAAGAACCTTTTGATGAGGGTGAAAGAGGAAAGTGCCAAAATTGGTTTGAAGCTCAACATTAAAAAGACTAAGATCATGGCAACCACTCCCATCACTTCCTGGCAAATAGGAGGGGAAGAAATGGAAGCAGTGACAGACTTTATTTTCCTGGGCTCCAAGATCACCGCAGATGGTGACTGCAGCCATGAAATTAAAAGACGTTTACTTCTTGGGAAGAAAGCTATGGTGAACCTAGATAGCTTAATCAAAAGCCGAGACATCACCCTGCCAACAAAGGTTCGCATAGTCAAAGCGATGGTTTTCCCAGTAGCCATGTATGGCTGTGAGAGCTGGACCATAAGAAAGGCAGAGCGTCGAAGAATCGATACTTTTGAATTATGGTGTTGGAGAAGACTCTTGAGAGTCCCCTGGACTGCAAAGAGATCCAATCGGTCAATCCTCCAGGAAGTCAAGCCTGATTGCTCCCTGGAAGGACAAATGCTGAAGCTGAAGCTCCAATACTTTGGCCACCTGATGAGAAGAGAGGACTCTTTAGAAAAGACCCTCATGCTGGGAAAGATTGAAGGCAAAAGGAGGAGGGGGCGACAGAGGATGAGATGGTTAGATAGTGTCACCGAAGCAATGAATATGAAATTGGGCGAACTCAGGAAGCTAGTGGAGGACAGGGAGGCCTGGCGTGCTGTGGTCCATGGGGTCGCGAAGAGTCGGACACGACTTAGCGACTGAACAACAACAAAAATGCCTCTAGATGTATTGTCATCTTACCAGTGGCCCTGGTCTTTTGCCTTCGGCAACAGCACCACACACAGGTAACAAGCAGGCAGAAAGTTCTCCGTGCTCCCGATTGCCTTAAAGAGCAGCCAGCCCCAAAAATGTATTTTTCAAATTTCTGGCCCAAAAATTAAGGTGTGTCTTATACTTTGGTGCGCCTTATACTTGGGGAAATACAGTACACCATGAAAGTACAACCTGTATGTTGTATGTTGTTCTTGAAAGATAGAACTTTCTTGTAATTTGTAAAAACCTTTGTATTGTGTTTATGAATAAAGCCTGCCTATGTAAACCACCTTGAGTTAGAGGAGCAATCTAATGACCTAAGAAAGGCGGTATATAAATATGAGCATTATTATTATTATTATTATTATTATTATTATTATTATTATTATTACAACAAGCCTTTTGTGGCTCACATATACTGTAGTATATTTCTGGTTTTTATGCATCAGCCAAGTTATTTCTTAATTAATTTCCCAGCAAAAACTATAAACTGAGCTGCAGGTATACAGAGAAATCAGACTGATATTTCTCAGCCTTACATCCTTAGCAGCAGCAAAGATGTTTTCTGAGAAGGCCTAATATAAATGCTTAAAAAAAATATCTGCAAAGGAAGACAAGATATACATTTTATATCCTGTGTGTATACAGGCAATGGATGGTTGTTCTTGCAAGAGGATAAAAGGGCACTGGCTAATGTAAGTATCTTTGACAGCAAGGTTATAACCTTATTTCACACTTCCTACCCTCAACACACAATATGGAATCACAAGTTACTTTTCTGTCACCTGAATTTATTTAGGGTGGGAATGAGTTCTCCTCAATGCAGTTATAGTCAGAGTAGGATCAAGATAGGTTCCAGGACTACTAAAAATGGTCACTACACCCCAATGCTTGTTCATTTGTGGCTGTCCTGCAATAACAGTTATACAGTTTTACATACATATGGTGAAACTAAGTGTTCTGGAAGCTGGCTTCAGGAGCAGTCTAGAGAACAGCTCTCTCCTCCTTTATGAAATCTTGGGAGGAATGTGAGGAGCAAAAGAAGTCTTTGGAAGCTGGAAGTTGAGTCTGGAAATTAGGCGAATAGATTGATGTTTTCCTGCCCGAACCTATTGTTCCTTAAATACAGCAATAAAATGTGCTTTTTAAATAATATAGCTTGAAGGCTTGTGCTCTCTACCTTTTTATTTCTTAAATCTTTTTTAAAATCCAAGTGCTGAGTTCAAGGGAGGGACAGCATGAGAGAGGAATGGAGGGGGGGCCTCAGGTTTATTCTGGTAGTCACCCAACCGAAGAGCATGACAGAAGGAAATGCCATTCCACAGGGAACATATTCTTCATACGTCCCTTCTTAGTCGCCTGGAACTGACTGTTACACAATCCAGGCTAGCATGTGAGTAAACCTATAATACAACTTCCTAGTCTGATGATGGTGGATGATCTAGTCTTGAATTAGACATTGAAATAATGACACTCCTGGTCTGTCTAGATGACTTCTAATTATTAATTTGTGAAAATAGGAGTAAAATAAATGCCCTAGAACTTGAATGTATTTTCAAGTACAGAAGCGTATTAGCTTGGGTGGTAATTCAGATTAAGTAATGCGCAATCCTAACCAACTTTCCTGCACCGGGGTAAGGGCAACACAGCTCTGCAGTAAGCGAACTAACATTCCCTTACCTCGAGGAGGCCTCTGTGACTACTATTCCACTGCAGAAAGCAGAATAGGCCCCATTGGCAGTTATGTCAGTGCTGGAATGTTGGTTATGATTACACCCTAAAGGTATTAAAGCTGTTGGCATAGACACACTGAGCGGGGCACCCCAGTCCTAACCAGCATTGGAGCAGGCAGGCCAGCAGGCCTGAGCTGCATCCTACACAGGATAGGAGGCAGCTGGAGCTCACTGTGTGGCAAGGTGACATTTGTGCCCTTACCCTGAGGTAAGCCTTAGGCAGCCCTTTGGAGCTTCTTGGATCTGCGCCAGCAAAATCACTAGCACAAGTCCAAGCGGCCCAGATTGGGTTTGGTCGGCCCAGAGAGGGTAGGGTTAGGCTCTGGACTAAAGGCAAGATCTGACTCCACCTCCCTTCCTGGGCCAGCCTGCCTATTGGGCCACCCACCCCCCAACCTATCCACCTCCCTCCTGCCTTTCCCCACCCTCCCCAAGCCCCCATGCAGGTCGAGCTCAGCCAGTGGAGGGGCAGCTTAACTACAGCCCAGTGTAGCTGAGTTGGCACAAGTCCTCACATCAGCCCAACACCTCCTGCACAGATGTGGACATACCTTACAGCACATTTGAAACAGCACAGGGCCAATGCGTCGGTCCAAGTGCAACTGAGGATTGTGCCATAGAAGTGACAACTATGCCATTCAAAGCCAGGGAACCACCTTGCTTTCTTTCCATAACAATGTCTAATATGGCAGCAATTTTTATGCCGAAGAATAGATTAGCATAAAAATAGTAAAGTGCTCACTAAGAACAGGAGTAGTTTTCTAACTGAGTAATACTCCTACATATGTTGTAATTCTACATTTCCACACATACTGCAGTGTGCCTTTGTTACTAAGCTATAATCAAAGCCAAGGTAAGAGTATTTAATATCAACATAAATATCACTAATAGAAGTGACTTCCTAGGAGTGCCAATATGCTACTATTAATATCGATTTTATAATCTTCTATATTATAGTAATACACAGCAGAGGTTAATTATAGATTATAAACTGTTTTCTGTACCTACGTTAGCTATGATGTTTATATAACCTTTTACATTTTTGGCACTGTTGCTTCAGCAAACATGGTACTATGACATGTGTATCTTGAAAATTCCATCATGCTGTACAAGGTTGATGGCCTGCTTAGCTGAGATGAGGAAAGAAAATCCTTCTACATGCTGAAACAGACTTGACACTCCACAGCAGACCACAATGGTATTGAATTGTATTTCAAGGAACCCTGGGATTCATAAGAACCTAAGTAGAGCCTCACTGGATCAGGCCAAATGCCTGTCTAGTCCAACTTCCTGTACCACACAGTGGCCACTAGATTCCATATACATTTATCAGGGAATCTTCAGCAAGAAGTTCAATAATGTTAGACAAGTTTCCCGAAAAGACACTTTGCCTGTTGCTTCTTAGGTAAGGCTACAATATCCAGAGTGCCTGGTGTGCTCTCAGTTCAGTGGAACAATTGTGAGGATTAGGAGGCCTCGAAAGCATATGGGCTCTCTCAGAACATGTCCCCAAATCCTACACAATACACAGGGGTTCTTGAACAGAAAAAAGCTGGTATGGAAAGGGCTCCACTAAGGTAGAACATTTGAAAGCCAGTATCTGTGAATGAATGCAGATTTTGTGTTTCAACATAATGTTTAATGTACTCCAGGAGCAGTGGTTCCCAAACATTTTAGCATCAGGACCCACTTAAAAAAATATTTCACTTTAGCAGCTGCTAAAATGGTGATTGGTCAGCAGTGCTGGCCCAAGTAGCAAGTTTAGATAGATACCTTTAGATCAAGTAGCAAGTTGTTTAATCCTTGATACACGTTGTCCAATCTACCCTGTCAGTTTCATAAACCACCAAAAACTTAGGTGAAATTAAGGATAACAATTAAGTTTTTTCTTGGAACCACGATTCAAATTGACTGCCAAATCCTGTCTGTTTACTGAAGTAATATAAGTCCCACTGAGGTCCATGGAGTTTATCTCCAAGGAAAGGTGTAGAGAACTGCAGGCTGAAGGAACTTTGAAGAAAACACTATTTTAAATGTAGAACAGCATTAAGGACAGGTACCAATGCCTCAGCCAATGTTTGACTAATACGAATCTCTCATGCCACTGCTGTAGTATAACAGATTAACATCACAGTGCTGAACGTATTATCATAAAAATAAAAGATGGGAACCATTTGTCTTCAGCACAGCTTATAAAGGAAGAATATATGGGAAAGGGATATTTCAGTATCCTTAGTATAAAACAGGCCGGCACAGTTAGGCCAGCACAAGGGATACGGTAAAGTATGTTTGGACCACTCTCGGAGTCAGGGAGGATGACACAGACGTGCGCCATCCTCCCTGCCTCCAAGATGGTCGAAATGAGCTTTACGGTGTCCCTTGTGCCAGCCAAACTTTGCTTGCCAAATTGTGCTGTCCTAACTCCAGGTTAGGATTGTGCTCTCAGTAAAATAAGGTTAGCATTTCAGCATCATTATTGATTGTACTGACATAATAAAGGTAAAGGTTTCCCCACGACCAAATGGTCTAGTCGTGACCGACTGTAGGGGGCGGTGCTCATCTCCGTTTCAAAGCCTGTAGAGCCAGCGTTTTGTCCAAGAACAAGCTTCTGTGGTCATGTGGCCGGCATGACTATACACCGTAGCGCACGGAACGCTGTTACCTTCCCACCGAAGTGGTCCCTATATATCTACTTGCATTTAGGTGCTTTCAAACTGCTAGGTTGGCAGGAGCTGGGACACGCAACGGAGCTCACTCCGTCACGCAGTCTTGAACTCCCAACCTTCCATTCAGAAAACCCAGCAGCAGCGGTTTAATCCGCTGCGCCACCACATCCTCTATTATCTATCTAGCTATTTATCATCATCATCATCATCATCATCATCATCATCATCATCATCATCATCTATGTAGCTATCTAGCCACATCTAGATATAATATCTAGCTATTATTCCCAGGCAGCCATTAATTGGAGAGGAAATACCATATTCAGTTAAGTGCCTCTGTTAATTCAAAATCTTGGTTCTCTTTAACTCTCATCTTTGCTTGATTTTGCTTCACATTTCGTTGAGAGCTCTGGACATATGCATTATTTTGCCTTACTTCTTTTTCCTTCAGTTCTGTTCAAGCCTACCTCCTCTCTTCTATTATAAACAAACCATAATATTAAAAAAAGAGGCTTAACTTTCAGGCAGCCCAACCTTCCTCACCAGTTCCAATGAATCAAGAAGAATTACAACATCCTTAGGAATCGCTAAGCCCCTTTGTGACAGCTACCTGCCAGTATACAGTGAAGTATCAGGCGTCTCTTCCTTCCGTCCCTCTCAATTTGCTTCATGACCCCTGCAAAAGCCCAAAGTAACAGTCCCTGCCCCAAACAGTATCCTGTTGTACCATACATGGTATTTCCCACATAACCTATATCAAAGTAGAAATATGGCTGGCTGGCTGAGTTAGAACAAGTGTTCCCCTTGAATTAGGTCAGTGGTTGCCAGACTCCGGCCTGTGAGCCAGATCCAGTGTCCTCTGCCTCCTTCTGCTGGATGACCAGCCGCTTACCATTCCACCATGGAGCAAGTATACAGCCTTCATGTGTCTCTGTGGCCAGCTTCTTCCAGATTCCGTCGCCCCAGCATGCTGTGCGCCCAGTATTCTGGGCAGATACAGATGGCCATATAATAGCAACACTTGGGGGCTGTAGTCGCAGCTGTAACCTCGCTCCCCGGCAGAATGATAAGCAGTGGTCGAATTTTGGCAGCTAGAGCAGTCTTCAGTTTGGAGACCACTGAATTAGGTGAAGATCTGCTATCAGATCTTGCATACAACCAGAACTTGTGTTCCAATGCTGCTATGAAACCTAACGTAAGATAAGGCTGCTGTTCTGATGAATCTCAGGTGAACAAAAGTGAATGCAACATACATATCACTAAGAGAGCTATTATACTTTCTAATAATGTACTTTCTTATGTTGTCTTTCATAGAATTACAACACAATTCTATGCACGTTTTTTCAGAAGAAGGTATTCAATGGGGCATGAGTATCCGATAGCAGCCTCAGCTTCCACTAGCCAAGGATTTTAGCTATGTCAGAGCCCTACCAAACAATCTGTTCCAAATGTGTCTACCATCAGAAAACACTCACTGTGAGCCGGATCCTATCAGGGCCAGTGCTACTGGTGGTGGCCCAGCACCATCTCCGAGCATCGCAAACACGCCATAAAGCACATTGGCACCACCGCCGGAGGCCCTACCACTGGTGCTGGGCCAGTGCCAGTCGGTGCTGGGCCCAGCGCTAGATGGAGGAGGACATACTGCCGCCCAGCAGTAAGCGTTTCCACCAGGCAGTAGAGCAGCTTGGGGGGGGGGTTTCCTCCAACTTGCCCCTTGTTGAGCATTCAAAAAAAATCTGATAGTTGGATTCTAAATTAAGACCTACTCTGTATAGATACATAAAAATCAATCACTAAGCCTTTTAGTCGAATATTTATTGTATGCTATATGTCATATTCCCAAGCTATTCTCTAATTATTTGCAAACTATAAAGACCATAAAGACTCCATTCATAAAACAAAATATCGCTGCTTAGATGTTCTATTTCCTGGACAGAATTCTGTTTACCGGACAGAATTTTCTCTTGAACCCTAGGGCGGTATTTATGTGTTGATACAACAAACCCATTGTCTCTCAAAGTGCTTAAACAGAAGAGCACTTTGAATCATACCACAACAATATTATATGATTTAATTGTACTTGGGAATTTCAGAGTGGCATTGTTTGCTATGAGGACATACTAGACCATATGTACACTTGTACAACTAACTCCATCCATCTGCTTTTTCATACTGTTTTATTTGAGGGATTTTTATGCCATCTTTCCAATTCTAAAGATAGAAGATCACAGCAGCTTACAATCTTTTTAAAAAAGAATCAAACTTCACATTATATTAATAAAAACAACAAAAGCACTACATAATATGATAAAGACAACATAGCACAGAAACAAAACAAAAAATAACCAAAAGCTAGTTGAAATAAGTAAAATAGGTATCATCATCATCATCATCATCATCATCTCCAACAGAAGGGAATTTTCAAGTACAACAACAAAGAAATCTGTCATAGGTGACTGCCAACCACACCTGTGTTAAAGGCAGAACTAGCAGGAGAATTTCCTGTATAGTATGGGCAGATTTGTGGGGAGAGAGAGAGACCAACAACATAAACTGTAAAGAGCTAAATGGGTCATCATCATCATTCACTTGTGGTCGAATAAGTACCAGTAGCCAAAGGACATGATATAACAGAAGGCGTGGCAGAAGTATGCACACAATCAACTCACAAGGGCAGGGCAGCTGAAGCACTTGTAGGAAGAGGCTCTGTACAGAACTGCAGCCTTGCTCATGTATTGAGATACGAGTGGTGAACCCTTCCTTTGGGTCTCATGCGGCATAGATCCATTCTGTTCTCATTCATCATACACTAACACTGCAATCCTAGGCATGTTTACTCAGAATTAGGTCCCAGTATTTTCAGTAGGACTTACACTCTAGTAAGCAAGTTTAGGAATCCAGCCTGATTTTGTTGTGTTTTTCACTGAGGTTTTACCCTAAACCTTAACAGCAAAAAGTAAACTACAAGAAAAAAATGTTACTGTGCCATATGTGAATCAGTTTTTGAAAAAAAAAGTTTCCAAATAAAATTTCCTTCGTCTTAATAAAGGTCCTTTTCAAGTTACTATTAATCTCCATCCTTCTCAAAAAATTGTGTTTTCTTAAAGAAACGTAAGTGGAAAATTAAAAAAAAATGTTAATCCAAAAGTGTCCTCCTATTATTGTCACTCATTGTCAGGTTATTAACTATAAACAAGACAGATGCAAGAAGCATTTAATGAGGACACATTATTGGGAGTTATCTGGTCACTATTCCTGAGCAGAAATGGGAAAGACGTAGATTAATAGTGTTAATACAAGGTTAATAAACAGTGTTAATATAAGGAGCTGCAAATCCTCTCCCTTAATCTTCATCCAACACTTTTGCCTCGGATACAAAGGGAGACTGAGTGAAGGGCAGGGAAGGAGAAGTGAAGATTAGATTTAAAGATACTCTAGTTTGTATACTGAAAATTCATCCCCTCCACATGGGTGCATGAGAGCAAGAGGAAGCCAAGGTCTCCCGTTTCTTTCAAGTGATCATAGAGTTGGGGACAAGAAAGGAACAGTGTGCTATATCTGTGTGCTATTCCTAAACCCAAATTCCTCCACCCACTTTGGAGGCAAAGGGAGGAGCTCATAATGGTTTTTTAATAGAAAGGATTTATAAATGGCCAAAGAAAAAGGTCTCTTCCCCCCACATACTCCTTCCACTCACAGCAAACCAATCAAGGGAGAACAAAGGGAAACAAAATGAAACAAATAATTATTTAATTCCCCTCATTTTCCAACTTCTACAAACTTTGTGGCAGTTCACTGGAATGATCAAATTGAATAATAATAATATGCTTATATGTTCATTTTTTAAATATGCAACATTTTTATCTACAGCTACTTTACTTTTGCCAGACCTGTCCTCTATGAAATTGTCCAATACTCTGTTAAAACCATCCAAGTTAGTGGCCATCACACATCTCGTGGCAATGAATTCCACAGACTAATATTGCACCATGTGAAAAACTAATTCCCTTCATCCATCCCAAATCACCAGTCAGTTTTGTTGGATGACACATGGTTTCAGTAGCATGACGCTGCGATCCTATACATAACTTTCCTGGGAGTAAGCTCATGGAACACAATGGGACTCACTTCTGTGTAGATATGCATAGGCTTGCACTGTGATAGGTGGAGAATGACCTCTTCCTTCTCCCCCCCCCCCGTTTCTTCACACCAAGCATAACTTTACATCTCAATCATGATCCTCTTTAATCATCTTTTTTCAAAGCAAAAAAAAAAGTCCAAGAAAGATGTTCCAGCCCTCTAATCACTTTGGTTGTCCTCTTTTGCACTTTTCAAGCTCTGCAACATTCAATTCAATTCAAACCTTTATTGGCATAGTAGTAATAAATAAATAATCATGACACACACAATAGACAATAACTGAAAATCAGCTCTTGATCTTAAGAACTTCCAACAAAAAAGAGGAAACTGCCTTAGTCACATCAGAGCAAATGTCATTCAATAAAAAGGGAAGAGGGTTAGCAGAAGGAAAAAAGGGGGCAGCAAAAATTGGTTGGAGATAAGGAGCGCGAAGTAGTTGAAGAGAAGAACAATGTAAAAGAATGTGGGGAAGAGAATCAGGCACTTCAAAACAAAAGTGACAGAGTCTGTTTTCAGGAGGAATCCGGCGAAAACGACCTAGGTGGTAAGCAGTGGGAAGAATATTTAAACAAGCCAACATGAAGGCTCTGCGAAGGAAAGGATTAGATAAATGATAAAAATAGTTGAAAGGAGAGGTACGAAGTGAAGATAAACCATAAAAGCGAGGAGAACAGACAGGATTTAAATAGGATTTCATAAGATCATGTTCTAATTGAAAGAGTTTAGATTTGATTGAGTTATGAGCCAGAGATAAGGAGGAATCAAAAAGAGATTCCAAAGAAATGCCCAGAGAAGAAAGTTTAGAAGTAAAGTAAATAGCCTAAACCAAGGAGATTGGTAAGAGTCTTGTAACATATCCAATAACAATGAGTTGGAAGGGGTACATATATGGATGTGTAGCCAATAGTTAAAGGAAGTAACCCAAGCTAATGTGGAAGGAAAGTGTATACCAAGTTCAAAGAAAATAGTGTATAAATTAATAACATTGGGTAAACCAAGAAGTTTTCTAAAAAAAGATGTAATAATTTTATCCAGTTTGTAGTTTACAACAGAAATCCAAACAGGAACAGCATATAAAAGATGAGAAAGAAGTTTAAGATGATATAATTGAAGGGCAGCAGGGATGAACTGATTACCTGTAGTATAATAAAATTTAGTTATAGCATGGAATTGTAAAGAAGAAGAAGAAGAAGTAACTGTTTTAAAATGAGGGTACCACTTAAGATTGTAATGTAAAATAAGACCTAAATATTTATAAGTAGATACAGTTTGGTAGACTTGAGAACCAATATGCCAAGGAACAGAAGACCAGGACCTAGAATTAGAAAAAACCATAATTTTTGTTTTTGTCGAATTTATAACTAAATCATTGTGGGAACAAAATTGTTGAAATGATAAAAGAGAATTGCGGAGACCAGATTTAGTTAAAGAAAGAAGAACAGCATCATCAGCGTATAATAAAATATTTAAAGGTTTACCATTTAAAGAGGGAGGAGAGTTGTGGAAATTAGATAAATGGGAGGGAAGATCGGCTAAAAATAAATTAAAAAGGAATGGAGCTAATATACATCCCTGACGTACACCTTTTTTGACTGGAATTGGAGGTGCGAGTTTGTTAGAATGAGGTAAGCAAACTTGGCAAAAATTATTTGTGTGTAAGTTACGAAGAAGCATTAACAAACGTGGATCGATATTCCATTTTTGTAATTTGTTCCAGAGAAGAGATCTGTTTACAGAATCAAAAGCATTATGAAGGTCAATAAAAGCAACATAAAGTTTTGAATTAGAAGCAAGATATTTTTGGCCAAGAAAAGTTAAAACAGAAAGGTGATCTAAGGTACTGGAACCAGCTGTAAATCCTATCTGTTCTTTACCTGGCAGCCCATTAGTTTGAGCCCAAACCTGGAGCTTGGGTAAGAGATGTTTAGAGTGTAATTTCCCGATGACTGAGAGTAAAGTCAGTCAGTTTTCTCCCCGTTTCTTCACACCAAGCATAACTTTACATCTCAATCACGATCCTCTTTAATCATCTTTTTTCAAAGCAAAAAAAAAAGTCCAAGAAAGATGTTCCAGCCCTCTAATCACTTTGGTTGTCCTCTTTTGCACTTTTCAAGCTCTGCAACATTCAAAACTGATCACAGTATTCCAAGTGTGACATCATTAGGGGAATTATATAAGCAGTCTTATTTTCAGTCCCTTTCCCAATGACCCTTACCATGGAAATTGTTTTCTTCATAGCTGCTGCACACTGGGTTTTCATTGAGATATCCACCATGAGTCCATGAAGGACAAAGTCCTTGGTAAATCAGGGAGTGGGGAATAGAGGAGAGGCAGCCCACGAAGGGGAGGGCCCAGATCTACATAAAGCATTCAGGGCCAATGATGAGTCTGTCTCTGGATAGGCTACTGGGGGGTTTCTCATAACTGATGGCTCTGGAGCCCAGGAAACTGGTGGAATAGAAGGAGAGTGAGACAACTCCCTCCACTAAACTCTGAGGCCTAGCTAGGGTCCCTATTGCTCAGCCCATTTCCCTATCCCTTTTTTACCTCAGGGCCAAGGGGATTCAGACAGTCCCTCTTGTGACAATCCTGCCTCAGGGCTGAGGACAGAGGAACTTACATGCCCCATTGCTTTTCTCTTACATTTCAAATAGGTATTTTTTTTTTAAAACAAATTAATATAAAGAAGGATGGAGAAGCAGGACTGAAAAAAGAAAGGTATTTATCACATGTTCTCCATGTTCTCTGAAAATAAACAAGCCCATTATTTAACTGATCTGCTGATGAAAGAAATCTTTGTTTAAAATCACAATGCTTGGAAAGATGCAGTCAATAACACAGGGCACAATATCAACTGTTAATAGAATTGCATAATTCACTCTGCTTTTAAAACTTACAGTGGGCAAACTAAACTCAGATAAAATTCCTTTAAAGCCTAAATCAATTTGGTGTTTCCATTTGAGAGACATAACAAAGTACCTCCTTACCTGTGGGTCTGGCATCCATGGATTCCACCATCCAAGGATGTATTCCTGCACCTCAGAAAACCTCCAGTATGTGACCTGAAGTTACTTCCAGTTCATGTCCTGGAGGCTTTCTGAGGAGGCAGAAAGGCCCATGGAGGGGACTGTGGGCCTAGAATGATCACAGAGGGCCTGGCATGTACCTGGCTCCAAGCATGTTGTTGTGGCACTGAGACCCTGCCTCCACTGGGACTTCAGCATCCACGGAATTTGTTATCCACAGGGGGTTCAGAATGAATGCCCTGCAGATAATGTGGGCCCACTGTACACAACCAAAGTTTTGTCTAAAGGTAAACGTTTCCCTACGACTAAATGGTCTAGTCGTGACTGACTATAGGGGGCGTTGCTCATTTCTGTTTCTAAGCCGAAGAGCCAGCTTTTATCCTGAGGACAAGCTTCTGTGGTCATGTGGCCGGCATGACTATATGCTGTAGCGCACGGAATGCCGTTATTGTCCCACCGAAGTGGTATCTATTTATCTACTCACATTTTTATGTGCTTTCGAACTGCTAGGTTGGCAGGAGCTGGGACAAGCAACAGGAGCTCACTCCATCACAGAGTCTCAAACTGCCAACCTTCTGGTCAACAAGCTCAGCTCAGTGGTTTAACCCGCAGCACCACCATGTCCCTAAGTTTTGTCTACTGGGTGATAAATATGGTCATGCTACAAAATAATCAGTACATCCAACTCTAACTCTTAAAGTCCAGGGCTTTTCAAACTATGCACTAGAGATTGCTCAATACGATTATCCAAAATGGTGGACAATGACAGATTAGTCACCTCTTATGATAGTCTCCAAAATGTACAACTCCAGAAAAGTATTACAGTTGTGGGGTATCCACTGGGGTTTCATTCTGGGACTCCCCACTGATACCAAAAACCATGTTAAATAAATGCAGTTAAAACAAAACATGAATCTGTGAGGTCGTCAATTAGAACTGCTATTTTCAGCTCACTCCATTGACCCCTCCCTTCACCCTTTCTCACTGAAGAATGGAATGTGATAATAATTAATTTCTTTCGCTTTCCATTCTTCATCGAGAGGGTCTCAGAGTGAGCTGTTGTAGTCTGACTCCCTGACTGACTCATTAGAACAGGGAGTTTAGTTTAACAGGTTTTTAGAACAGGGACATGTTTTTCCCCCTACTCCAGAGATCAGCAGGGTCCTTCTTAATTCAGTGGCTATCAGTGCTGAGTCAAGTCAGTGTATAAAAAATCAGTGCATAAAAATGTTGAGCCTGTACTTCGGCTCTAGGATGTGTGGTCTCAGTCCATATGGAGTAATGGTGAGGCCTGGCCAACACTTTGCATAAACCAAGTGTGTACCCCTAGAATTCTTCCCAGAATCCTTTGCAACAAGCAAGAATTTCACAGCTGGTGAGCCAGAACTCCTTAACGGATAACTCTATGTGGAAAGGATCCCTGAAGGCTAAAAGTTTAAAAACCACTGATCTTGCCTGTTGTTTTTGGATGACTTTAGGCCACCTTCTCTTCATGCTGCAAGTTGAAATTCAAGCCTTGAGCAAAAAGAAAAAAAGTAAGAAGCTAGTATTTTGAAAGAAACCAGGGACATAGTGGGGCCAACTGTCAGAAATAATCAGGAGAATGTGAATGTGAGCAAATTTTATAGCAAACTCTGTGTGTACGTGTTGCTTGTAAATTATTAATAATTTGGCAAATCTACAGGTCATTTTCACATATGACTCAGAGAGAGGGTTTTTCCCACAAAGCAGTTCAAGTCTACATTTTCATATCTGCCAACAGAACATGCCTAGAGTGAGTTAAAAAAACAAAAAACAAAAAATCACCCACCCCTAAAAACAGCTCCCTTTTCACATTCTGTGCACTGGATTGGAAAAAAATAGGATTATGTCAATGTTTGATTTTGCTATTACTTGCGGTGTTAAAAAATGCCTTCCAAGATTTAGTTACTGTAGAAACGCTACAATTAATAATTAATTTGGTTGCAAGGCAATTCTGTAATATCATATTCATTAACTTATGTTTGAATTCTTTCCTCCAGAACTTGAACTGTTAAGCTTTCATTAACCACAGTTATGTTCACTGACACGTTTAGCTGTAGTGGATTAACTATCAAACAAATGCAGTGCTTGGGATTTTATTTTATTTTAAATGCATCTTCTCACTGCTACTTAAGAGGCGCCTATGTCTGGTTTTAAATAAAACTTCAAAAGTTGCAGCAGGGGGGAAAAGTGGGCAGGGAGGGAGGACTGGAGAGGCTGGGGGGAACAATGACAAGGGCTAGATCCTATCCCTTCCTTTAACAGCTCCCCAACTTCTTATCCTCCTCAGTCTGAGGAGACTCATTGCAGGAAAGAGGCTTACACAGTGGTGTCTCTACAGGGAGGGCAGAGCTCTAAGTTTGGCAAGAAGCCTTACCTTGCAGTGGAAATCACTCCTTTCCTGCACCATTTTAGCCAATCCTCACAGGGAAAAGCAACATCTTGGCGTTGCTTACTGGCTATAGCAGCAAGGGAAAGGAGGGATTTACATGACAGGGTAGGGCTCCTTGCAAAACTTAGAGCTCTGCCCTCCCTGCAGAGATGCCACTGGGCTTACAGACAGGTGAGGGGAAATAATTTCAGGGGAAAGCTGCCTGTTCTGCCCCAACCCCACACCTGTTGGACACAAGACATGGCTTTTTGATATGGCTGCATCAGCAGAGGGGGGAGATGATAGCATTGGGCTCTGAATGTAATAACTGCTGGGAAAAATTCCATGTTGCATCATTTGAGCTACAACTGTCAAAGAAATTCCCCTCGGGGGATTCAAAATAGAAACTGGAGGCTGGTGGTCAGTGGTGAATTTTTCTCCATACAAATATTGATTAGATTTTTTTCAATTCCAATACCCCTTAGATTTAGGGCATCGTTGTCTATCTGTGCAGAGTTACAATCTACTGCTGAAAAAGATCTGAAGGCAAACCAGCTTTTCTTAACAGTCAGGTATAATGTGAGATAATCATGCTCTTATTCCATGAGGGGAACCATCCATCACATGCTAACCTGATGGGCAAGGAAGCTCAAAGTGTGACCACTTCGTCAGAACTGACCAATTTCTCTACATGTAAGAGCTTCTTCATAGAACTAAACCCCTCTTTGGAACGTTCCATAACAAGCAGTCCAATACTGCTGCCAAAATGGCTTCAAATCAACTAGAACATTTAACAAAATCCAAGTAATAAACTAAGCTGAGATATATATTTAGGTTGGGGGGCTTCCAGGACTGCATTAAAATTTTTTTGAGATTTATGTAAGCACTAGCTGTTTGTGACCCGGCGGTGCCCGGGGGCAGAAATTATCCCCAGGCTCTATTAGGAGGAGGAATGAGTTTGTTCTGCAGTGCACCCCCACCTCTGGGGGCATATGGGGGGCCCTACCCCCACAGTATATCTGTCCAGATCGTAAGGAAGCAGTGTACCACGTGTGGTGCACATCGTTCCAGGCGTTCCAGAGTAATGGTGGAACATACACACAAATATGCAAACCTCCCTCAAAAGCATGACATAGTGAGATCCATATGTAGACATATAGAACCCGTCCCTGAAATAAAACAGTATTGATGACCTGGAACCCACAATGCACACTATCACTGTGAAATGAATGAGGAAACAGGGACAGCATCAACTAAGAGTGAAACATGAAGGTCCCACTTACTGTCTGCAGGTCCAGCCCTCACGTATGAGAAACAGGCAGAGGTGGCCTGTGAGCTCCCTGGACATAGGCCCCTCTCAGATCCGACTGGGTGCTGGAACTCCCTGGATCCTGCTCTTTCCACCCTGGGCCAGTCAGGCAACACAGGCAAAACATTTAGTTTCGCTTTCTGTTCTCCCTCTGTCTGGTAGCTGAGCTGCTCAGCCCTCCCACAGAACCTGCAGAATCGTCTGTGACCACAGGGTGGCAGCAGACCTGTAGCCCCATGCAATCCCCTTGGTTCCTGACGATCCGGCCCCCTCCCTGAAAAACAGGGGGCCGTAGGGGGGTCTGACCCCCGCAGTGATTCCTTCCAGGCTGCAAGGAACGTGTGCGCCAAGTTTCGTGGCCGTGGGTCAAGGGACGGAGATTTGTATAAGGAACATACATACATACCCGCATACACACACACAAACGTCCATTTTTATATATATATAGATTGTGCACCTATAATGTGCCCACAGTTGATTCATTTTAAAAATTCATATTTTGAACTGTTAGCTTTCAGTCCATCCTTTTTTAAGCATTTCAGGACAATCTGCAGGATTCACAGATGTTCATCACTTTTCCCATCTTGATAATACCATCCAAATAGCACTGGATTCTTGGGAGACCTTGGGAGACCTTGCACAACTTGATTCATCGCCCGTTACCAGATAGCTGGAGCTGATGCAACACCAAACTCTAGTCTGTCATGCAGTGGTGTTCCTGGGTGGGGTGGGGGGGAATGCTGTTTTTCAGGTGCCTGAACATCCATGTAAAGCAGCCACTCTCCCAGACCTTCAGAGACATTCATGGCTGCGAAAGCAAAACAGAGATGTCTCATCCACTCTGCTTTTGCAGGCAAGAATGGCTCTGAAGGCAAGGGAAAGGAGCTGCT
This sequence comes from Lerista edwardsae, assembly GCA_029204185.1. Classification (NCBI taxonomy): domain Eukaryota; kingdom Metazoa; phylum Chordata; class Lepidosauria; order Squamata; family Scincidae; genus Lerista; species Lerista edwardsae. The sequence goes on along the minus strand of JAJKFI010000081.1, from coordinate 1,077,558 downwards.
TTACACTGGCTTTTAAGCACCTGAAAAACATAGGTGTTCTCCTCTAGGAACGCCACTGCTGTCATATTGGTATAACACTTTTGAAGGATTGATTGCAAAGTGTTTCTTACCTCCATCTACAAGTAAGCCTGTGACAAATTAGTCTTGCTGAACTGTGTCCTTCCTGAAAGGGTTGCAAATACTTTGGTGAGGATGCCTTCCTTTTCCAAGGGATCCAACTCAGCAAACACTTTTGGATGAATAGCGTAATGAACACATCTGGCCTTGTGAATCTTAGGATGTGCAGTCTCAACTAGTGTCAGTTTGCCTTTTATATATTTTGAAGTTCCTTGCCCTCTTCAAGTTTCTAATGCCTGGTTTAATATATTTTCCAGCTTTTCTCTGAGTTCTGTATAGATGTGATTGCAGTGCCTTTATATATTTACAATCCAGGGGCAATATTTTCATCCATTCATGTCCCCACAGTGCTAGTCCACCTTGAATTACGTTCCACGTCAACTTCCAAATGGCACAGATTCGTTAGATTTTTTCCCCATATTTCGCTCACGGAATAACAGATAAAGCAGCCCCTCTATCCAGTTGCATCCTGAGCTGTTTTTTCCAATTCCCTTGGAGTCAGCTAAAATGCTGATTTGTCACCTTTGCTCATATTTTCTATTTCCAAACTCACTCTCACGGTCTGAGTTACTACTGTGCTCATCAAGGGCAAGGACTGCTTGTCTGTATTCTTTGGAGTCCTACACGCTCTCTGAATATATCCCTTTTGATGGCTTATTTTTCCAGTAGGTATCTTTAAATCTGCACTTAGCAGGGAAGTGAAATCCATTTCCATACTTACATGCCCTTGTGGCTTGGAAGACTTTTGTACATCAGCCATTTTGTGTATTCCTGGGTCTTCTCTAACTCTGTTTTTGAGTTCCATGGCATCTCTAGCTGCTGTTTCCATTGCCACTCCAATTTGTCTATAACATGTTTGAAAGTAAGGTTTTCTTCAGTGTCCTTTGAATACATTCCCTGTGCAATCCACATACAAACTTCTCCTTTAATGCATCATTAAGGCCCTCCTTGAAGTCACAGTGTTCTGAAAGCCTTCTTAATTCTGCTGCAAAGATTAATCTTCCTGCTAGTGTCTCTTGTGACATGTGAGTCTTTCTGTTATGATCATGAGTTCTAGTGATAGGTGTTGCCAAACAATTTTCACTGGTCCTTGAAACAACTTGCTTGCAGGCTTCTGTGATACAATCACAGGACCATAGGTTTTTTGCCCCACAATACTCAACATTGCTGCTTCATGTTTTTTTCTGTGAGAATCTCACTGACTTTAAGATACTGCTCCAGCCTGTCTACAAAAGTAGGCAAGTTTTCCACAGCACTGTCCAAGGCCTCTCTTTGACCAATAGAGCCTGCCATCTCACAAAACTTCGAAGTACTTACAGTTCTGTATGACTCAAGGTTTTTGGAGCATGCCTCCAGTTCCAGTTGTAAGGTATTTGCTGGAAATGATACAAGAAATCCAAGCACACACATGGTTCATAACCTGGGATTTCATTGAGTAACACAGTATGGAAAACTAATAGATACAATGGAACAGCAGATTCAACATAACCAACTACTAAATGAACCTAACTGAAAATTTAGTTATAGTCCAACCCTATCCCTTGCACCACAAAAGATATGCTGCATGCTATGGTGGCAGAAGGAACCAGAAGGCCCAGGAAAAGATAAGTAAAAATAACTTTGGTTGTCTCCTTGGATGTATGCTAGCTCTTTTGCTGGTGTAAGTCAGGGAAGAGGCCCAGACTGGAAACAGGGAATGGGATCCAGCCCCCATTGCTGATGTCATATTCCACCCCTCCATTCTCTGATGCTCCCCCAAGCAGCTCAAAGGACACCACCACCACCACCACCTTACCTGCTCTGGTGTGAACTGAGTGGACCTTTTGCAGGCATGGAGAGCCTCCAGCTGGTTCTGGAATCCCTGATGGTGGCATACCTTTCGTGCCATCCTAACCGAACTTATGGCAGCGGCTTATGAGATCTTCTGATGTTGGTCCAGGATAAGATTGAACCATTAGGCATTCTATTCTGTATACCATCCATCTGTTTATAAGTTGACCTCATGGATAAGTTGAGGGCAATTCAAGCAAAAACTAATGGAATTTGCTATGACCTGTGGATAAGTCGAGGGTAAAAATTAGAGGCATATGGAATTCTTTTAATTAGATACTTTTGCCTGGTTTTTATCTGATGCTAGATTCTGACAAATGACCTACCAGTAATTGGTACCTAAGAACTGTACAGTACCTATTTACTGAAGAGAAGTAAAGAAGTAAAATTATAAAGTGCTTTTTCATTTAACACAGAATGCTAAAACAAGCCTGTGAGCCAGAAAGTGCCTTTTTTTTTTTTTTTTTTTTTTTTGCTGCTGTACCCTAAGCGATGTTGAATGTGGCTCTAAATATTTTCTGGAAATCCTTCAGATTCTACTTCTTTATCAGTAGAGACAGTCAAAAAAGTGTGTGTGTGTGTGTGTGTGTGTGTGTGTGTGTGTTATCCTAAAAAGGGAGGCTGAAAGCGGTGTTATGTGTTTTTATTTCAAATTACTATTTCAATCAATTTTAAAGCATTTTTATCAAGTATAATCACTGTCATACAGGTGGTATATATGGGTTTTATGGCTGTGCCTATCAGCAGACATAACCACAGACATAAAACACACACACACACACACACACACACACACACACACACACACACACAGAGAGAGAGAGAGAGAGAGAGAGAGAGCAATTACTTGCAATGTAGTCTTAAGCCATGGAGTCTAAGCTCCGAGACTTACAAGCACAGTCAGAAGCACTTAGAACATCTAGGGCTGTGCTTTGTCCACCATGTGACTCAATGCATTTACCATAGTATCCCGTGTATAAATCGATGTCAGATTTTATGGGCAATTTTAAGGCATTTTTTTTACTTATATAGAATTATATTTAGTATATAACAGCCAGTGCTTGTAACTTTCCTATTCCCAGAAGATGGCTGAAAACTACCTCCCTCCTTTAGCATTAGCTCCTCACTTTTTCTCACCTTTCAACTCTGTGATATATCTTTTTTCTTAGCAGGCTCTGTACCATGTGGCATGTTTACCTCATTTTGTGGTTAATCCTATCTAATGTAGCTGTGGATATTCTCATTAGTCACATAAATGAGTAATCCTTTTCTGAATCCTGTTAATCTCTTTGAGTCAATGATATCTTGTGTCAATGAAGCTTCACAGGTAAATGATGTGTTACAAAAAGAGGGGGCTTCCTTTTATCAGTTTTTAATAGGATAATTTACAATTTTACAAGATTTTTTTTTCTTGTATTTGTATTATAATAAAATGCAGTAATGCCCAAATTAAATTGTCTCCACAAGAAATGAAAGAAGAACATTATTCTGCATGTCGCCATATTGCCCTTTATATTCACTTCCCATTTGTGTAACTTTAACATGATACAACTGTAAAACTGGATGAGGCATATTAGGCCATTCTTTGTATACTACTTTGTATACTACAAAGAACAGCAGTTATCAATGCAAAATTTGACTGTTTTATTCAGCTTCCAGTGCTAGAAGCACTAGAGAGCCTTTTTTCCCCTCCTTCTAGTATGTTGGGTTATATTCATTTTTCAGCTTCTGGTGCACTTGGCACATTATAATCTTTCCTGTGAGCTCAAGGCAAGAAAACATGGCCACCTCCATTGTAATGATTCTGTAGAAGACAGGATAGTGACTCTCTAGCCACTGCATCTCTCTACACCATATACTTTTGAATTCGCTGCCATTTTCTGTGTCATTTGTTTTTTAATCAAGCTAGAAGCATGCTAGAGGCGTGCTAGTGAGGTCACTTACTGCTATTTTCTAGTTGGAAAACAAACACAGACTTTTATCAGAGATGTTCGCAGAAAACAAAACCAAACAAAAACAAACAAAAAGCCTGTACTCTGCTTTGTAGTGAAATGTAAAAACAATCCCTGCATTTCAACACCCCCTGTCTCCAAAAATCATAGGCATGGAAAAAATCCTGTACAGCCCCAACTATACCGATAAGCTAAACTCAAAGAACAGTTGAAATGAACTGTCGTAATGGAAAGACAAAAGAATGTTGAACTATCTTTTTTACATGGGAAGCAAGGAAGACACAGTCAGTCCTCATTATCCGCTAGGGTTAGGTTCCTGGAAATCAATAAATCAATCAACAGTATTATATTTACTGATTTTGAACACCAAGTTCACAAATCCTTGCAGGAAGAAATTCACAGATAATGAATTATTGCTCCCATGGAATCAACGGGGTTAGGTCAAGGGGTGCCTTATCTGCCATCAGAAGAATCCAGCAGAGATTCTCAGGAAGCTAGCAGACAGCAGCAGGAAGTGCCAAAAGATCTTTGAATGCTGCAGAGATCTTCCAGGGGCAGCAGGAATCTTCAGAATGGCACCTGCAACCAGCATTGGATCCCTTAAACATGGGCAGTGGATGCTTCTGCAGGCCATTTGAAAGGAGTCAGCATTGGTCACAGGTGCCATTCTGAAGGTCCCTGCAGCCTTCAGAAGGTCTCAGCATAGTGGATGACAAGGACAAATGCACATATATCAAGGAAAGTAGCAATTCTGCCCCTTGCAGATAAACACGATTGCAGATAAAGAGGATTGACTATAATAAAAATAAGACCAGTCCTGAGGGATTCTGTGTATGTGCCTTTCTACAAGGCAACCTATTGGCAGCCCATAGTAAAATTGTACGGTCATATCTTCCCTAATTTAGCCTTGAAAAATAGTAGTATTTCCGGATTTGTAGTATCTATCCTTTCGTTTCCCATTCTCAAATATACTTCACAGAAGGCATGCTTGTTTCTTCTGACAATCCAGTTCCTATGGTTCATTGTTAGAGCTCATATGTCTCTAATAAGGATTCTGTTGAAGAATCATACCCATTAAGCTTATTTGAAGCTGAATAAGAGCGCTTGCTTTAAGTGGCTATGCGGCTGTGGGATGATTTGTCTTCACTGTACTGAATATGAAAACAGCATTGCAGAAGAGAAACGGAGAAAAAACACCCTCCTGTTTCCTGAGGAATGTTGGCCTTGTGAAGGAGATGCCCTTCACTATCACTTTGATATGGGAAGACTGAAAAGAGGAAAATGAACAGCCCAGATGATTGCCAGCGGGCTGGGAGTTAATAGTCTGCTTCAAAAGCATGTGTTGCACACATTTCCAATAATGCATGTGATCACAAACATACAAACCATTTCTGAAAAAGCAGTCAAATGTAAAAGAAGACACACACACACACACACACACACAGAGAGAGAGAGAGAGAGAGAGAGAGAGAGAGAGAGAGCGCATATCTCGGTTACTCATGTACAGTGGTGTACTGGTAAATTTTAAAGTGCAGAAGCCAATCATGATACCCCCCGCCCCACAGCCATGCCCCACTAAGGGCCAAATCCTATCCAACTTTCCAGCATTGATGTAGCTGCATTGAGCCCTGCAACAAAGGAAAAAATGTTCCCTTATCTTGAGGAGGCCTCCTTGACTGCCCTTCCACCCCAGAATGCAGTGCATGTCCTGCATTAGTGCATGCCCTGCACATGGCTGCATCAGCACTGGAAAGTTGGACAGAATATGGCCTAAGAGTGTAGCCAATCAACACTACATTCCTTCTTCCAAACCCTTCCTTCTCCTGTGACAATAATTCTACTTTCAAAAGTATTGTGCATAATGTAAAGCTCTACCTCATTTCATCCCATTTAGTTTGACTTCTAAAATAAAATAAAAATTTTAATAAAATAAAAATAAATAAAAATAATTTTTTTAATAAAATAAAATAAAAAATTCTAAAATAAAATAAAAATAATTAAAATAAAACTATTTTAATAAAACTGTTACAACTGCAATGTACTGCAACTATGGGCTAGTGTGTTTAATGCCTTCAAGGCTGTATATGAATCCCTGCTTGCAGAGGTAAGCCAGGACTTTCTGAACTGTCACAGCACAACAACTTGGAAGCAAAATTTTGGAAGCAAAAACTTCTTAAATAGGTGAAGTATCTAAAAAAACCTTTGGTAATGATTCTTAATGATTTTATTAGAATAATTAGCAGGTAACTGTTCTCTGGAACACAAAACAGAGAACAAGGGACAAGGAGAAGTTTAGTGGCCAAATGGAAAAGAATTGCATTTGACTGTATTTGCCTGATTTGCTTCAAGGCAAAAGCTGAACTTCTCTTTACATAAGCAAAGGTTGCTAAATCCAGTGGTGCAGTATCTGATGCATTCCAATATTAACTACATGGGCATTCAATACTAACTAAATTCCCCCTTTGCGTACCAATGCAGCTATGTCACTGGAGTGTCTGCTGCATCATGTGGTGGAAAGGCAATCCCAGAAGGCTCCTCAAAGGAAAGGAACATTTCTTCCTTTACCTTGGATTAAGCCCCAACACCCCAAGAGGTCAACTCAGGCCTGCGCCAGCGCCATGGATCTTGGGTGGATCTGAGGAGGTGGATTAAGGCCAAAAAGTATACTGACATGGCTTCCCTGCTAAAAGGGCAAGAGACTCTTTTTCAAGTGGTGTTCCTCTTATATTTAGCAGGGGAAGAGGAATTGTCCCTCTTCACCCCAGCACAGTATCTTTTCCAGTGGCTGTTGCTGGTGGTGTTCTGCATTTTTTTAGATCGTGAGCCATTTTGGGACAGGGAGCCATTTAATTTTATTTATTTATTTATTATTAGCCTGTAAACCACTTTTTGAACTTTGTGCTGAAAAGCGGTATATAAATACTGTTAATTGATTGATGGCGGCTGTTGCTGATAGCCATTCCCTTCCCACCCTTGGCACTGCCCCTGCCGCTTCAGTTCCTGCCCCATTCCTCCCCTCCCCACCCACGAAATGCCCCCTGCCATCATTCTTACGTTGACGTGATAGGTAATCAGCATGTGCAGGGCGTTGCAAGCAGCTCCTGCTGCCGTCTCCCTAGCATTCAACAGCTGCATGCTTTTTCTGGCAGTGTTGCTGCATTTAGAACACTAGACAACGTCTTAAAATCTTAAAAACTTTCCAGCCGTCACCGAGTCAGGGCTTCAGCTGGCACTGACTGCCTTAGAACAGTCCAAACCTGTCGCAAAAGGTGCTCCATCTGTGCCTTCCTACCCTTGTTGTCGTTAGTTCTGCTTGTTTGAGGTGGTAACATGGCAGGGGAGGTGGGAGAGGCACAACAGGGCTGGCAAGAGGGGGGTGGTGAGGGGGGAGTAAGGAATGGGCAGATCAAGTCCCAAGAGAGATCAACAGTGCCAGCACAGCTGATAACTCTCTACCAAATCCCAATCCAACAATGCAAGGTCAACATAGCTGTTGCAGGTCCAAGAAGACCCATCTGTGCTGCAAAGCCTTACCTCCAGGTTCAACTCAGTCACGGACCTACCATTATGTCCGGGGAGGGTCCAAAGCCCCGAGAGTGGCACCCCTGGGAAGGGAGGAGGGCAATGATGCGGCACCTCACCTTACTGAGAGACAAGCAGTTTCTGCCCTCCCACGTGCCCCTGTCACTGTACAGCTCCAAAACGGAGCCAGATGTGGGGGCAGGGCAGATCAACAAACAGAGGTGTGGAAATGGTGGAGAGGGCGGACCCTCTTCTGTCCCTCGGTAGCCCACTGGGTGGATCCACCACTGCTTCAACTGCCTCTCCATAGGATGCAGCTGTCACCATTTTGGTGTGTCTGAATCAATGGAGGGTAGAATGAATAAGATTCTACTCTTGTATTCGGCACATAGGATTGGGCCATAAGAAAAGCATATTTATTTTCTATTCTTATATTTCACTAGAACAGTATGCTTTGTGAAATAATTGGTAGACAGTGTAATGCAATCTTTTTTAAAACCTCTATTACATTTATAACATTCATGAAACAGATTGTACTAGGAGCACTACCATTTAAATTATCAATAGTATTGTAGTTAAAATTTCTTCCTTCCGATAATTCAGCTGTTAAATATGGCATGTTAATGTAGACACCTTCGGAGAAAGAGCAAAAGAATAAGGATTTCTAGTTCCAAATGTGAAATAACACATTGATCCTCATTAAGAAGAGGCAACACCCACACATCAGATAGCTGTTAACCCAGTGCAGGGATGGTAGAATTAAAATGCTGCTCTGTCTCTTCATAATGACCTTTGTGAATAGTTTAATTAAAAATAATGACTGCAGAAAGATGAACATGTTTGGCCGAAGGAAGCATACAAATAATGCAGCGCATAACAGCTAACGAGTGTTTTGTGTTATGATTACAAGCGAATAGTCTACAGGTGATTTCTTAAGCTGTGAGCTGCGGTGGTTTGTTTGACATTTATTAAACTGAGAAATTATGATGGTATGGAGAAACACAGAACTGAACATTGTCGCCTTATGACAGTTAACGTATCTTAGACGTACAGGAAGCCTGGTTCTGAATATTGCATGAAAAGTACTTTCAAGCACATAAAAACATAAGAAGAGCCCTGCTGGATCAGGCCAAAGGCCTATCTAGTCCAGCTTCCTGTATCTCACAGAGGCCCACCAGGTGCCCCAGAGAGGCATGAGACAACAAGATGCTTGCATCCTGTTGCCACTCCCTTGCACCCGGTACTCTGAAGTAGCCCACCACCAATGTAAGGAGGTTTTCCACAATGGATTTTTCTTCCAGAAATCTGTCCAATCCCCTCTTAAAGGCATCCAGACGAGATGCCATCACCACCTCCTGTGGCAGAGAGTTCCACAGATTAACTACCAGCTGGGTAAAAAAGTACTTCCTTTTATCTGTTTTAACTCTCCCAACCCTCAGTTTTAGTGGATGCCCCCTGGTTCTGGTGTTTTGAGAGAGGGAAAAGAACATCCCTCTATCAACGCTATCCCTTCCATGCGTAATTTTGTATGTCTCAATCTTGTCCCCCCTCAGGCGCCTTTTTTCTAGGCTGAAGAGCCCCAGACGTTGCAGTCTTTCTTCATAAGGGAGGTGCCCCAGCCCCGTAATCATTTCCATCGCTCTCTTCTGCACCGTTTCCAGCTCCACTATGTCCTTTTTGAGGTGCGGCAACCAGAACTGTACACAATATTCCAGGTGTGGCCTTACCATCGATTTGTACAATGGCATGATAATATTGGCTGTTTTATTCTCAACCCCTTTTTTAATTACCCCAAGCATGGAATTGGCCTTCTTAATTGCTGCTGCACACTGGGTCGATACCTTCATTGAATTGTCTACCAGCACCCCAAGATCTCTCTCTTGAGCTGTCACAGACAGCTCAGAACACATAAGCCTATAGGTGAAGTTTTGGTTTTTTGCCCCAATGTGCATCAGTTTACACTTGTCTGCCTTGAAACACATCTGCCATTTGGCTGCCCATTCCTCCAACTTGGAGAGATCCTTCTGGAGCTCTTCACAATCCCCTCTGGTCTTCACCACCCAGAAAAGTTTTGTGTCATCCGCAAACTTGGCCACCTCATTGCTTATCCCTGTCTCCAGGTCATTTATGAACAAGTTGAAAAGCACCGGCCCCAAGACAGATCCCTGGGGCACTCCGCTTTTCACCTCTCTCCACTGTGAAAATTGCCCATTGACCCCCACTCTCTGTTTTCTGGCCCTCAACCAATTCTTAATCCATAAGAGGACCTGCCCTCTTATTCCCTGACTGTGAAGTTTCTTCAGCAGCCTTTGGTGGGGGACTGTGTCAAACGCCTTCTGAACATCCAGGTATATGATATCCACTAGTTCACCCACATCCACGTGCCTGTTGACCTTTTCAAAGAATTCCAAAAGGTTTGTGAGGCAAGACTTACCCTTACAGAAGTACTTTAAGCATAGAAAAAAAAACTACAATGCTTGAAAACACTAAATATTTTGGAGTAACATACACAGAACCTGGAATAAAATGTTACATCTCCCCAACCCTAATGGTCATCTTCTTCCTTCTCCTCTTCCCGCCCCTTTTCACTCCCTCTCTCCGCCCTCAACAGAGGCCACAACTAGGCCACTTACTTGCTCTGGCGGCCACGGACAAGTCCAGCAACATCCCAGAAGTGCTGCCCCCCTCATGCAGCAGTGCTCCCAAAATGGCTGACAACAGAACATCCCGGACACTGTTGGTGGCGATTCTCCAACACCAGAAGTGTCGCAAAGAGCTACGGTCAGTTTATTCTAATGTGTTCTTATTCTTATATGGTAAGAATTCTTATCTATCTATATATATAAAAATGGGTGTGTGCGTGTGTGCGTATTCGTGTTCCAGCATAACTCTGGAATGCCTGGAGCAATTTACACCAAACTTGGTACACATATGACTTACACTCTGGAAAGAAATACTGTGGGGGTAAGACACCCCTAGCACCCCTAGGGGTGGGGGTGGGAAGGGGGTGACATGTACAAATAATTGCAAACAACCAATATTAGTGTCGAATCCATAGTTTTTGGGGTTGCTGAGATGAATAGTGACACTCCCGATGCTGTTTAAGTCCACATTCAGCCCCCATCAGCATGGGGTGTGAGTGGTTACCAGAATCCTAGTTGCTCTTATACTGCTCTATGCAAAATGTCTAATGCCCATGATTAAGGCAAATGTTGTGGTTTTATCCCACATGGTGATTTCCATCCTATTAGGAAAAATATCCTTTTTCCTACTTTGTAGAATTGTTTTTGCATTTGCTTCTTGAAGCTTAGCTTCCTGAAAGCCTTGGCACATGCTGGGTCCCTCATAAGGATAATGTGAAGTCTACCAATGGAAGCCTCACTGTGCCATTTGCAAAAATTTATGACAGGTAGGCGGAAAAACAAATAAAAGTGGATGTGAGAATTCATGCTAAGAAATAAGACACTCCTTAGTAGATGACTAGTATAGAGAACAGATAACCACAATAGGAATATTCTGTTTACAATATTGCTTTTGCTGTTACTCATTTGGTGTTATAGAAATAATCTCATATTATTATACTGCAAGAATACGCCAAAAAAAGTTAAGCATTTCTAAAAAAAAAAAAATCCCTAGTGCGTTCTGGGCGATTAAGACAGGCTTGCAACAAATCTGTCAAAGCACAGTAATTTATTTATATTGGAAGCACCCATGAGAAGTTGCAACAATAAAAAGAAAAATATTAGAAATTATACAGTGTAAATGGAAGGCATACCATGCAAAATCTCATTCTAAGCAGTTTCCTTTTATAGACAGCATATGCTTTTGAATGCACAACCATCCCCTGAAATTGTCTGTAGAACAGTAAACAAAACCATTAATAAGGCATAGCAAAACTCCGTATACATGTCAAACATGTTAAGGAGGAGAAGTAATGGAGGAAAAAAGGATAGCTGTAGATATAGACAGGGATTATGTCAGACAAAATTCATTTACTAAATTGAAAAAGGCTTTTCCAGTGAAGTAGATGGTGTCAGCATTTTGTGTTAAATTAATGAAGATGGGAGAGATATCTACCTCTACACAGCAAGATATACTTCTTTCAGGATTTTTTTTTATCCCATCTTTTGGTTCCTAAAGAAGATTCCAAGAAAACATAGTTGACACCTTGTCAGCCAGCAGGACAGGTGGAGGCGGGCAAGAAAGCCCGAGGATGGCCATATTGTTTCAAGATGGCCGCGCATTCAGGTGCTGCAGCTCAGTGCTCTTCGACTCGGCGTTCTTTATGGATGTTTTTGTGTGTATTATCTTGTGTTGTGAATACCTCCGGCGGGGTGAATATACTCTACAGCAATTGTGAACTCATGAGGATTGGACTGCAAAGTAAACAAGAGATAACAGCTAAGTTTATTTGGAAACATAGTATACCGTCAGAGATTGCAAGGTCCCCCGGCTCTCTGTGGACTGTAATTCCGGTAAGAGAGAGAGTGAGAAGGAAAAGAAGACGAAAGGAGAGGAAGAAGAAAAGGGGCTGTAGGGCTGGTGTTTTATACAGGCTGCAAAAACAAACAAAGCGGTTACCGCTCCCAAGTCTCTTTCTGACTAATGCCAGATCAGTAGCAAATAAGATGGATGACTTAAGGTTACAGGTCTCCTCAAGCAAGTTTGTGAAAAACTGTTGCGTGCTGTTAATCACTGAAACCTGGCTTAACCCCACTATTCCAAACACTGTTATTGATATGGAAGGCTTTTTATTACATCGTTTGGACAGGGACAGGAATGTGGGGAAGTGCAGAGGAGGAGGAGTGTGCATGTTTGTTAGAGAGAGCTGGTGCACAAATTCAGAGATTATAACACGTCATTGCACTTTGGAGCTGGAATATCTGTCTGTCAAATGCAGACCTTTCTACCTTCCACGGGAATTTAGTATTGTTATTATTCTTGTTGTTTATATTCCGCCGGATGCAAATGCGGATATGGCGCTGGGTCATCTGGGCGATGAAATTGGCAACTTGCAAAGCAAATTTCCGGATGCAGTATACATTATTGCAGGAGACTTCAATCATGTAGACCTACGTGTAGTCCTCCCTAAATTCCATCAACATATAAGGTGTGCCACTAGGGGGTCGAACATCTTAGATAAGGTCTACACGAATATTGCAAATGGATACAGGGTATTACGATTACCACATTTGGGTCAGTCTGACCACATGTCCCTGTTTCTGGCTCCGGAGTATATTCCGCTGAGAAAACAGTCAGGGCCGGTAGTCAAGACAGTGAAAAGCTGGCCGGAGGGAGCAATGGAGCAGTTAAAGGACTGCTTTGAACAGACAAACTGGGAAGTTTTTGATCATCCTGATCTGGAAGAACATACGGCTGCGGTGTTAGGGTATATGGCACACTGTATTGACACTGTCACGGTGGAGAAACGTATCCGGGTTTATCCTAATCAAAAACCTTGGATGACCGGGAAGGTTAGACGCCTGTTGTATGCAAGAAATAAGGCTTTTAAGTCTGGGGATGATCTAGACTACAGTGCAGCAAGAACGAACTTGAGGAGAGGCATAAAGCAAGCTAAGGCCGAATACAAGAGGAAAATTGAAGACTGCTTTCTCAGCAATAACATGAGGCAAGTTTGGCAGGGGGTTCAACAACTAACGAACTATAAAGCAAAAAAGGTTTCTTCGGGCGGTGGCGTGGAGGTGGTTGAGGAGTTGAACAACTTTTTCGCTCGATTCGAGATCGATCAAACTGTACCTGTTCGTTTGCCATCATTTACTCAGCAGTGTCCCCCCTTCATTGGGAATGAGCTGGATGTGAGACAGACAATGAAGGTGGTTAACTCCAGAAAAGCAGCTGGACCCGACTCAATTCCTGGTCGGGTGGTAAAAGACTGTGCTGATCAGCTAGCCGGGGTTTGGACTGTAATTTTCAATCGATCCCTGACACAATGTGCAGTTCCTGTCTGTCTCAAGGCTTCCATCATCGTTCCACTGCCTAAAAAGTTGCCTACAAATAGTCCAAATGATTATAGGCCGGTGGCACTAACTTCAATCTTAATGAAGTGCTTTGAGCAGCTAGTTCGGAAATACATTATCTCCTGCCTTCCTGATTCCTTTGATGGGCTTCAGTTTGCTTACAAAGAAAATAGATCAACTGAGGATGCGATTAATACTGTGCTTTATATGGCTTTATCCCATTTGGAAACACAAGGGAATTATGTAAGAATGCTGTTTGCGGACTTTAGTTCTGCTTTTAATACCATCATACCACACAGATTAATAGCCAAACTTAAAGATCTAGATTTTCCAGATTCTATCTGTTTATGGATATGGGATTTTTTAACAAATCGTCCACAAAGAGTTAAACTGAATGATTACATCTCTACTGACAAGATACTCAGCACTGGCACTCCACAAGGTTGTGTCCTTAGTCCACTACTGTTCTCCATTTATTCATCGGATTGCACCAATAACCATCCCAATAATAGGATTATCAAATTTGCGGACGATACTACAAATTTGCGGACTTATTTCCGGGGATGATGAGTCTGCGTATCGGGATGAGGTATTACAGCTATCCCGCTGGTGCAAAGAAAATAATCTTCTATTTAATATCCGAAAAACCAAGGAGTTTATAGTGGACTATAGGAAAAAAAGAGCAGACATTCAGCCACTGTATATAGATGGAGTTTGTGTGGAACAGGTGGTTGAATGTAAGTTTCTTGGGACCATCATAACTAATGACCTGACTTGGAGTGCGAACACCACTGCTTTAATTAGGAAGGCACAACAACGGTTGTATTTTCTAAGGATTCTTAGAAAGCAACAATTGGCTGAGAGTTTGCTAATCACCTTCTATCGGAGTTCAATTGAGAGCATATTATCCTACTGTCTCTGTGTATGGTACACGAGCTGCACAGTGGCAGAGAAAAAGGCAATTCAAAGGGTGATCAAGACGGCCCAAAACATCATTGGCTGTTTACTCCCCTCTTTGGAAGAACTGTATAAAAATAGATCCAAGAGGAAGATATCTAATATATTGAAAGACTCCTCTCATCCGGGACATCAGCTCTTTGAACTATTACCATCGAGAAGGAGATTTAGGGTATTGAAAGCAAGGACGAGCAGATTCAGAAACAGTTTTTACCCAAGTGCAGTATTGAGTTTAAATGCGGGGTCATAAGTTTTTGTGGAATTTAAATTGCTGGGAGCAATGGGGTATTTATATTTGTATAAGTGATTGTTGTATGGTTGATTGTGCATATTTTAGTTTTGGTGTTGTCCAGTTTTACCTTGGGGAAGAGCACCTCATTTCGTTGCACCCAGTTGTGAGTGTAATGACAAATAAATTTCTTATGTCTTATGTCTTATGTCTTATGATGGGAAAGGCAGTGGGGCAGGCCGGCTCCAGCTGCAGCGTGTCTTGCTGATGAGGGTGCAGCTGAGGGAGTTAAAAGGGCACCACTGAGCTCTGGGGGTGGGGGTGGAAGGAGAACCAGAGTGAGTCACTTACCCACAGCAACTCTGGCTGTCAGGAGAGCAAGCTGAGGGATATGGCAGCAATGCTGGGGGCTGGCTGATGTCTGAGGTCAGACGAGGAGCTAGGAGTAAGGACACACATCCGGAAAGCGAGCGCCTGAGAAGCGAGCTGCAAGGGATCCTACTCAGTGATGTCATTCAGGGGGAACGCACCAGAACAGGCGTTCCGGATCCTAATGGGCTCCGTGGCTGGTTCCGGGTTCCCGACAAGTGCCAATCAAAAGTGAGTTCCTGTTCCTAAATCATTTGAATGACACCACTGATCCTACTCCCTTGGGAGAGTGGCCGGAGGGTGAAGACCAGCCCATTGCCAAGCAGAATGCCCAGAAGCCAGTGGAGCCAACTCACAGAAGGAGGGGAGCAAGCCGAAAGACTATAAACAGGCATAACTGTGCCTTGCCCTTCCCAGAAGGAGAGAGTCAAACATCATACAATATAATCAGAGTAATTAAAACAGGATAATGGCCTCGGCATGGATGTCAAAAATATCCTAAAAGATAGTCTGTCTTGGGGAAGTTATCATCATTTCTGAGACCATTCAGGTTAGACAGGAAGACCACTGGAGAGCAGAGGCAGCAGAACATCCACAGAATTCCTGTCCTGTCCTGATCACCCACTACCATATCTACACACCCAAAATTAGATGATTTCTGGACAGGGCATCATGACGGAAGACTAAAATCACAATGACCACTTCTATACTTGTTCCCACCCCCTGGCCTTTGACTGCAGCTGCCCTTGAAAAATTGGTAGGAAGAGCTGTCCCTCACCAGTGGTTTACAGGATAACAGGGTGTGGGTCCGAAAACAACACCTCCTTTCAGCACAGGTGTTCCAGTTACCATGGCCTGCGCTCTCACTGAAAGCCAATGGAAGGTTTTATTTAAACAAAAATACAGGCTGGGTGGGGGTGGGGGAAATGCAATGGGTGTCAAAACTACAGTGGGACGAATCACTGAAGTCATCTAACTCCCTCTGCACTATTATTAGAAAGAACGTAAGAAAATACTCCTACTGGGGTATCCTGTATGTTTAGATGCATGTCTAGTCTGGCCTAAAGCACCTGACAGAAAACCTGACAGCTGAAGAAACTCTTTAAAGCAACTGTCAGGGTGTAAACATACTGCCCATCACCAGACATCCATCCTACATTGGAACCTGGACTGAAAGCGTACACCTTATTCTGAGAACGTATTCAAGATGAAAAACAGATTCAGGCAGGAGGATGAAACAGAATGATCAATCGCCAAAAACAAAAGCAGCTAATGCTAACTCCACTGTGCACAGGACCCACAGCAGCCTGAAGACATGGATACTTCCATGTTATCGCACCTTTAAAAGGAGTTAGTTCCAAGACGTGGTCTAGGGACAATTGATTTGACTAGGCATATTTGGAGGGGAGACTCCCTGGGAACTGCATGTACACTAACTTGAGTTCCATCACAGATGAAAGATGGAATATAAATGTATCGTATTATGCAAATTATAATATTATAATATATTAGTGAATAATTACAAAGGCCTATCGGTCCCTTTCATGGTTGCAACTCTTTGACCGTGAGAAATTGTTCGGGTTGATAGGAATGCAGCAAAAAATATGAGTTTTACAGCCCAACCCTGAGCTGCCCACCCCCCGTAGGAATAGCAAAATGGCTATAGCTGCATCCCGCGGGATGTGCAGCAGCCACTAGGGTCTCTTTGGGGAAAGCCCCGATCCCCACAATTTGACTCTCTTTGCCGGCTATTTTGCCAACTGATGCTCAAGCAGTCCTGTGTGGGGCTGTTTGGCCCATGACAGGGCATAGGATGGTGGCATAGGTAGAAGCCACCATCTGGTCCCACCCCCATGTAGGCCCAATCCCCCCTCCCCCATCCAGTTTCACCCCTCTTCACCTCTCCTGCATCCCTAAAACACTTACCAAACTCCGGTGGATCTTTTTAGCAACACTGAGGGCACAGTCCTAACCTGGAGTTAGGCCAGCAAAGTTTGGCAAAGTTTTTAGCACAAAGGACACCATACAGTATGTTTAGACCACTCTTGGAGTCAGAGAGGCCAGCACACAGACGTATGCCATTCTCCCTGACACCGAGAGTGGTCCAATGTGCTTTGGTGCCGGCCTGGTGCTGGCCAAACTTTGCTAGCCTAAGTGTGCCAGCCTAACTCCAGGTTAGGATTGTGCTCTCAGGCCAGGTGCTAACTAGCACCAGCACTCCCTTCTCCCACAGTGGTGCAAATGTGCTTTAAGGCACATTCGCAACACTTTTAGCTGGCGGTATGCACGTACCACCGTTGATGGATTGGCCCTTAGTCCCTTTATAACAATTCGTAAAATACCCAAGTTCTCCCTTATAGTTTTTATAGAGGATTTTTTTAGGGTAATTTCAAGCTTACATTTTATATCTTGGAATTGTGTTAAGGAGATGCAGCTGTGTGAACATCATAAACTTTTTAGCATTCAAAGCTTTGATTGTCTGCTAGCTGCATAGCACCTTTGGGCTTTGTTTACCCCATAGCAGCAATCAGAGTCACATATGCTGCAAACTGCATACAGATTTCTAGAACTGTTTGAGGAAAATTCATTAGGGACTACAAAAAAAGAAAGTTCAACTGTGCTCTGATTTCTACTACAAGTGGGTAGCAGAATATTTTTCATTAAAAATATTTAAAAATATTTTAAAAAAATCAGAGGCCTAATATTGAAATGTGTTGCATATGGGATTGGACACATGGCATGCTGGGCTGATGAAAGGCCAATTCAGACCATTACTAACAGCTGACCAAAGACATTATCATCATGTGGCACGTGTGTGGTGGGCAGAGATGCTGAGCCAACCATGGTCCCTTTTAAGTAAAGGTAAAGGTTTCCCCACGACCGAATGGTCTAGTCGTGACCGACTGTAGGGGGCGGTGCTCATCTCCGTTTCAAAGCCTGTGAGCCGGCGTTTTTGTCCGATCATGGTGGCCAGCATGATTCTACGCCGTAGCGCACGGAACGCCGTTACCTTCCCACCAAAGTGGTCCCTATTTATCTACTTGCATTTTAGGTGCTTTCGAACTGCTAGGTTGGCAGGAGCTGGGACAAGCAACGGGAGCTCACTCCGTCACGCAGTCTCGAACTCCCAACCTTGCGGTTGAAAGCCCAGCGACAGCGGATTAACTCGCTGCGCCACCACGTCCCTTTTACCCTTTTACTAAGTGCAATGGTCCCTTTTACTAAGTGCAATACAGAAGTCGCATGCATGGGAGAACCTTCCGGGGATGTCAGTAAAACTCCATGCAAATGATGAATCACAAGATCTGTGCAGCTGCTTAAATGTCTGCTCCATTGTGTGGCAAGCGATTACCCTCTTGAATTCAGCATAAACAGAGGAAAAGAGGCCAAAACAACTCCTACAATGACATTTTCTGCACAGAGTCCTGAGATCTCTGAGATACAAATAAACTTAGAGTCTTAAAGCTTTTTTGTTTTCTGGCCTTCCCTGATTTTGTATAAATTGAATTGGTGCTATTGTTGGTTGAGGCTGCTGGGTTTGGTTTTATGCTTTATGACGTTTCAAAATTGTATTTTATTCACATGTAATCCACCTTGGACCCTTCTATCTAGAGGGGAAATATGAGATAAAAAAATTTTTAAAATAAATTTGTGCTAAAGGTATGATTGCTAGGTAGACTGATCCTAACCAGCACTGGAACAGGGGAGAATTGCAGGTGGGAGGGAGCAAAACCTAAGTCTTCCTTCACCCACTTATTCTTTCCTGCAAATGTTCCTGTTAGAAAGGCCACTTTCTCCCATTGAGGCTGATTTCTTGCATCAGAACTGCATTTAAAGGACACCAATTAAAAATTACCAGGAAGCATTTCCAGGGGAACATTAGTGGGTGGGGAAAAGGTTAAGCAGCACCCACCTCCAACTTGCCAGTTCTCCCCTTCAAGTGTCCTCCATTCCACCAGCCCTTAAATTGTTATACAGAACTCCATGTTTTCTTTGTAATGTGTTGTTCTGCCTAACATGTAAGGATGGCAAAAGGAACATTTTAGACACAAAGGAAAAAAATGTTATGTCCTTTATGTGAAATGAAAAGTAACATTGTTTAGTGAAAGTTCTCACCACCATTGTAGAGCACACAACATTGTTCTAGTTAGAAAAATGCATACATTTCAAAAGCTGGGGGAGAAACCAAACCTGCTCTTGGACAAAAGCACTTAGCCTTAAAAGGGCAGAAAAACAAATCACTTTAGAAGTTTCTTTTTCATTCAAAAGAAACATTTTGTGACATTAGAGGTTTGGCATGAAATTACGTTTCAAGACATATCATGTGGCTTTAAGCCTCATTATTTATCTGAACAAATGAAAACAAAGACTAACATCCTAAGAAACGCATGGAGGACATGATCCATCCACAGCTAAGCACCTTTGAGACCCACTGATTTGAACAGATTAGGTAAGTGCTTGTTTATGTTTAAATGTATGAACTTACTTAACTTTTGGTTGGATCATGCCATCATTTCCCAGTGTTGCAAAAAGCCAGTGTTTGAATTCTGAGAGGCAACATGGGGGCCCCCAAATGAAATCCACAAACTCTATCCCCTCACTCCCCATGATAATGGCCAAATCATGCCCACGTAGCCTTTGAGAAGCCCAATCCTAACTTGCACGACAACAGGCAGGCTGTATCCAACACAATGTAGGTGCTGGATGGAGCATAATTTGGAGTAAGTTTTTTTTCCCCCTTACCCAATGTCGCACGCCAGCCACCCCATGGGACTACTTGGATCTGTGCCAGCGATTTCACTGGTGCAAATCCGAGCAGCTTGTTTAAGGCTGCTCAAGCTGGGAGTGGTGGGTAAGCTTCGGCCTGTAGTGGCCGATTATACCCCCTCTCAAACAGATCCGCCTCCCAGTCCACCCCTGAAAAAACGCCTCTCCCCACCCTGGAATGCCCTCTCACCATCCTCTCCATCAATCAGCCTCAGTTCTTGTCTCAATCAGCACAAACACATAATGCTCAGTGTGGGAGAACTTGCATGTCCTTCCACCCGTGTGCCTGGCTTGAGAGTAGTCAAAAACATGCTTTACGGCACATTCACTTGGGCAGGGAACTTGTGCTCTGTTTGGATTGTGATCTCAAGCAGACTAGCACATTAAGGAAAGAGACAAGTCCCCTAATTCAAGCACTGAGAAATACTACGCAGGGTTTGTTCATACCATTATTCACAACCAAAATACTAAATGTGCTTGCAAGACTACATTGTAGCACTTCAAAGCGCTGTGACCAAAATTAAAAAAAATCACAAATCAGCCCATAGGTATGCATGTTTAGTACTCTAAAAATCAATGGTTGTAGGTTGTAATCAAAAAATTATCAGCTTGCCAGCTTTGATTACTACTGTAAGCAATATTGCATGTACACAGATACAAAAATCTTCCTAATTAGTCCCCCTGAAAACAATGCATAGAACACGTAGGAACTCCCCTGCAGACTATTTTTTTGAAGATGTTGACAATACCCAGAGAAAATATAACTAGCTCTCATTACTGCTAGTTCTCATTACAGCCTTAGGAATTATTTATACGCAGGACACAGGTAGTTTATTAAACCTATCTTGAGCTCTTGAGAGTGTAGTTTTCAGTCCCTACTTTAAGAATATCCGACATCGCCATGATTTATGACAGAATGTCTTGCATAATGTAATCAAAGTTATGGTGCAAACACGAAGATCATTTGCAATCAGATTATTTTTATAATGTTTGACGGTATCAATATACTTCACAATGAGAAATGTTATTATTAAAAGAATTGCAGTAAGGAAGAATCTTCCTCCCACCCCGTTAAGGAATCAGAAAGCTGAACAACAATATATGCACTGTTGACCAATTGAAAAACAGATCATCCAATGTCCATGTGTGCTAGGAGTAATGACTACACAAAATGACAATCCATCGTTTCTTATATCCTATGTGGCAAATCATAGACAATGAGGTGCAGATATGCTGCAGTCTTCTCATTGCTATGGATAAAGACATTTCTATGTTAGCATACCAGGCATGAAACCAATATGCAGTCAGTCAAAAACTATAAGTTCCATGTCCTCTTCAAAGGAAGACAGAATGTTTCATGTAACATAGGAATAGTTTCTATGAAAGTTGCCAAGGAGACAAGCATGTATATAATTTCCAAATAGTGCCTGTGCAACATACCTTCCATGACATATACCAACGAACCCACATCTCCCTCTTTGATGATGCAACTGTCTTTGCCATATTCCACCGGATACATACAATCCACAATCTCCTGGATCTGAGATATTTCTAGATTCTTCATGAAGTCATTGTCAAGGATTGCTTCTTTTATTAGATCCTTTGACCTATGGTAAAAGAAAAAAAGAAAAGAAAGATTTTTCTATGTGCTGGAACCAACTATTTCTCATAAACAGGATGTGTGAATATGCAACATTTCGGAATACTACATGCAATCACTGATGTGCTCAAACTGGAGGATTTCAACTCTTTCATAGCATTCCACGTGTCCCAGTATCCTGGATGTCAATTGCAGACTACTTGGTTTGCTTCTGCTGTGCTAGGCTTTGATTTAGGGCACAATCCTAAGCAACATAACTCTGTCAATGGGGCACGTGCTGCATCCTGCAGTTGGGGGGCAGTCATGGAGGCCTCATCAAAGTAAGGGAAAGCCTAGTACAGCAGAAGCAAATGACGTAGTCTGCAGTTGACATCCAGGTTTAGAGTTGAGTCATGACAAAACTATAGTTATTCCAATACAGGTGTGCCCCAGTTTCCACTGATCCATGGTTTCAGTTATCCACGGACACCATGGATACTGGGACACCTACTTGATAGGGGGACATTAAACAAACCTCTTTTTTTACCTTGTTGCAACAGACCACTGATGTTTCCCTATCTGTAAAAAGGCAACCCCAGTATCCACAGTTTCAGGTATCCATGGTGGGGTCCAGAACAGAACTGCTGTAGATACCTGGGCATGCCTGTATTCTTGTCAGTATTTGGTCTGAACATTACAACCATAAATGATGATGCCAAGCCCCGTTCAGCTATAATATGCACATGACACCGAGAGCCTTAGACTCACATACTCCCTCCTCTCCTTGGACTCACATACTTCTCTTTTTGCTCAAGGGGAGTAAATTCATACTGGAAGATTCCAATTTGCAGCAGCTGCAAACCTGAATTAAACAAACAAATGGCCCCATCCTTGGGGGCCTTGCTCTGCCCAAACTAGCATAAGCTCCTTTACAGTTGTAACAAAACACATCATACCGTTCTCAGAGGGTGGGCAGAACAGGATGGGGAGAGGGAAGAAGAGAGTGGAGAACAAAGCAGGCAGGAAGGTGGATCAAGACCAGGAAGAACGCAGTATCAGCAGCAGTGCTACCGATATCCTACTCCACCTCCTGGCCTTGATCCACCTTCCCAGATCCATTCAGTATTTTGTCGGCTAAGTTGCTGGTGCAGGTCCAAATAGCAAGGGCTTACCCCAAGGCAAGACAACAAATGTTCCCTTACCCAGAAGAGATCTCCAGGACTGCCCCCTCCCCACACTGCAGCATGTGCTCTGGTGGCACAGCTACATCAACAGCGGTGGGGATTTCAATGGAACTGGGCTGTTGGTTTGTGTCAACCATAATTTGATCTCAATCCAGAATACGAAACCAAGAACAAACTATAGTTTCAGATCCACTATTAAGTTCTTTACAAGTGTGCTTGAGCATAATAGCACACAACTCCCCATTGCTCAGTACTTCAACAATGTTGACAGGAACTGTTCTGGGTTTGGTTTGGGTTTTTCCTCATAACGTCTTACTAAGTTTTTAATGAAGTATCTCCACAACACTTGAAGGATTATCTCTTACTCTGAGTCACTCAGACGCAAATGTTAAACAGAGCTCTACTCATCCTCATTTACATACTGAATTTTCCCCCAAATGTCTATCAAATCTATCTTTATCCATCAGCTAATACAATGAACATAAAGGCTACAGACAATAATTGTTTAAAAGCTTCTTAAGGGATTGTGTTCAAATGAGCATCTGAAAATCGTAAATGTGAACAAACTAGGGCTTAAAGAACATAATTTTTAAATGGCAACAAACAAAAGATAAATGTCATTCTATATCCATGTCTGTTTGTAAAATTGTTGGCTTTTTTCCAAAACTAAACCCACAAACTGTCTTTAATAACCGCTTATATACCAAACAAATATTTGATTATTATCTCGTCAGCTGCAGACAGTAGGACAAGTGCAGCAGAGGGTATGTGTGCACTTCCTAGATAATGGATGAACGCCTGCCTTCTTGTTGCATTGCCAACTTACCAAAAACAGGGCAAAACAACAACAACACCCTTCTCCTTGGAA
Organism: Lerista edwardsae; assembly: GCA_029204185.1. Taxonomy (NCBI): domain Eukaryota; kingdom Metazoa; phylum Chordata; class Lepidosauria; order Squamata; family Scincidae; genus Lerista; species Lerista edwardsae. Next base: position 1,054,206 of record JAJKFI010000081.1, on the reverse strand, counting down.
TTGTAGCAAAGCAGGGGACAAGTCCAGTTTTTTTCTTTCTCATTCATTTTACTTCAACCTGTACATCTTAGAGAATGCAGATATTCATTACTTTCATAGCCCAATCCTAAACTGCCTGGCCGCCGTAGAAGCAGTGGTAGCAAAACAGTTACCGCTGCCTCCTACAGAAGCTGGGCAGCTGCCAGAGGAACTTTGGGAGAAGAGGATATTTGTCCTCCAGTCTGCATTGGCTATTTTGCTGGTGCAGACTTGAGGGCCTCCATATCGGGATGCACAGCCCAATACAGAAGATAGGATCTGGCGATGGAGGCCACTGGCAGCAGATGGGCCCTCCTGTCCACCCTTGGCTCCCAATGGCCACAAATCGCACCCTCCTGGAAGCAGTTGGCAGTGACACATTGTCATCACTGCCAACCTACTTCAGGATAGTGTGTGTTGTGCCTATGCACCAGGCAGCGGCAGATCCAAGCCTGCTGCTGCTTGCAACACCTGTTGCTTGGCACAGTATGGGGTGTGCCATGCAGAGGAGGGTGGAGGGAACACTCCAACAATGCCACTGGCTGGTATTTTCCATGCCAACCCTGCTTAGGTTGGTTTCCAAGTAAACCCTACTTAGTTCAGTAGCTAAAAATACCAGCTCTCCCCACATGAGGAGACACCCAAGCAATGCATTCACCATACAATATGGACTTGGTGACTCAGGATACATTACTCTAGCCAAACATAATGTATGAGTTGTGTCCCCATTCTCAATATTCCAAAGTCTAACCTTGCTGGAGCCCTCTGTATATGCTGAAATTTGCAACTACCAGTTGTACAGATTTGAAAAACCAGTGTTATAGAATAAGGAGATAGCAGAAACATTAAATTTGCCTTGAGGCTGAGAACAATCCCTCCATAGTGAGCTGTCCATTCTCCAGCTCTAATGTTTTTGAGCAGCTTGCAAAACAGATCAGCATCATCAGACTTACAAACGTTACAGTCTTGCTATCAGGAAAATCTGGGGATTGGTGAGCATGCTTAATATAATGGCAATTCACAAAGTAAGACAATCAAAGTACCACTCACAGAGTGCAATCCTATACATGTCTACTCAAAAGTAAGCTCCACTGTGTTCAATGAGGCTTACTCCCAGGAAAATGTGCATAGGATTGCAGCCACACTCTCAAAGTACCAAAGTATACTGCATCCACTGAAGAGACACTTTCAACGCCCTGGTCAACAGTATACCACATGAATCATCATTACTGCATTAAAGATTTCTCTATTCCCTCCCTGGCCATGCTTAGCAGCATCTGAAAGGGGTGCGGAGGCCCTTAGCAATTCGTATAATAAGTTATTCTAATGACTGTGCCCAGGGTGTGGAAAACCATTTGGGGGAGTCACTTTTCAGAAGCGTGCTTGTCATGATTTGTCACGAAACAAAGGGGGGTTTGTAACCTATGACCCCGCTACTCACCCACTCAGTTTGAACCTGCAGCTTAGTGGGGAAATGGAAATGCTTTGGTAGTTCCAATCTGCTGCCACCAGCCCAGGTACCAGGTTGCTAGAGGAGTTTCCTGGGCTAAACACCTCTCCTAGCCAAGGTTATGATGACCTCAAGGGTCTCTATACTCACTCTTGCAGAGCGAGGAGGCTAACTGTGAATCACTGAATCACAAGGCAAGAAGGGTTTTTTATTAAAAGATGGTTAAAGGTAAAAAGAGGTTGGGGTGCCAGAGATAACAATATGTGAAAACTCCAAAATAGTTTAACTGCTACTCGTGCAATCGGCTGGTAGGTGGAGCTGATTTTACACAGGCCTCACCTAGCATGCGTGGCCTAGCCCTAGATTGCTCTGCGAGGCAAAAGCTTAGGCAAAGGCTTGTAATCACACGGCCTGGGAAAACACAGACTAAGAACAACAGTAAATCTAACAATTTCTTACTTATACTTGGGCGCTGGTTCTAATCCTCACTGCTGGGCTTCTCCCGGCTCTCCCTGCCACCATCCAGCAGAAAAACCCACAGGAAAGACTGCCAGTCCCATGATCCTTAGCTGGAACATATCTGATTGGCTGGCAGTTGCTCCCTCCTCCCCCCAGCTGGGAAATCCTTTTTAGACCAGACCCTTGGAAATGCACTTTACTTTAACAAAGACAACAATAGGTAAATGAAACATAGCTGTTTTATCACGAGTGCACAACATTTTTATCCAGTAGTGAAAACTTCACTGCTAATAAACAACCGAACCTAGATCCATGTAAAAAGTATTGCATCCAACTACCCTAGCAAGATTATTAACAAGAGCTTAAAATGAGTCAGGAAAAATACATTTCATTCATAACAAAGATTAGAATAATATTTGTTTGCATCTCCACCTCAAGCTTTACAATACTGGAAGTTTTACTGGCATGAGATAAAATGACGATCACTTTCCCCAACATGGATCTTATTCCCGGACAGGTATAATTGTTAGCTGCATTGTCAGAAAATGTTTGTGTTTCCCCAAATCTTCAAAATAGTGTAAAAACAGAAATAAAAAGACATATTATTGCACTGACCCCACTACTTTTGATTCTACTATGTTTTAATCATTGTTTATTCATGCATTCATGCAATGAAGTTTGCTCATCACTTTCAACAGTATGAATAAGATAGAATGTAGTTGTTTCAGTCTCAAGCCCAGCATGTTATTACACTATGATTTGCCTGTCTGCCTACATGCTGCACTATCAGTCATAATCTTGTAAACATATTTTATCACAAAATTACATCCCTCTGTATTTTAACACCACACACTAACAATAATGTTCTTCTACCAATATGCATCATGCAATAGACGATATACAAGCCAATTGGTCAATACTACCTCTGGACTGCCCTATGGGACTCTGAAATATACTGTCATTTTGGTGGAGATGCCCAAGCTTGCTAGCACAGCAATTTTCAATGCCCATCAGTCTTTTCTAAGAAATAGTATGCAAAACGGTCTTTGCAACATGGTGTCAACAGATGATTGTTCTCCTCTGCACTGCTTCCCTAAGGCTCTCAGCAGCCATAGCTCCAAAGCCAACTGTTAGAAGCCACAAGCTGATGAAACCGGCAGGTGTGGCAGATGATTGACAGCTCCACCAATAACAAGTGACACCACCCCAAAGCTGGTTTTACCAATCGTTCAACCAATGGGGACATAAAAGGGGCAAAGCTTCATCAGAGGCCCACCAGCTGGACCCTCGCTCTTGTCAGCATCACGTCGAAAGAGCACGTCAAAAGTATCATTGAAAAGCTATCATAGCTAGCTTTAGTGCAGCTGTATAGCTAGTGTAGGTCCAAGAAGAGAAAAGGAAAGGGACTGAGAGAAAGAGCGGAGATAGAATTCTAGTGCACTCTGAACCGAAATCATACTGAGCCTGGCACAAATTGAGCCTGGAAACTAGTAGACAAGAAATAGCCAATATAAGATCAGAGTTAAAGATGTTTAGATTATTGTTCTTTTTAATATTTGTTACAATGTGCAATTTAAATTGATTTTCAATAAACATTAAACAAAAAACAACAACAACAGATTGATATGGTCTGATCTGCTGCAGTTAGCTGGCGTTAGCATTTTGGAAACTACATTTTGAATGAGCTGCAGTTTCCAAACTGTTTTTAAAGGCAACCACACACAGAGCACATTTCAGTAATCCAACCTGGGAGTACCTAGGTTATCAATGATGGGTAGCCCAGTCCGAACCTATGCTGATACAGCGGGGCCACCATGGCTGTGCTGCATCCTATGCGCAGATTGAGCAGGCTGAAGGTCTCCTTGAGATAAGGGAACATTTGCCCCCTTACCCTGTGAAAAGTCCCAGCCTACTCAATGGGGCAACTTGAATACCTGCTAAATAGCTGGTGCAAATTCAAGCTGCCCCATGTCAGGTTTTCAGGCCAGGGAAGTGGGATAGGATTTGGCATGCATCAACTTCACTTATCCCGCCACCCCTTGGGTCTTATCTGCCCCTGTTCCCCGTTGCCACTGCACTGCTCAGAGCAGATTTTATCTGCTGCAGTACACTTTTCCTACCAGTCTGGCACCAGCAGGACAGCGCAGACGTTCCTGCTGGCACTCCTCAGTGTTAGTCTGCCGTGATGTGCTTTACAGCCTATGCTGGTACAGCAGTCATTGCATTGGTGCAACATAGATTTAGGATTGTGCCATAATTTCTTGGGAAAGGCAACAACTGAAGATTAGCTAAAGATTTTTTAAAAGCACTCCTGGCTTATTCTTTGGGTTGTCAAGGGGAGTATTAGATTCTACAGCAAAATACTTGGGGGAGTAGGGCTCTATGAAGGATCAGACTCACATCATAAGAGCATGTGACTTGACCCTTAAATGGACCCTTCCTTGTCCAAATGAATTCTTATTGTCCAGTCCTATCCCCCACCAAATTACACAATGCATTGGCGCTAACATAACATACACTGCCTCTTAAATTTGGGAGGGGCAACCAGTTGACTCAGGAGAGGTAAGTACCAATATTTTTTACCTCCCAATAATAAGACCTTCCTGGTTGCCAGTGGGTCTTTTCAGACTTACACCAGCTATTTAGGGTGCAATCCTAACCTGGATTTAGGCCGGCACAGTTAGGCCAGCAAGTTTGGCCAGCACAAGGAACACCTTAAAGTACTATATGTTTGGACCACTCTCAGAGTCAGCAAGGCCAGCCATCCCTCTGACTCTGAGAGTCGTCCAAACGTGCTTTACAGTGGCCCTGGTGCCAGCCAAACTTTGCTGGCCTAAATGTGCTGGCCTAAATCCAGGTTAGGACTGTGCTGTTAGTCTAAGCTCAAGGGGTAGGTCTGAGCCAAGAAAGGGGATTCCCATGACTGCCCCTCATTGCAGGATGCAGCGCATATCCCATTGGCATGGCTGCAGTGGTGCTGGAAAGTTGTATAGGATTGGGCCCAAGTCACAATATATTGAACACATTTATTGGAGGCAACCCCCATTAATTTAGATGTAACTTACTATCAACATTTAGGACCATAGTTATAGTATACTTGGGATAGGCTAATCACAGCCATAGAAGGAGAATACCAAAATATCATTTTAAGCAATATTTACATTTCATTAAACTGGGAAGGTTTACTGCCATCAGCGCGCAATCCTAACCTGGAGTTAGACCAGCACAGTTAGGCCAGCAAAGTTTGGCCAGCACAAGGGCCACTGTGAAGCGCATTTGGACCACTCTCTGAGTCAGGGAAGATGGCACATGTCTGTGTGCTGGCCTCTCTGATGCTGAGAGTGGTCTAAACATACGTTATGGTGGCCCTCGTGCCGGCCAAACTTTGCTAGCTTACCTGTGCCGGTCTAACTCCAGGTTAGGATTGTGCCCTCAGTGATAGAAAGACAATTAAGTGCTATACATTTCAACAAGAGAAAGTGCAGGGTAGTATAATTAGCAGGTAATTTGCTCACAGCCTAAGTGATTGAGAGAGTTAATCTGCCAGTAATACGTACATATATTACCAGCACAATTACTATTTATGGTGCTGTCTTTTGAAAACATTTGGACAATGCAGTCTTTAAATTTCCAGTAGGTTTAATAGCATCAGTTACATTTAATAAACATTATGACAAAAGTTAATTAGCATCCCCTTCAAAATCAATCAAAAAGCATACAAGAACAAGGATTAGAACTTCGGAAATAGACTGAACACCTGATGAGAATATTATGTTAAGAAGTTCTGGCTTCAGCAGCTCAGGAGGTGCATATGGTGTAGTGACATACAACAAAGCTTGGATTTCACACTGGCTTTTACACCACAAAAGCCTCGAACAGCAGCTATGAAAGGCTGCACAAATGCTGAGGTTAACCTTTTTAAAGGTCAGAGGAGAAACACGGCCATTGTTTACTTCTGTCTTTGTTCATTTTAAGATGATGCAAATATTAAAACTGTGTAATGCCTGTCACTGGTATCACATTACATAACGTACCCATGTGACAAAAATCCCAGCAAAGAGCAACTCTAGCTTCACTTCCCAGAGGCGTCCATTGGATGGGGGCCACCTGGTGTGCCGCTAACCTTAAGAAGGTCGGCATTCCAGAAGTTTGGGGGTGACATGAGTTCCATTGCTTTAAATGCAAAAAACTTGTCTCTGGACTGCCTCTGGCGATGTTGAGCCTGCTTTGGGCCTAGTCGCTTCTTGTTCTCACCAGTGAGCAACTAAAACATGAGAGCACAACGAGAGCATGATGCGACTGGGCCCTGGGCAGGGAGAAGATAGCCCAACAGAGGCTCAGGCAGTGTGCTGTCACTCCTCCCGAGGGTGATATCTGGTATGGACCACACCCACAATACATCCCTTGTGACACTACTGTCACCTCAAGATGGCACTGCTACCATTTTACCATTTCAAAATGGAAATGGTGGCTTCCTATATAGTACAGTGAGGAAAGACGATTGACATTGAAGAGGAGTCAGGAATAACAGGAATAACAAAGGAACAACTGGTCTTTTAATCCTGCTTTGGCAAGCCATCCTCTGCTTCTTCCACAACCTTTGACAACAACAAAGTGTGTGTGTGGGGGGGGGAGACACAGATGAGGGAGTATGGAAAAGTAGTGGGCTGGGCCAACATGCTCTAGGCCAATGGTTCCCAAACTGTGGATCAGGATCCACCAGTGAGTCAAGAGCCAATTTCAGGTGGGTTGCAAAGCACCTAGGGCCACCATATTGCAGAGGCGTACCAGAAGCAAAACTGCACCCATGGCATGCAACGTCATGATGTCATAATGTCATGACATCATAACGTTAGGTGTGTGGCTTTTCTCTGCCATGGTTCACTATGGCAAAGCCATGGCGGGGAGAAGCCGCACCCTTGGCCCCTCATTTGCCCCAGCGGCGGCAGGGAGAAGCCGCGTGCCTTCCCGGCAAGCCAGGGAAGCATGCGGCTTATCCCTGCCGCCACTTGGGCAGTTTTGCCCCAGAGGCGGCCGGGAGAAGCAGTGAGCCGGGGAAGCATGCAACTTCTCCCCGCCGCCTCTCAGGCAGTTTGCCTCAGGCAGTTTTGCCTCAAGTTACATATATTTGAAATTATACAGAATAAATTTCTGAGATATATTTTGGCTCTCCCCCCCAGCACCCCTGCAGCTTTTCTTAGAGCCGAAGTTGACCTGGTCTCTATTAGGGCCAGAGCAAGGCTCTCTATTTTATCATATTATCATAGAGTGCTGCACATGCCAGACTACCGCCTGCCTAAACTATGTCTGGAGGAACAATTGAAGTGCGGTGGTTGGGCCAGTTCAGTTCACTCGTTGTTATCTGCTATCTCTCTTTCTACAGATATTTTTGTTTTTGTGGATTGCAAGTCGTTATTGAGGGAGTGGTTATATAAACAAGACAACGAACAGGATTTAGCCCTCCTGAAAGTTTCTCATTTTTCTCAGATTTATAGTTATTTTAAAATTTCCCACTCTAGACCATTATATTTTTATTCGCTTACTTATGTTAAGCTAAGGAAGGCCTTCATGGAATTACGTCTCCAAACTATGCCAACTGCGTATCTTGAAGGTAGATTCCAGGCCACACCTAAGGTGTTTACCTTAGATATTGTATTTGTGGATCTGGGGAGATTGAGGAGGTGGTGCATTATATTCTTTTTTGCCACCTCTATCATTCTCCCAGGCAGAGATTTTTAGGTCACATTTTGGCTTCCACTCAACTGGAAAATCCTTTTCTGATTGTGTGTTATCTTCTTTCTGATATTGATCCTCATGTTACTTATATGACTTCTTTGTATGCTAGGGCTGCTAAGGTTATTCGTTACAATTTTGTAAATTCTGGCACTGCAGTCCTTGAATTTTAAACATAGCGGGGGGACTGGTTTTATAAGGTCAATGGTTTGATGTTTTTGATATTTTAGTAATTATTCCGCTGTGTAAAAGTTATTGTTTTTCTATTTACCTTTTAATTGTTTTGTAATTGTCATGGCTCTTAGCCAAACAAATAAACTTGACTGGCCTCAGTGGCGGCTGGGAGCTACAGGCAGCTACAGTGGCAGCTACAGACCTTCCCAGCTCAGCAAGCCAGGGGTATGTGGCTTCCCTTGGCTACCGCTTAGGTAGTTTTGCCTCAGCGGCGGCCAGGAGAACCCACACACCTTCCTGGCTCGGCAAGGCAGGGGCGCGTGATTTCCCTAGGGTCCCACTCAGGCAATTTAGCCCCAGCAGCAGGTGGGAGAAGCTGCACAACTTTCTGGCTCAGCGAGCCAGGGGCACGTGGCTTCCCTCAGCTGCCACTCGGGCAATTTTGGGCAAGCCGCGCCCAGGAGAAGCCACATGCCTCCCCAGCTCAGCAAGCTGGGGGGCGTGCGACTTCCCTCGACCAAGGCTCTGGCATCTACTTGGTCGCTGTGCTGGGGGGGCTGAGGGTAATCAGTGCCCCCATGGAAACGGCGCCCACTGCTCTTGTCCCCCCCCCCGCCGATACCCTAGATACGCCTCTGCCATATTGAAAATATGGGAAGATGGAATGCCAGACACGGGCAAGGATGTGTGGTTGTTTTGTTTATATCAAGTTTGTAAACAGGCTTTTTTTCTTTCTGATTTACCTTGCTATTGGAAGATGACTGAGAAATAACCCAATACAACTTACTGCTGCATTTTCAGGAAAGCAGCAGGCTCTGATGTCACAATGACGGCACTTCTTGCAATAACATCACTTCCAGTGGGTCCTGGAGAGATTGTCCAATTTATTGCTGCATTCTCAGGAAAGCAGCAGGCTCACATTGACAGCTCTTCCGACCATGACATCACTTCTGGCAGGTCCTGGACACATTGTCATTCTAAAAAGTGTCCTCCACCCTTTTTATCTCACTCTGTGCCTTCCCTCTTTTCCAAGCCAGAGAGTGAGGATAAAAGGAGATAAGAGCAATAGAAGCAAATAGATGAAAAGAGGTTGATGCTCCCAACCCTCTGTTCCAAATCCCTCCCAATCTGCTGCCAGAGTTAGCCGCATGGATTTACTAGTCCTGGCAGCACATGGAGGTGATGACCGTCTCCTATCCAATCCATACTTAATTACGTCACTTCCAGCCCCCATCAGAAGCCATGAATATTATTTTGCCCACTCTATGAAATTAGTTAGACAATCAGATAAATTGTATGATTTCAGACGGGAAATAATATTATTAAAATAACAGGCTGGCTCATACATCCTGTTCCAGATAGGATGGAGAAAGCACTGTTTTGCAGTGGTCCATTGATAAGAATACAGTTTCTTCTTGGTTTGGTCTCAAGCCAAACCAATTTTCCAGCACTGACATAGCTGTGCCATTGGGGCATGTGTTGCTTCCTGCAGTGTAGGGCTCCTCAAGGTAAGGGAATGTTTGTTTCCTCACCTCGGAGCTGCGTTTCCCTTACCCCACTGCTGGAAAGTTGGTTAGGATTGTGCCCTGAGTCACATAACAAAGCCCCTCAAACCTTGAGGATATTTATTAGGGGTGCCTCATTATGAAGAATTGAGTTTTTCTGCAAATAAATAAAAATATTTCTTGTAAATAAATAAATAATTTCTAGATCACCTTTTTTAAAAAGTCTTGCAAAGCTAGGTGGGTCCCAACAGTGTCATTTTAAAAAGTGGGTTCCAGTGCAAAACAGTTTGGGAACATCTGAATCAGAACAGCAATAGACTAGATCAGGGCACACTTTTCCTGAAAAAACATAGTTTCAAGAATGACAACTGTCAACAGTGTGACTGTAAAAGAATCTAACAAGATTTATTGGGGCGGGGGGAAGAAAAGCAAAAATAGCAAGTTGGTGGGACACAAGATTGCTTGTCTCTGGGAGGCTTATGGATCTGGCCATCAATCAAAAATAATTTTTGACAACTTTCCAGTAGCCAAGAAGGACAAGAATGAATACACAGTTTTCTAGGATTCATTACACAGTGAGGTTCTGTTCCTAAATTAATTTTGCCTATTCCATTAGAATATACTAGTCACTACTGTAAAATGATTACCTTCCTCCTACTATTTAGCTCTTTGAAACGTTTACTTAATTCCATCTGCTTCCAATGTTTTAATCTTATTCAGAAAACCAAAGCCAGCATAATAACAAGAAAGGCTGAACAAGGATTTGGCTATAATTTTTAAGGAATTGGAAATTGTGAACAAATGTTGTCCAAAAATATACTTCTTGGACCTCATTTTACCAGCTCTAGATTCCTGGAGGTAAACACATCAAAGATAAAACTGGCAGAAGTTTGTGAGAGCAACTACTCTAGGCAGGGTTCAGAACTATGAAGCGATTACTAGAGATTTTCTTTAGAACATGATGTAATGTCGGAAATTCCTGGAGGCCCTACTGAAATCTCCAGGATTGTTTCCGTAATCTGGAGTTTTAGACTGACTCCTGAAGACTCCAGGCCAATCCCCAAAGGTTGGCAACCCTAAGTCCACAAAGCGTACTTACGGGAAGTCGGTCCAGTACCATCAGAGGCACTTCTCCAAAGGAGGAGACCCATGTTATAAGGGGAAGAGAGAATAAGACATTTGTCTCAGGCACATTAATGCGCATTCTGCCAGCACTGACTGATGCAAAGCAGTTGTGCTCCCCGGCAGCCTGCAGAGCAGTACATTGCTGGAGTGCCCGCAGGAAGGCCAGAGCTTTCCTGCACACTTTGCCAGATCAATGGCCACCTGTAAGTACTGTAAGTACTGTAAGCCACCAGGGGAAGTGGAGAGGGAAGCACTGGGGTAAGAAACTGAGTGGAGAGGGGCAGTGGCATAGTGAGAGGGTTGGAAAATTGGCAGGGCAATCCAACCAACCACCCTTCGGCCAACGCAAGGCACTTGGGTTGGCCAAGTGCTGTCGCGCATGTACAATAAAGCACGTGTATGTCAGCACAAGAATAGCTATACCAATAGAAGCAGCTGCGTCAACGCAGCAGCGCCAGAGCAGATGGACGGTAAGCCACCCCTGCACTGGCTGAATTTGGCCAATGCAGGGGCTTTTCTAGGTGGGGAAAAGTCGGGAGGGGCAGAATGCACAGGGGAAGGGCGTTCCAGCATGCAGGGTGGCCTGGGAAGAGGGGAGGTGAATGGATGTGGCTGTCAGGCCACATCCAAACCCCTGTCCCCCAGCTGCTGAGGCACGCTTGGATTTGTGCCTGTTATTTAGCAGCTGCAGAGCTAAGGAAGCTACATGGCCCAAATCGGGGCCATGTGGCCTGGGGATGGAGGCTTGGACACGGCCTAATGGCCGTATCCCAACCCCAACCCCCTCCCCTGGCCGGCCCACCTCCCAGCCTGCCAACCCCCACCCATTTCCTCACTCCCTCCCACCCTTCCCCCCTGCCCAGAAGTGCTCTTACGCCAGCGCCCTTGGGCCGACACTGCTGCTAGCATTGGCCCAATGGCACTAGCACCAACATGGAGGTGCCACTTGGTGCCCCTACATTGACACTAGTGGTGTTGGGCTGACACAAGTGGTTAGCGTCAGCCCAAGGGCACAATTAGGATTGCGCCCTAAGTCTTTTATGGTTCCCAACCAAGCCGTGTAAGCAGCCCCTCCCCCTCGCTGCCAGTGCCAGACAGAGTGATGAAAACAATGTGGAGGCTTCACCTCCACATTGTTTTTTCGCCCCGACTGGCTCTGGCAGCAAGGGGGAGGGACTGCTTACACGATTCAGTTGGGAGCTGTAAAAGATTTATGGTTTTTCACCCTCTTGATTACACCACTAGAGGGGGGGGTGAATGGGGTGCTGGAGGCTTTGGAAGGGGGTGGATCCAGTGGCAATGGTGGCAGATTGTATCCTGTAGCCTCCCCGCCCCCTTCCTCTATTTGGACTTGTACCAGCAGCATTGCTGGCACAAGTTCAAGGAGACCCATTGCAGAGCTGGAGGCTTAGGGACAGATCAGGAAATTTAAATTTCCTTTCCCTTCTAAAGCCTCTCAATCTCCCCTTCCCCCACCCCCACCCCTCAGAAAGCAGCTGCACCAGCAGGAGGGGAGAATGGGACTGGATTGTTAGTAAGTCTTCTTTTGAGAAAAATCTGGTAAACTTATTTTGTGATGCCTTTTCCCCTTCCTAGTCTACCCTGAGTATACTTACAAAACTGAGGATTTTGTAAGGCACTCTTGCACAAATAAAACCATTCAATATTAAAGCTAAATATTATATATCAGCAGTTTCCAAAGTTCTACTCAGACTTTGGGACAGGTGTGGGGGAGGACTGGGGCTGTGGAAGGTGCCCTGAGACGCTGCAGTGATCACAGTGCCACGCAGTGATGTCATGCAGGGGGTACGCGGGGGTACGCGAGTACCGGTTTCTAGGATTATGGCTGGCCCCACCCACTTGTTGACTCCGCCCCCTGCAACATTTGAATTTCCTGCACGTTTGAGTTGCCTGCACGTTCTCAGAGGCAGGCAGGCAGCGTGCGGAGCCTTGCCTTGCCTTGCCACTGAAAAATGAGCTGCTCTGGGGTTTTGGAACTGTTGGGTCACTTTAACATGATGCCAGGCCTCCTTAACATGTTCTGGGGGAGCTGTGGAATACTGTTGCAACTGTTGGGTCAGTTTAAAATTGTCTGAGGCCTCAAAAAGGGCTTTTTTCATGTCACTTCCTGCCACGACTTCACTTCCGGCTTATGACGTCACTTCCGGTGGGCGGGTCCCGACACGAACCAATCAAAAGTGAGTACCTGTTGTTAAATCATTTAGATGACACCACTGGTGCCACGGGCACCTAGGGGCATGTGCCCTTACCTACAGGGTCAACAGGCCGTGGGGAGGGTCCGGGAGCTGAGCCTCCCCGATATTTAAATTTGTATGATCAGAGCACACCTCCGTTTTTTGCACAAAAATTCCTTATGGGGAAATGGTCCAGTTTAGTTTCTTAATAGTGGGATGTGACCCAGAACTTTGGGAAGTGCTGTTATATGTCATAACACAATTCTTAGGGCAATTACAACCTTCCTGTTTTGTAGTTTGCTTTATGTTAGTGACATTTCTTTAAATAATGTAATTAGGAAAAGAAATTCTCATCGAAAGCGGAGGTGCTTTCTTTCAAAATGTGATTCATCTATTGGGTCCTCAAAGAGCTAATGAAATTTCAAGGCCTTCTTTTAGCTCTGTATCTCTTTAACAAGTACATGACAGCTACTAATAATGCTGCTTATAATGGAGAAGAAATTGAGACATTCATCTATTTATAAATAAGAACAGTCAACATTTGATCACTCTGGTCCAGATTCACCTGTAATTAGCTGTGTTCATTTCATTTCCTAATTAAAATAAAAAGATAATAGCTATCAGTATTCCCACACACACACCACAGAAACTTGAGCTTGGGGGTAATGGGAAATCAGCTTAGAGATTTCCCAAGCTTGCTTGCTTGTCTCTGCACATGAGTATACCCAGGAGGCCTACCCAGAACCAGAAGGATAAACTGATTATATTATCTCAAGAGATTTCTACCATCCTGAGTGGCAGAGATCTTGCAGCATTCTCCCCCCCCCCATCTTTTCATTTTGTCTCTGAAATTGAGCTGTAAAATTGGCTATTTCTAGCTGGCACCTGGGTTTGAATTACAAATGCCAATATAGCAAACTTGGGAAACAAGGTGCAAAATTCTGTTCTCCTCCTCTGCATGATATAGCCACTGGGAAATTAATTTCATTTGAATAACTCATGGCATGATCCTATGACCTGTCACAAATGTGCCATAAACCACATTGTAACAGCACACCAACAGGAAACACCGGAGGGAAGTCCTGCGGGAAGGTAGGATTGATGGATCAGGCCCAGGAAAAAGTCAGGATTGGCAGCTGCAGTGTGCACCATATCCTACCCCACTTCCATGGCCTGAGTCAGAATTTGCACCTGTGAGAAAGAATTCAGACTATTGCTTTGTCATGGTTGTAGGAGAATCGTGATAATCCCCAAAATCCTAGGAAGCTTTATAGTCTTGGGAAAAATATCCTCTAAAATTGGTGGTTTTCAAACTTTTTAGCACTGGGACCCACTTTTTAGAATGACAATCTGACCGGGACCCAGTGGAAGTGATGTTATTGCAAGTAGTACCGTCATTGTGACACCAGAGCCTGCTGCTTTCTTGAAAATGCTGCAGTAAGTTGGGTTATTTCTCATTTTTCAATAGCAAATTTGAATCAGAAAGGGAAAAAATCCTATTTACAACCTTGACACAAGCAAAATAGCCACACAGCCCTCCCCCTTCCTAGTGTCCTATTGTCCCATATTTTCAATGATAGTTGCACTAGATGCTACCAGAGACAGATCTAAGGGAGGGCAAATCTCGAAGTTTTGCAAGAAGCCTTACCTTGCAGTGGAAAACACTCCTCTCCTGCACTGTTGTAGCCAATCCTCACAGGGAAAAGCAACATCTTGGTGTTGCTTACTAGCTACAGCAGCGAGGGAGAGGAGGGATTTACATGACAGGATAAGGCTTCTTGCAACACTTAGAGCTTTGCCCTCCCTTAGATCTGCCTCTGGATGCTACCCAATCCACCTGAAATTGGCTCACAACCCACCTGGTGGGTCCCAACCCATACTTTGAGAAACACTGCTCTAAACGATACACCAAGGACAATGTGAATTGGGCAGCAATCACTTGCTAAAAGCTGCTTTGATTTCCAGGGCTTAAGCCAGAACTTAAAAATGAACAGTAATGGTGGGGTGCATATTTCCCTCTTCCCTATGGGAGGAGAAGGTCAGATGGCAAAGGCTCAACTACAAAGAGAGGTACCATTTGTCCAAGAACCAGATCACAATGAGAGGGGGTTCTGTGTTGCCAGAGCAACCCAGGCACTCCATGATGGGGTAGGAAGGGGAGGCACAGGTAATACATTTAAAAGCCTAGTCACTGGCATGAACGAGAAGGGATGGAGATAACTGAGGACTCCTGTGTCCTCTGTTTTCAGCGGGCACATAAAGAGAGAAAGCCAAAAACAAACAAAACAAAATGAAAGAGAAGTGGTTTCTTAGCAGCCTGGTCTGTACTAAGGCCTAACTAGGGGAGAGACAGGGCTTTTAGGCTTACAGGTACTTCACATACACCCCCATGTCTTCCAATCAGGGGCCCAACTGTCCCACCACAAAACATAATACAAAAAAGATAGCCTCTGAGCAAGTGCAGAAGACATTTCATTTGCAATATCCATCTACTCAAATCTGTCACTAGGGACAATTTTGCACCCCAGGAACTTCTGTGATTATAAATTCCAGTGAGAATTTTAATTTGCCATCTAGCAAGTGTGGCCCTCCAGAACTGATATCTGGTATTCTGGGTTGAAGATAAACATGTGGAAGACGGCCTTTGCTAAAAATGAAAAGTTATTTGAATGTATTTGAAAACTGCCTTGAATACTAGTTATGGAAGATTTGTTATATATGGCTATACATATTATATGTTCAGTGATACAATACAGTTCCATACACAATACAGTAGGCCCTTGATATCTGCGGGGTTCTGTTTCTGGAACCACACAGATACCACAATCTGTGGGTATTGAAACCTGTGGATTGGGGCCCACTTGGACCCTTAGAACCTGACTGGAGCTTAGCTCCAGTTGGTCTGGTAAGTTTTCTGAGGCCTGCAGAGGCCACATGTGACTGCCCACACCCCTGCAGGCCTCAGAATGGTGTTTTGTGTGTGTGTGTGTCTGTGTTTTTTTTTTTTTTTTTTTGCCTAAATGACTGTGAGGCCCGCAGCGGTGTGGGCTGTCAGGCACAGCTTCTGCGGGCCTCAGAAAACCCTCTGGACGCAGAGCTCAGCTCCACTCAGGTTTGGAGGGTTGGGAGAGAAGTTGCGGCATTCACAGATGATGAAATCCACAGATACTGAACCTGTGGACAATGCGAGCTTTCCTGTAAGTGTATGTTTAGAAAACCTGGAATATGAACAATCCTGGATAAGTTACTAGTCCGCAAAAATTCATTGTAGTACCCACACTTACCTATGATAGCTATTTATGACATATGATGACCCTTCAAAAAACAAACAGCTAAGTCTTTTCCTGCTTACAAAAGCATTCTTGTTTATCACTCTCCACAATCAACCACTGAAGTGGCTTGTTGCAAGCTGTGCTATCTTTAGACATAACCTTGTGGTATCGCAACAAATGTACATATTTTTTTCCTGTGAAACGCTTCAGAAGCAAGTTTCTTTCCAAAGCAGGAAGCTTTCAAAAGTCTACTAATTGGCATTGAAGTCGTTAAGGTACATAAGATTACAGTCTACATGATTTACTGGAAAGATTTAAACCAGCTCTTCTGGTGAGCATCCTTTTAATCACAGGTACTCCATTTGACACCCCATGCTGGCATGCTTTGTTTCTCATTCAACAAAATAGAAGTTAACATTTAGGGGCACTAGTTGGCCAGAACAAAGGAAGGACAAATTAGCTACAAGAATTTACAGCTGTACTTAAGTCACCCGTAAATTGCAGCAGAGATTTTCTCAGCCACTGTAAAATACTTCACTGCCATTTTGAAAATAAATTATAGCAACAACTCTCTTTTTAAGATTACCACAATTCCCACAACCATTTTGGCAAAACTTTAATGTATCGTTCTTAAATGCAGAATGTTCTTGAAATAACAAGTTTGCACTTTTAAGTAGAATGAAGTGTTAAAATCTCAGATGTGTGTAGGATGACTGCAAATTAATTAGCAGAAAAATGCATCATAAATACCTAGTTCTGAAATATGAATTATCCTTTCTTCAGAGGCACTATTGGCCCAATCCTACTCTGATCTGCTGTTGTAAAAGGTTTGTTTGACATTGTTGTCACATTGTTGTCGCACACAATGGAGCTTCAGGCAAAAACAGCCAGTGGCTCCTCAACCAAACCACAACTATTTGAAATTACATCAGCTACACAAGTGGCTTCTACCCAGTGATGTCATTCAGGGGGAACGGACCAGAACGGGCGTTCCGGATCCTAACGGGCTCCGTGGCTGGTTCCGGGTTCCCAACAAGTGCCAATCAAAAGTGAGTTCCTGTTCCGAAATCATTTGAATGACACCACTGCTTCTACCTCAGCCATTAGCTGAGGTAGCTTCTTCATTAGGGTCTTCTGCTTCCAATAATGCATGGCATCCAAAGACTACCTCATTATTATCTATTTACTATCTCCCTCATTATTACGATGATTTCGAAACAAAGCCTAAGTGAAATAAATTTGCCTTATCTTTTTCTTCATTTTTTTTATTTCTTTTCTTTTTTCTTTTGTGCGTAAGACTTATATTTATACTCTGTACGTCTATTTATACTCCGTATATTTATACTCCTTCAAACAATACCAATACGCATGTAGAGCCCAATCTAATCAGACCCAGCGGTGGCAGTCCAGCCTTACCACCAGTGCTGGGTGTTGCAAAAGTGCTATGAGGCTCTACCCCATCAGTGGGTGATGAACAGCAGTGGCAGAGAGGCCAGTGTCAGTTGGCTCTGGGCCTCAGCACTGGAAGAATGCCAGAAAAGAGTGCCCAGCAGTAAGTATCCCAGCTAGCAGGAAGGTGGGGGGAAGGCAGGTCAGGGAAAGTGCAGAAGAGGGAGGAACGAGGGGAGGAGCAGGCCTTGGAGGGGGCGGGGACAGCAGCAGATGCCACCACTGAACTCTAAACTCCGTCCTGAGTTGCTGTGCCCAACAGATCTCCTTGGTTCTGTGCCTGCAGATCTGAGTAGACCCATTGCAGCTATGGCGGTGCTGCATGGGGTAAGGGAACCAACGTTCCCTTGCCCTGAAGAGACCTCCAGCTGCTTCCTGGCCGTGCAGGATACAGCAGTGGCCATTTCAATGCTTTTGTACTGCGGGGAAGCTTAGGATTGGGCTGGTAGCCTTGATACAATGCCTTGTGTTCTAGACACGCACTAAACCAAAAAGGACTGGAGGTTACTTTTGGGGTCTAGGAATTCTGTGAACTGAACTGCGCAACCTATTGCAGGGGCCTAGTAGTTCTGGTCTAAAGGCATATGTTTAACTTACCTATGCTTGAATTGTACAAATATGTGTTGGTGCTTATGGAGAATACCACGGCTTCAGATGGTAATTGGTTACGGAATCTGAGAGCTGTCAGAGCTCCCCTTAATGAACTACTGCATATTCTCCAGAATGCATTGGGTTAATAGAAGTACACTGAAAGTGGATAAAAGCTATAGCGGAAATACAGTCCTGGATAGGTTGAGATTGAGGTACCCACATTTATTTTTTAATACATTTGTTTTGTACTATACCATTTGTTTTGTTATGGCCCAGGCCTCCTGGAATCCCTGGCTCTGGGATTTTTGCCCCCCAGCTCCTCAGACCTATCCATTAACATGCATGTTATAAAGTGGCAAGGGAAAGGATTGGGCTGTATGTCTACTAAGAACCTACAGTAATATGTAGCATACAGGCATGCCCCAGTATCTACCATTCTGGACTCCCCTGTGGATACCTGAATCCGTGGATACTGGAGACGCCTTTTTAAAGATAGGGGAATATCAGTGGTTTTGTTGCAACAAGGTGTGGAAAAAAAGAGATTTGCCTAATATTCCCCTATCTTTTTAATAGACACCCCAGTATCCATGGTATCCATGGATAACTGAAACTGTGGATACCGAATCAGTGGATACTGGAACATGACTGTACTGAATTTAGGTTTCCAGAAGGAAAGTGCCAGAACTGAGTGCCACTGAAAACCTTCCCAGCTTTGAGACACACATCAAAGTCTCTGACCACTAACTCGATTATGCTTTAAATTATATCTGTCTGTAATCCCTCTTCACCACATCCTCTTCACTCTCTTCACCACAACCATGATGTGGTGGGTTGCAGGGATTGGCACACAGGTTCTGGGTGTGGTTTACACTGAGTCTGCCATTGTCTCCCTTCCACCCACTTCAGGCAGAGCTGCTCTGATCCACATTCTGTTCACTAACAATAAATGGTAACTGGATCAGAAAGCAGCAATCCAGCCCCTTAATCCAGTTTCCTGAGCGCCACACTTCCTGATTTGTTTAAAGGGACTGAGAGAGAAAGGAGCAACATGAGGAGGTAGGGGGCTGGATTACCACTTTCCATGTGATGGGGTGCATGGCGCCGAGCGAGGGTAGTGTCGGCGGTGTTTTTGGATCACCTTGAACCCTCCTGCCTCTCATTTTCTAAATCAATCTGTAGTGCATTGACACTATGATGATACTGGTCCATACTTTGGTGTGCATATCTCAGCATCTCAGGGATGAACAGGGATGCTGCATTCTCATGGATAGACAGTGCTGGCATTGAGGCACCATTTGTGTGAAGCAGTGCCTCCATATGGGAGATACATGTATGCACATAAGTGGCTACTGCAATTTGTACACGATAGCAGCAATTTAAAAAAAAATGCTAGTCGAAATGATTGTAGAAATCATGGCAGCATCAGTGAAGCCAGCTGAAATGCTCATGCAGAGTGGCAAGTTGGAGGAACAGCAACTGTTTGGAAAAAAAAGATGGTCCCATCTCTTCATTTATTTTAAACAGGACCAGCAGAAAAGAACGGAGGCCAAACCAGACCAGATAAGAGGGTAAGATCTGAGGTTGAGTTGCCATGCTCAGTCCTGTCTCTCCCTGCCTTCCTGGTTGCTTGTTTCACCTTCAAAACAAACAGCCTGGAAGCAGCCCCACCTCAGGCAGCCCTTCCACCAGGCTAGCAGGCTTGTACTACAGCCCAATCTGGAGATGCTGGTTCACACAAGGCGTACATCTGGAGGTCTGCTGGCTACAGACCCCAAGCCTTCATATTAGCCTGAGGCACTTCCAGTCTGCAGTTTCATCTTGTCTGTTACCTGCCTTATAACAGATGTATATGACTCAAATAGCCCAACAGGTGGGCCCCAGTACCCATGGATCTAGTAGCCACAGTTTCAATTATCCATGGACCTGCAGACACCCAGGACACTCTTTAAAAAGTAAAGTAAGGCCAAGTAAAATAAAAGATAAAAATAGCTGCGCCTACCTTTGTGTAGCGAAACAACTGCATTTTCAGGGCTACAGGCAGCATTCCAAGCTGCCTACTGCCTCTTCCTGGTCACACCTAGGCTTCTCCCACCCCCCGCCCAGTTCATCCCAGAATGCATTGTGAAGAGAATGCATCCAATAACACATAACGGTTGCCAGAATCTGATCTTGGGGCAGTGGCATAGCTAAAACTTCTGCTACCTGGGGCAAAGAAGATTTTGTAGCCCCTCCCACAATGAGATCAAATTTAATTTATTGAATAAGTAAATAAATAAAAAGGTTTTCTGGTTAATTGGGCATAACCTTTGACCAATATAACATGATAGTCCATGATATGTCCATGATAACATGGACATAACCTATGCAACATGATGGTATTATTCATGCAGGTTTTCATAATTAAAACATATTCTGGTTAACTGGACATAACCTTTGATAGAATACAGATATTCCAGCACAGTTTGTTTCATTGCATGCAGCATTAAATTACCTTTCCAATGATATATAACATTCATACCTACCAAGGTTTTCACAATTTTGGCCACTAGTGTCAAGCTCGGCTTGTTGCCCCCTTAAAGCTTGTTGCCCAGTGAAATTGCCACTCCCTTAGCTATGCCACTGTCTTGGGGCCTGGCCTAGTGAGATAGTATGAGAGTCCTCATTTGCAGGATAAAAATATGGATGTGCAGCAGTAAGTAGTCCATTGCATACTCTCCAATATTCCACAAATTAAAATCTTAAACATACTTGTTTGTGATTTGTTATAAAACAAGGAGTCTTTGTTATGCTCACATCAAAGTTCGTTACTTGAGCAGAACCCCATTGGCCTTCCATGATGTATTTATCTATCAAAAACACACTATTCATTTAGCCTGTCCTGCATGACTTCTGAAACATTCCTGCTACTACAGTGATCACAACAGTTTCCTTTTTAAAGACTGCATAGCAAAATGTTTAATCTCATCATGGATTGGCTGGATTTATTGAATAACAATATCAACTATCCTATCCTTAAGCAGTTAAGGGGAGGTGGAAGGCAATCTAGTGCACATGTATGAACTAGATTTTACAAGATTTTAAGGAAGATTTTAAGGAAGGAAGGTATATCCCAAATCCCCCCAAAAGTTAACATAGGAATAGTGATTTGCAAAGTCTGATACTGGAGGGATTGTTACAAAAGGGACTGATACCAGAAACTAGGGAGTATTCATTGTCAAAGGGGACAATTGGAACACATGCAGTTCGCAGGCAGAGTACAGCTTCTGCATTGTCCAGAGCATAAATACTACAAACCAGCCTTTTGCCCTGCGACTAGTCAACAGAGCAATGCTGTCTGCTCACTACACTTCAGGCTTGAACATCCAGTTCAACTCCCTGGCTTCAGAGACTTTAAAGGCAAGATGGTAAGATATGACATCAAGTCTGTATATTCTAGACAAGCAATTTACAGGCCAGCCTGCCATGGCACACCAATGATTCGCGGGTATGCTGCAAGAGTTTGGGGGAGGGTCATTTATTTGCAGGGCCATTGGGGGATGCAAGCTTCCACTTACAATGCAATTATAAAAAATTATCAAAAATTGATGGGGGCTGAGACTGAATAACAAAACTCTAAATAAGAGGATAAGGTTAGATAGACTTAGCTTGCATCCCTCCTTGTATTCAAACTTCCAATTATTATTCAAACTTCTTGTATTCAAACTTCTTGTATTCAAGTCAGCCACATGTTATCCAATTGAACTTACTCCCAGGAAAGTGCATATAGGATTTCAGCCTCAGGCAGTTCTATGCAGCACAATCCTACAGTTCGCACAGTGTTGGCACAACAGGGTTATGCCAACATTGTGCGCTTACTGCTGACGCGGGGGCGCCTATTGGCAGCCCTGCATCAGTGCTAAGGCCATAGGACCGGCACTGCTGGTAGTGCCAGCCCTGTAGCGCCCGCGCAGCACCTCCCTTGTGTCGGCCGAAGCCAACCAGTGCAAGGGAGGCACCGTGACAGTGTGCCTCGGGGATTGGTGGGAGGAGGGCGGGATGTGGGCGGGACTAGAGCAGGATATGGGCGGGCCACGGATTCGACCATAAGGTTGAATCCTAGGCCTGTTGGAGAGGCCACACGGCCCTGATTCGGGCCGCGTGGTCAACTCAGATCTGCACCCACTCTTTAGCGGGCGCAGATCCGAGGACTGCATAGGGGAGGCTGGAGCCTCCCCTACAGTAAGGGAACGAATGTTCCCTTGTCGCAGGGAGACTCCAGCCTCCCCAATTCAGCATCTGATATGGCACTGGCTGGCCGGCCTTGCCATTCTGGTGCTGGGTAGGATTGCGCTCGCATTCTCAAACAATGTTAGGCAAGGGCACAAGAAAGTTTGCCAAAGCCAGTTAACTAAAGGTATGAAATCTGGGGCTGACACTCATCCACCTTCTCAGATCATTTTATAGTATATTTCCATATATTCAATACATTCCCACTATTTGGGGGACACCTTGCTATTTCTACCCTTGTCATGTATCACACACTCATCAGAGTAGAAGCATTCATGACAAGGCAAAAATATCAGTTCTATATCATGAACAAATATAGTTCTTATCCTACAGTGTTAGACTGATTATATGTAAACATTTTACTTTGTAAAACATTTAGGATTTCAAGCTTGAGTATGATGATTCTCTATAGATTTTGACTGTTTAGCTTGACTGTTCCCAGAAGTCCCTTGACTGCCTGCACAACATATGGTCCACTGAGCTGAATGTAGCCCACCAGGAACTCAAAGAGCCTCCTTATTTTGCTAACTGGCTAAGATGGCAAGCACCTGGGAGGCCTCAATGTAAACCTGCACATGGCCGGTGGGTCACAAGTTGCACCAGCATTCTATTGGCTAGCACTGCCAATAGCACTGGCAACCAATCAGTTGTTAGCCAATATAGGCAAATGTCAAACATACTGGGGGTAGGCTTACTTCTCAAATCATCCCACCAGCATCTTCAAACTACAGACAGTGGAACTCATGCAAGCAATAGTAGCAAGAAGGGCCTAAAGGAATGCCCTGTGACTGAACTGCACCAAACATGGCATCTAAGTCAGAGTGGACATAAGGAAATTTATCCATAAAATCCTTCACAAAGAAGTCACATATGTTTCTGTGGATTTCAGTAGACCATCCTCAGGCCCCACAGGAAGGACGTTTTTTACCACCTTCACAGGGCAGCATCCACATATTTCAAAACATGTGGTACCACCAACTAACATATCAACTGGCTAATGGGTTCTGAGCTGTCTGTGACAGCTCAGGAGAGAGATCTCGGGGTGCTGGTGGACAGTTCAATGAAGGTGTCGACCCAGTGTGCGTCAGCAATTAAGAAGGCCAATTCCATGCTTGGGGTCATTAAAAAAGGGGTTGAGAATAAAACAGCCAATATTATCATGCCATTGTACAAATCGATAGTAAGGCCACACCTGGAATATTGTGTCCAGTTCTGGTCGCCGCATCTCAAAAAGGACATAGTGGAGTTGGAAAAGGTGCAGAAGAGAGCGACAAAAATGATTACGGGGCTGGGGCACCTCCCTTATGAAGAAAGACTGCAGCGTTTGGGGCTCTTCAGTCTAGAAAAAAGGCGCCTGAGGGGGGACATGATTGAGACATACAAAATTATGCATGGAAGGGATAAAGTCGATAGAGGGATGTTCTTTTCCCTCTCTCAAAACACCAGAACCAGGGGGCATCCACTAAAGCTGAGGGTTGGGAGAGTTAAAACAGATAAAAGGAAGTACTTTTTTACCCACCGGGTAGTTAATCTGTGGAACTCCTTGCCACAGGAGGTGGTGATGGCATCTGGTCTTGATGCCTTTAAGAGGGGATTGGACAGATTTCTGGAGGAAAGGTCCATCGTGGGCTATAGGCAATGATGGATTGTGCAACCTCCTTACAAAGGTGGTGGGCTACTGGTACCGGGTGCAAGGGAGTGGCAACAGGATGCAAGCATCTTGTTGTTTCATGCCTCCCTGGGGCGCCTGATGGGCCGCTGTGAGATACAGGAAGCTGGACTAGATGGGCCTTTGGCCTGATCCAGCAGGGCTCTTCTTATGTTCTTATGTTCTTAACTGGAACATAAGGAAAGTTTATCATTGCTTTCTTCAATGAGTTGTAATAATTTTGTCAAGCATAACTTTGCTCCCTGCTACATCTGATAATGTGTAGAATCACAAGCGTCTTTCTCTCTCTTGACTAATTGAAACTTCAGATGACCATCATAAAAGTGGCAGCCAATTTTGATGAGGGACAGCTAGGTTGTTCTTAGTCTTGGGCAACAGATGTTTATGAGAACTCCACCAGGATAGCTGATGAGGAAGATAATGATACTTGTAAAAGCAGAAGGTACAGCAGATGTTCTTGCTTAATAGGAGCGGGGATCTGGCAGTATAAGAATCAAAGCTAGTTTCCCCTTGTGCCTGATATCTAACAAACAATGATGGCACACGAAAAAACAACCAGGGTTGGTGATTGCTGGTTGAAATATTGTGCCGTTCAGACTTGCCAGAATTCCCAAACTAAATGCCAAGCCCTATTGCCCTGCTCCATCTTGCAAACAAATTAATAAATCTATCAAATGAATAGAGAAAGGAGCTCAGAAATGCCTCCTTCCCTGGAGACTTTCAAATGAAAAGAATGAATGGCTACAGAATGGAATGCATATAAGGGAATGTTAGACTTTCACAGTAGCTTTCCTTAGAATGACACAAGACCTTATTCTGCCAATATTATCTTTGGGTATGAAATGCCATGTCAAAGACAGCAATTGACAGCACAAAAGACCCTGAACCATTGTGCTGCCCCATATTACGGAATGCTAAACAATGAGGACGTTCTTCTCATTGTGAGAAACTTGATTTCAAATGGCAAAGGGCAGTATGTGCTCATACTCTGAAACACAATTGCGTGTCAAAGGAATGCTAACAGAACGTCTGCTTCTGAAATAAATATAGCTGCATCCTGGTAGGTGGGTGCTTTATATCAATCCTCAAAAATACAACTTTCTACTCCAGCAGTAATTGACCAGTGAAATGGGAAAATGTGATCTGAAACATCTGACCATGCCAGTCCTGCTCCACTGGTGTTTTCCTTGCTATTGCACAGTAACCCATGCAAGCTGGGTGCCAAAATATAAAGGCAAAGCAACAAAGAGGAAAATGGGCTCCCTGATGTTCAGGTTAGGAGAGTCCAGTGGAAGTTCTGCCATTTGTGTGGGATAGGGGCAAATACCCCCCAGGAGGCACGCCGGAGGAGACTGTGGGGCAGTGCTTGCCGCCAAGCCGCTATCACTGCTGCCACAGCTGCCAGCCCTCCAGAGCCCTCTTGAGGGCGGGGCAGGCCATGAATGATGAACTACTGCTTTCCGAAAGTGTTCTAATGCCTTTGGAAGGGCTTTCAACAGTACTTCGGTTTCCATTGGCTTAAAGCCCTTCTCAAGGTGTTAGACTACTTCGGAAGGCAGGGGACCATCACATGAGGCTCCAGAACTGCAGGTGGGTTAGGGGGTGGCACTTTTTTCAGGGGAGGAGCAGCAGACTGCACTCCTGGACCCAGGCAGAAAATGGGTCAGGGATGTGACTCAAAGAGCTCACTAGCTGAATACAATTCCCCCTGCACATGGACTTGGGACAAAATCCTTGAGGACTCTTTTATCAAGTGGTTCTTCCAGGAGCAGAAGCTGACACAGCTGAGTTTAATTATATTCTGTCTTTTCATAAATCAGCACAGTGCCTTTTTCTCATTTTCTAACTCAAACATATTCACAACTACTTTACTTGGAATGAACAGCAAGCAAACGCTTGCTAAATGTGTAAATGGCTCTCGTTCTGCCTTTGCTGCTCCCTCGGTTATGTACAATTGTATTATTAAAGCACAGCGACAAAGCCAAGTTATCCAGCTACTCCCATTAACCCTGATAGATCTCATTGAATGCATAGACTTTGGTGAATCAAGTCCTTAACATTATTTGTAACAGCAGCCTTGAAGAGCTGAAGTGCCCCTTTATTATGACAGGGAGGTGCAGGAATACATTTTTTTTTTAAACCACAGCATGCCTTCCAGTTAATGAAATGTTTGTATCATGATGTGTTGTCACTGTAACTCACAGCTCAATCCTAGCAAAATTCCCCCTCAGGGGAATTACAGCTGCTGGTGGTCTCCTTGGGGTAAGGGTAATGGGAACTGGGACCTGCATAAGCTATACAGATCCCATATCCACAGATCTCAGATCCACAGATCCCATATCCATGGTTTCAACTTTCCACAGATCGGGGGCGGGGGGGGGCTTACTTTCCTTTATTCTTACTTTGGGCCACAAAAAAACCTCCTTGCTTTGGGTGGTGGTAGGAGAGAACCCGATACTTAACATAAGCTTGCCTCCTATTTGTGGTGTCAGATATCCACAGGGTGGGGGAAAGGAGCCTATCCCCTGTGGATACCAGGGCACAGCTGTATAATTGGCACATGTCCAAGGTGATACATGCAACTGGATAGGGTCCAGGAAGGTGGCTAGGATACGGCATGCACCTTCATCACCAATCCCACCCCCCTCACAGGCCTAGTACACCCACCCACCCGCTTCTGCCTTCCCTAGCCCTGTGTGCAGTACCCACATCTGGAGCTTATGTGTGAATTTCCCTTTCAGAAGTTGTACCAGAAGCATGAAATGTAGATGCACAATATTTCTCCTGCACCTGCCTTCCACTCATATCAGTACACGAGGAAAGACTTCTCTGACTCTCATGTGTATGCCTCATGCCAAAATAAAGCCATTTGTTTTATAGAATATATATTCCACCTTTTGCTGTAAAAGGCAGGTCGCTTAATATTTGCCTTGCTGTATGCTAGCACGCTGAGGGCCCCATCCTATCTAACTTTCCAATGCCGATGCAGCCCTGCCAATGGGGTGTGCAGTGCATTCTGCAGTGGGAGGCGGGGATCACAGAGGCCTCCTCAAGGTGCGGGACATTTATTCACTTACCTTGGGGCTGCATTGTAGCCACATTGGCTGTGGAAGGTTGGATAGGATTGGGCCCTAAGACAAACTGGAACCTTCTAGTTGCATTTGAAAAATCCATAAGTAGGGTTACCAGATACAAACTGGGACACAGGGGCATAGCTAAAGAAGTGCAGGGGGGTTGCAACTGCAGTGGGCTACAAGCTTTAGTGGGCAAGCTTTAGCTGAGCTTGACACCAATGGTCAAAATGGTGAAAACCTTGGTATGTATAAATAATACCATCATGTTATATATAATTGGAAAGGTAATTTAATGCAGAATGCAATGAAATAAACCAGAGTGTAATATCTTCACTCTATTGGAAGTTATGGCCCAAAACCCTGAAAACGAAAATGCAACTGTGACATCATTTCCTGCTCTGACAACACTTCCAGGGCTACATTTTGGCCATCTGCACTGGGCTACACTTTCATTAGCTACACCCCTGCTGGGACAGAGTGCCTGTACCTTTAACCATTGTAAAGCAGAGGGAATTTGGGCAGGTGCAGCTTTTGAAACCTTTCCATGATGACCTGCACCTGCCCAAATTCCCTCTGCTTTACAATGGTTAAAGATATAGGCACCCTGTCCCAATTTGTATCTGGTAACACTATCCAAAAGAGCCTCCTTTTGCATTCCTATTTTTGCAGTTAGCATCAGAATTGTGAAACATGGCAGCAAATCTGTAGTAGAATTCTGAGAAAATCAGTGCAGATACAATGCCTTGTATTTCTAAACTATAGCAATATTATAACAAGGGCAGCATCCTGCAGAGTTGTTTTTCAATGGGAACTAATGAATACTTACCCACAATTAAGTGAATATAGCATCAAGGGATACACCAGGAATGCATAAAAAGAAAACTGACCATGCTAAAGCTGCTTGGGGGTCCACTACTATGGCAGAGATAATAAAGGAAGAATGTACAGCAGCACAACTATCACCAAGCAACTGTAATTAGATAGGCTGATGTAATGCAAACTATTTTCCCACAGCTGTTCTGGGGAACTATTATTTGTTCCCCTGTCCTTTTCAGATTTAATTGCATTTGTTTTGTTAGCACAAACTATACTCTACTTGTGCCTTTAGACTGAGCTCTTAAAAATTATATTGAGCTATATGTTGATACCTGTGGTGTTGCCAAATTTTGATTCAGAGCAAGCATTGTAGCATCTAGAATCTAGAGAATACTGAGGGCACAATTCTAACCTAGAGTTAGGCCAGCACGATTAGGCCAGCAAAGATTGGCCGGCACAAGGGACTCCATAAGGTATTTTTGGACCACTCTCAGAGCCAGACCAGCATACAGATGTGCATCCTCCTCCCTGACTTCAAGAGGGTCCATAAGAACATAAGAAGAGCCCTGCTGGATCAGGCCAAAGGCCCATCTAGTCCGGCTTCCTGTATCTCATAGCGGCCCACCAGGTGCCCCAGGGAGGCATGAGACAACAAGATGCTTGGATCCTGTTGCCACTCCCTTGCACCTGGTACTCTGAAGTAGCCCACCACCAATGTAAGGAGGTTGCACAACCCAACATGGCCTATAGCCCACGATGGACTTTTCCTCCAGAAATCTGTCCAATCCCCTTTTAAAGGCACCTACGCCAGATGCCATCAGCACCTCCTGTGGCAAGGAGTTCCACAGATTAATTACCTGTTGGGTGAAAAAGTACTTCCTTTTATCTGTTTTAACTCTCCCAACCCTCAGTTTTAGTGGATGCCCCCTGGTTCTGGTGTTTTGAGAGAGGGAAAAGAACATCCCTCTATCGACTCTATCCCTTCCATGCATAATTTTGTATGTCTCAATCTTGTCCCCCCTCAGGCGCCTTTTTTCTAGGCTGAAGAGCCCCAGACGCTGCAGTCTTTCTTCATAAGGGAGATGCCCTAGCCCCATAATCATTTTCGTTGCTCTCTTCTGCACCTTTTCTAGCTCCACTATGTCCTCTTTGAGGTGCAGCGACTAGAACTGTACACAATATTCCAGGTGTGGCCTTACCATCGATTTGTACAATGGCATTATAATATTGGCTGTTTTATTTTCAACCCCCTTTTTAATTACCCCAAGCATGGAATTGGCCTTCTTAATTGCTGCCACACTGGGTCGATACCTTGATTGAATTGTCCACTAGCACCCCAAGATCTCTCTCTTGAGCTGTCACAGACAGCTCAGAACACATAAGCCTATAGGTGAAGTTTTGGTTTTTTGCCCCAATGTGCATCACTTTACATTTGTCTATGTTGAAACGCATCTGCCATTTTGCTGCCCATTTTCCCAACTTGGAGAGATCCTTCTGGAGCTCTTCACAATCCCTTCCAGTCTTCACCACCCAGAAAAGTTTTGTGTCATCCGCAAACTTGGCCACCTCGTTGCTTATCCCTGTCTCCAGGTCATTTATGAACAAGTTGAAAAGCACTGGCCCCAAGACAGATCCCTGGGGCACTCTGCTTTTCACCTCTCTCCATTGTGAAAATTGCCCATTGACCCCCACTCTCTGTTTCCTGGCCTTCAACCAATTCTGAATCCATAAGAGGACCTGCCCTCTTATTCCCTGACTGTGAAGTTTCTTCAGCAGCCTTTGGTGGGGAACTGTTTCAAACGCCTTCTGAAAATCCAGGTAGATGATATCCACCGGTTCACCCACATCCACGTGCCTGTTGACCTTTTCAAAAAATTCCAGAAGGTTTGTGAGGCAAGACTCACCCTTACAGAAGCCATGCTGACTTTCCTTCAGCAGTACTTGTTCCTCTATGTGTTTTAGGATTTTATCTTTGATGAGGCTTTCCACCATCTTACCCGGAACAGACGTTAGGCTGACCGGCCTGTAGTTTCCAGGGTCCCCCCTTCTCCCTTTTTTAAAGATTGGCGTGACATTGGCTATCCTGCAATCCTCTGGCACAGTGGCTGTTTGAAGGGACAAGTTGCATACTCTAGTTAAGAGGTCAGCAACTTTGTTCTTTAGTTCCTTAATAACTCTTGGTCCAAACACTCTTCACAGTGGCCCTTGTGCCAACCAAACTTTGCTGGCCTAACTTGTGCTGGGCTAACTCCAGGTTAGGATTGTGCTCTGAGGCAGAGAATCCAGTTCATGCCATCTCCACATCACTCACTCACTCACTCACTCACTCACTCACTCACACACACACACACACACACACACACACACACACACAGAGAGAGAGAGAGAGAGAGAGAGAGAGAGAGAGAGAGAATTTCCATGTAACCAATTTTCTTCACGCTTTTTCTTCATTTATGGTAATTTTGGGCTACAAAAACACACAAAAAAATTCCTTGGAGAATTTTGAACTCAAGCCAAATTAGAGAGTTTAAAAAGTAATAAAGCAGTAGCAGAGGAGAAGGACTGTTACTGCAAGGCTGAAAAGATTGAAACCCAGTGTTCCATGCACACAGTTAATTTTTCTAGTCGATCATCAAGGTTAGTCCCCATGATTGCCACACGGCAGAAAGCAGTTTTTAAGCTGCATGTTTTTATTTATACTTTTACATCAATCTGAAATAATTTTTTATGGTGATCCAAATCAGCATGTGTGTCATTTCAAAAACCACAGGCTTGTAAACATTTCAGTTAGTAATTTCTTGCAATGGAAATAACGTTTTTTCTATAAGAAAGAACTATTCCATTTATCTTTTATGCATGCAGCTTTGCACTGAGTTTTTCTGCACTGAAAACTTTGTCCTGATTTCTTGATTCTGTGTTTTTATTTCATTATTTAAAAAAATCACACCTTTACCCATAATAGCTAAGCAAAAAAACTGCACATCCAAAGGCAGTACATTTACTAAGTGCTGAGTACAAGTGACAAACGATAGCTACTATTGCCTTCATGCCTGGCTTATAAACTTCCCAAGGTATCAGTTGGGCTACTGCTTAGGGTTGCCAACCCTCCAGGACTGGAGCTTGAGTCCCCAGGAATCAGCATTGATCCTTGACTACTGAAAACAATCCTGGAGATTTTAACAGGACCTCTAGGGACTTCCAACATTACATAATGTTAATGAAAGAAAGCTCCAAAAATACCTTCAGAATTGGCAACCCCACTAGTGCTGGGGGCAATCTGCTGGACTAGGTGGCCTCACAATCCGACACAGCAAGGCAGTTTTTCTGGTTCATTGGTTCTAACTGGCTATCATACATACAATTGGCATTCTTTATCCGCGAATTCATTGCTGACCCACAACTGGATGGCCTCAAGAGACCTCCCAAACATGACCAGAAGTACCTTCCAGTCGCATCTGGGACCACCCTGTGCTTCAGGTCTCCCAGAGGCTTCTAAGGGGCACATCTGGCTTTTCTGTGCATGACCTCCTTGCGCCTCAGAAGGCCTCCCAGAGGCTTCTGAGATGCTCTCGTGGTTTGTCTAAAAACCAGAAGTGCCCTTAGTAGCCTCTGGGAGGCCTTTAGAGGTGCAGTGAATCCGCCAAAAGGGACTGAAAGGGACTTCCAGTTGTGTCCTGGGGTCCTTTGAGCCCCCACCCACCCGTAGATTTGAATATCCGCATGATTCTGGAGTTGCAGGCGGATAAGCTGGTAGAAATTCACATTAAAATTAAAGCAAACCACAGAACAACATATTATTTATTGAGGCGATTAAGGTTTGATTAAGACAGCAGGAGCCTGAGCTCCTGTGTAATGTGGCCCCTCCCCCTTGCCTCCAAAGCCACTCACGGGGGAGCAAAGCCTCTGAGCCAGCTCTCCAAGCAGCAAATGGCTCTGTAGGGGAGGCAGAGGCAGATCTAAGGGAGGGCAAAGCTCTAAGTTTTGCAAGAAGCCTGACCTTGCAGTGGAAATCACTCCTCTCCTGCACTGTTTTAGCCAGTCCTCACAGGGAACAGCAACATCTTGGCGATGCTTACTGGCTACAGCAGCAAGGGAGAGGAGGGATTTACATGGCAGGGTAAGGCTTCTTGCAACACTTAGAGCTTTGCCCTCCCTGTAGATCCGCCTCTGAGGGGAGGAGCCATGCTACACAGGAGCTCAAGCTCCTGCAACACTTAGCATTTTGCCCTCCTTGTAGGAACGCCACTGCTTCATCGTCATTCAAATCTTGGCTTTGATGGCAGGAATAAAAATGGTTTGAATCCATCTACCAAGCTGTCTTTTTCTTCATTTTTCCCTTTGAATATAAACATTCTTCTTCTTCTTCTTCTTTTTTTTTTTTACAAAACCTTGATTCCTGTTACACCTTTATATATTTAAAAACAAGCACCAGTGTTAAAAGTTTTGGTATACATTCTTGTGCACTAGTTTCCTAGGAAACCAGCAATTGCACTGGGGAAAAAAAAACTTGAGTTTGCTGTTGTATCACACGTTCTCTATTAACTATTAAAAGCCAGGATGGTGTGGTAGTTCAGGAATTATGTCTTATACCTGAACGAGCCAGGTTCAAATCCCCACTCAGCTATGAAGCTTCTTGGGTGACTTTGGCCAGTCACGGGCAATGCACTCCAAATGTGCGCACGTGCATGCCAGCGCTTCTGGCAGGCACCTGCATCGATGCCGCAGCACTGGCACAAGCCCCCAGTGTGCCACTCCTGCGCCAGCCAAGTTCAGCAGGCACAGGAGTGGTTCTGGGTGGGGGGAAGGTGAGAGGGAGGGCAGAATGGTGCAGCGGTGTGCAGGTATTTTTGTATTTAAAGGAAAATTGTTCAGGCATGTCCTTTCCACATAGATTAGAACATGTTTTATCCTCATTACTCTGAACAAAAAAAGTGGCATGAAATTATCTAGTAAAGATATGGCTGCTTCCATGTGTCTAATCAGACTGAGGCTCCTTCTTTGAATGACATATCCCACTAAGAATTTCCCAGTGGGTGGCATATGTATTTCTACAGTGGTTCTGGTGTTCCTTGGGAAATTTCCAAGAGTTCATAATGTGTCATCCGGGAAGGATCCAGAGTATCTGTTTTCACTGTCTTATAAACGTAACTACATAAGCCACATTGCTTACACAGACAGACACAGAGGGCACAATCCTAGGCATGTCTACTCAGAAGTAAGTCCCATGAAAAGTGTGGTTAGGATTGCAACCTGACTGGCATTATGTTCATGTATGACTGGCCTTTTCATCAAAGAATGTGAATTATAGAAAGGCTTCTGCTCCAGTCAGGTCCAGTGTCAGCACCTGACACCTTCGGACAACCACCAGGGCCCAGAAATGCCCACTGACGCTCAGCCCTAAACACTTCCCTCCCCCTCCTCCCTAGGGCATTCCACTGATGCAGTGGAAGCTACTACCGTGGAATCCCAGCAGCATAGCAGCACAATTGTGGAGATAATGCTGCCACTCTCCCACCAACCCAACCCATTCTAGGGTGACATCCTAGGGTTTCCTGGAGGAGCAAGAAACCTGGAAGTGGGTCTTCAAAACTATTTTTGCCAATGATTTCAGTATCCACTGATTTTGGTATCCCCTGGGGTTTCTGGAACGGAACCCCATTGGATAATGAGACACAAGCTGTATTTTAATTCCCTTTAAATTGCCCCAACATAGTTTGAGAACTAACATGAAAAGGCTACTACCCTGAGCCCATGCAAGGAGGAGACCCACTGACATAGGAAGCAAGCAGTTACAGGACATCTGGCGAGGGCCTACGCAGCAATTCTCATTCTATAAATTAATCTCTGGTCATGAGCCCAGATGAATTAAAAATGAAACCTTTTAGGCTGACATGGTAAAAAGAAGCACTGCAAACTTAATGTATGATAAACACAAAATAAATTGGAGCCTAGGATTGTGCATTATCTACTTTTGTTCAGAATTGCCTATGCACCAAAAAAGTGCTCAGATTTTGTTTTGTTTTATTGTTTATTTTATTTTCTCCAGGGGTGTTTTAAACTCTTCATATTTTGAAAAGTTATAGCTGTATTCCTGATTTTATGTTTTAATGTATTTTACTTATTAGGCTGTTAGTCACCTCCGGTTTCTTTATTTTTTTAAGTATCTTAAACTGCATTGAGTCCTATTGCTTGATCTGTTATTACTGCTTTTGCATAAATGTTTTAGCACAGAAAAGTCTTCATCCATGCAGTTGCTTGGTTCAGATGATCTTTAATAGGTACCTGCCAGCCCTACATATCTCTAATAGGGCTGCATATGAAAAATGATGCACATTTTTTTGTTATATAGCTTGTTTGATAGTAATGGCTTTTTTCAGAAGAGTCTACAATAATCAACAATGCACTTGCTCTGCGGGATAGCTGAAGGCAGATGCATTTACTTCTAAACACAGTAAGTTGAGATGACATTGTTTAGGGGATGACCGCTTGTTGAAGAAGCTGGCAAAGATATTGAATGCAAAAATGCTTCACCAGGATAAAGCTCTCCTAACTGCTGCTAGTTCAGTACCTGAAAGAGAGGCATCTCTTTTCCACTAGACAAAAGAGAACATGAGAAATAACTATTATACCTTTAATACAATCTACTATCAATAATATGATTATCAGATTTTGCAGTTCTAGGCTAGCAACAAAGATGGCTACTGGACCACCACACGTGGCAGCTAGATTGGGCACTGACTGGGGCCCATGCCCATTAAAAGTCCCACCTAGTCTGGCCAACCCTCAGTGGCAGCACCAACTACATCTCCAGGGGGAGGGCAGGGGTGCTACAGAGGGCTTTGCCCAGAGACACAGCACCCTTGTACTGCATGGCAGTAGTTTTGCTTGAGTCACAAAATGTACAGGTGTGATATTGACCTTTTTTGTCTATCCAGCAACAAGAACAAATAGAAGAATTTACTTGGCTGTTACATGTTCTTGTTGTGAGCCTACAGAAGGTTCAGTTGCTGAGCATGTGCTTGCTGTACAGAAGGTCACGGGCTCAGAGTGCAATCCTACACCAGTGTTGTGCCGTGCTTCGCTCTTACGCCGGTCCAGCGCTGTCACAAACATGCTGTCAAGCATGTCTGTGCCAGCGAGTCAGGGCACTGGACCAGCGCAAGCAGCAGTGCCAGCGCTCAGTAGGTGCAGGACTTTGCAGAGGGCATTTCAGAGGCATGCCGGGGGCATAATGGGGCGGCGCAGTGGGTGGTGACAGAGGCGGCTACAGCCAAGAGCCGTTGTGCCAAATCCTACGCCCCATCCCGGGCCAAGATGGCCCCAATCCAGACTGCTGCTGCGCACATGCGCCTGCAAATCTGCAGGCACAGATCTGAGCAGTCCCATAGGGATGACTGGGGCTTACCCGCGTGCAAGGGGAAAACCTCCCCTTGCCCTGCACTTGGCTGCCGCTGCCTCCTGCTGGGCTTAGGATATGGCCCTGCTGTGCCGGCCTTCTAGGTCGGCACTGCTTAGGATTGGGCTGCCAATCTCCATGTACTGTAGATCTGGGAAAAGACTCCATTCCGAAACTCTGGAGAGCCAATATCAATAGTCATTGTCAATAACACTGAGCTAGACATTTGATTAAGGGTTTGATTAAATATATGGCAGCTTCTTATGTTCAAACCTGAGTTATGTAGCAGTGATATGGATGCAATTCAACATCATAGCCAAAGGTCTACATGCATGCAACATGCAGCACAGCATGCCACAAAATTAGCAGCCCAATCCTAAACTGGCTGGGTGCTGGCTGGCATAATGCGCCAGAGGAGGTTACTTTATAGCAGTTGTGAAGCAGCCTCCGCTAGTACACGCTGCCGAACCACTAGCAGAAAGGCCAGAGCAGCCTCCCATGCACCTGCGGATGGCCAAAACCTCTTCAGACCAGGTACGTTCGTGCAGGAGGAGTTGACCCACTTGGCTTCCATGGACTTACTCCAGCGCAACAAATGTTCCCTTACTCTGAGGAGGCTTCTTGAGGCTGAAACTCCTTATGGGATTCAGCAGAACTGGAGCCAGCACCACTGAATCGCCACATAGGGAGTTGTGGTGGATTGGGCTGTAGTACTGTGTATAGGGATTTTTTTTTGTGATCAACACAGAATGCTAAATAATGAGAATTTCTACTCAAAACGCTACATAAAATGAAATTTGGATCAAAACACAAAATAACACCGCTTTTGCTTATTTTTGACACAGTTTGACACAAATTTAGATCAATTTCACAAAAATAACACCACTTGTGCTTGCTTTTGACACAGCTTGAGGAATCCACAAATAGTTTTCCATAAGGGATCAGGAGGAGGAGTGGCAGAAACAGGAGGAAGCTTGCTTAAACTATGAATGTGCATGTTCCATGGTTCACAATGCATGCTGGGGCGACCTTAATGGTATGCAGAAGTAGTAAGGAGCAGTTTCTTGATGCTCCAAGTATCAACCAGAATGCAGCTTGGGAATTTTTAAGTTGGTTATTTCAGGATGAGGTGTGCGTGCCAGTGATTGCTTGCCTTTGTAGAGCCATTCGCCCTTATTTATTGCGCTGTTTGTACAATTTGCAATAAAAATTTGGTTAAAAGCACATAACACTGCAATTTGCTATTTTAATCAAGAAATTTTGGAAAAAGTATCACCCAACCCCTCCACCTCTAACTATATACAATGTATCAATGCTAGAAAACCCAGGCCTCTTGCTTCCAAAGTGGTTAACATGTACTAATGTTAATGAATGTCACTATTCAACTGAGAATTAACAGATTTCCCTCATACAGGCAATCAATTGTATTTGTTAACAAAGATGACAGACAATTCATTTTAAATTATATTAGCTTCCTAGTAGGGCTACTCTGAGGATGCTTATAGCAGAGAGTGGAACAAAGAAGGCTTATTAGCGAGGATTTCTCCTTTTCATACTATATTAGTTGGACAAATGCCAAGTCATATTAGTTTGCTACTACTCTTATACAACAAAACAAATTTCAGCTCTCATTATTATCAGAACTGCCATCAACATATCCTGCTATGTGCCAAGTAGGGCTGCCAACTGAACATGATAAAAGACCCAGCTCATCTGGGGACTTCCGAATCTTCAGTTGATGGACAAGAGAGGGGAAACCCAGTTTTGCCACTCCTGTTCGATTTTATCTATCTTAAAGAGAAATATTAATGTATTTAATGATCTAAAAGAGAAATATTAATGTATAAAATTTAAATATATTTAAATATTAATGGTGCTTGTGCACCATATATATATAGTTTTTGCTAAGCCCCTGCTAACTGGGCAAGAGGCACCTTTTCAAGTGGTACTCGTCTTATATTTAGCAGGGGGGGAGTAATTGTCCCAATTCACCCCTGCACAGTGTCTTTCTAGTGGCTGGTGGTGTTCTGCATTGTTTTAGATAGTGAGCCCTTTGGGACAGGAAACCATTTAACTTTATTATTACTATTTGCCTGTAAACCGCTTTGTGAACGTTGTGTTGAAAAGCGGTATATAAATACTATTGATTGATTATTGATTGATTTCTGCATGTACATGACTGGATGTGTAACCTCATGAGTAGGAGTGGGTGGTGTTTTTTGGGGGGGCATTAAAATGCATTAAAACACAAAACACTGCTTTTTGGTATTAAAATAGCTGAATAAAAACAAAAAAAACCCCCACCACATTTGGGTTATTTTCCAGATATTAAAATAGATTATCAATTAGAAATAATACTTCAGCTGCATCTGCTAACACTTTATCAGAGGCTTATCCAGGTCTTTTCACACCCGGGACAACACCGTGACGTCATGATGCCATGCAGTGTCATGATGACATTTCGGGAGTCTTGGCAGCTGGCCAGGTGAAACTGCCCAAGCGGTTGCTGAGGGTGCATGCAGGCCAGTAGCTTCCCTTCCCTTGTCTGGAAGCTATTGGTGCAAGTGCACGCGCTCTTAGCAGCTGGCTGGACGAAATTGTCCAACCAGATTGGTGCGCATGTGCCCACAGCAGCATATGCTCTCAGCAGCTGGCTGGGCAAAATTGTCCGACTGACTGCTGAGGGCCAGTGCATGCCAAAAGCTTCCCAACTAGGGAAGCTATTAGAGTGCACACATTGACACCCACCTTCCCTTCAGCACCCAGAGCTCTTGATTCACCTGCACTATATTCACCTCTGCATTATATCATCTAACTAGTACACTTTGAAAGCATTTAAAATTAATAAAAACGGGAAGTTGGAATGAGAGCTTAGAATTAAAACACGTAACACCACGTTCTGCTGTTCTAATATGTGAAAAAAATATGTGAAAAAATAACACCATTTTCAAGCACCCCTACTTATGAGCTATCTGCTTTGAACGCATGTTTAGCTCTTGCTGCTTGCTTGCTAGCTCTGAGTTGGCGCCAAATACAAATATGATAAACAATGCATTTTTCATATTTCATATATTGTTATATTTTTACACTGGGGGGATGCCAGTTAGGGCACAATCCTAACCTGGAGTTAGGCCAGCACAGTTAGGCCAGCACAAGCGCCACTGTAGAGCACATTTGAACTACTTTCGGAGTGAGGGAGGATGGTGCACGTCTGTGTGCTGGCCTCTCTGACTCCAAAAGTGGTCCAAACATACTTTACAGTGTCCTTTGTGCCGGCCAAACTTTGCTGACTAACAGTGCAATTCTATGCATGTCTACTCAGAAGTAAGTGTGTCCAATGGTCCTTACTCACAGGAAAGTGTGCATGGGATTGTAGCCCTAATTGTGCTGGCCTAACCCCAGGTTAGGATTGCGCCCTCAGATTTGTTTTCTCAGGCATAAAAATGTTTTGAGTCAATACTGCATAAAACTGTGTAACTTCAGTGTGGGCTTATAGATATACAACGATGTAGAATGTATTTGCCTTTCTAGATACTGCCCCATTCGATCCAACTTTCCAGGTCTGATGCAGCTGTGCCAATAGGGTATGCACAGAGGCGGATCTAAGGGGGGGGCAAATCTGTAAGTTTTGCAAGAAGCCTTACCCTGTCATGTAAATCCCTCCTCTCCCTTGCTGCTGTAGCCAGTAAGCAATGCCAAGATGTTGCTTTTCCCTGTGAGGTTTGGCTAGAACAGTCCAGGAGAGGAGTGTTTTCCACTACAAGGTAAGGCTTCTTGCAAAACTTATAGATTTGCCCCCCCCTTAGATCCGCCTCTGGGTATGCACTGTATTCTGCAGTGGGAATGCACTCACAGTGACCTCCTCAAAGTAAGGGAATGTTTACTCTCTTGGGAGCTGCACACTGTAGCTGCATTGGTGCTGGAAAGTTGGATAGGATTGGGCCCTGACTCTCCAGGTGTCTGGAGCCACCAGGGCTAACTCTTCTTTGGCACTATGCGCTACTAGGCCATGTGATGAGCCACCCAAGAAGTGTAGGTCAGAAAGCTCTGTGGTATGCTGTGCTCTCAAACAAGACATTAATTTAAATGTGTGCTTGTGGCTTTGTTTGTTTTGCATTTTGTTCTCCCCCTTCCATGGAATTTGATTCCTCACAGATTGGGACTTCAAAGAGAGGAGAGGAGCTTTCGCTTCAGTTGCAATCTGTGTAGAGGACCAATATGGTTATTTGTCAAGTGAAGAAAAAAAGCATCAGTTTAATTATGGGAACAAACATCTAGTTTGATCCTCACATTTAGGTGTGGCTACATCTATCCAGGCAGCCCACTAGATTCCCCTGACCTCAGTGACATTTCTACAGGGATGGCAAAGCTCTAAGTTTTGCAAGAAGCCTTACCTTACAGTGGAAATCACTCCTCCCCTGCACCGTTTTAGCCAATCCTCACAGGGAACAGCAACATCTTGGCGTTGCTTACTGGCTACAGCAGCAAGGGAGAGGAGGGATTTACATGACAGGGTAAGGCTTCTTGCAACACTTAGAGCTTTGCCATCCCTGTAGAAACGCCTCTGCCTGACCTGATAAATCTATGAAAGCATCCACAAAAGGCTATAAACACTTGTGGCTGTGACTGCCTGTCTACTTCATGTAGATTGGTTTTATTGCTGGCTTTGGGGCAGATTTAAAATATCTGGCCTAAATTTTAATGAACTATGTCCTTCCACTTACCTTGTGTTTCTTTTTCTAAGGCCCTGTATCCCAACACAAGAATTCAGAGCACAATCCTAACCAACTTTCCAGCACTGACATAGCTGTGTCAATGGGGCATCCTCAAGGTAAGGGAACGTTTGTTCCTTTACCTCAGAGCTGCATTGATCTTACCCCGGTGCTGGAAAGTGGGTTAGGATTGTGCCCTCAGGCTTTAACCATTTTGTGTCAGTCAGTCAGTCAGTCAGTCAGTGACTGACTGACTGACTAACTAACCATTTTGTGTTGACAATCTGGTAAAAACTTAGCAAGACAAAAAATAGGTCAATTTTTTCTTTGGCAGATTATTGTCAATAAATCCTTACACTCCTTATTTAAACTGTATATATACACACACACTCCTGCCAACCTAGCAGTTCTCCTGCCAACCTAGCAGTTCGAAAGCACCTAAAATGCAAGTAGATAAATAGGGACCACTTTGGTGGGAAGGTAACGGCGTTCCGTGCGCTACGGCGTAGAATCATGCTGGCCACCATGATCGGACAAAAACGCCGGCTCACAGGCTTTGAAATGGAGATGAGCACCGCCCCCTACAGTCGGTCACGACTAGACCATTCGGTCGTGGGGAAACCTTTACCTTTTATACACACACACAGATATGCATGCTTAAATATGTAGGTCAGGCCCTGCATTCCTTGTGACTAATAACATTGACCTTTAGGGTAGAACTAAATAGGGATCCAATATAGAACACACACCCATTAAACTCTTTATTCTGTGTGACATTAAATATGTATTCTCAACTTAATTTGTGGTTTCCACAGGGACTTACTGTACAGCTTTCAAAATACATACAGCTGTTGTCCATCAGAAAGGAAAACATTGTTGCTTTTAAAAAATCGTATTTTCCCATAGTTAAAAAAATAAAAATAGAGACCTTAAAAAGTGTAGCATTTGCTAAGAAAGCAGTCTTTGAAGCACACCGTTTAAAAATAATTTTCTGTAATACAAACAAGCAAAGAAAGAGTTCATCCCAGGCTAAGCATAATCCATCCATATTAACTTTTTTATGGCCACATTTTACCCATTTGGCTTCACATTTATAATTTTTTGCACTAATACAATTATGACAGGAACACTGTTTCCCTTATTTTCAAATAAACATTTTGATGGTTTTACAGCTATGCTTCTCAGAAACCAACCAGTGTTGGTTTTTTTTTACTGGCCTAAGCTTTATAAATGCATACCGTACTTCTGTGAGGTTCATGTTTGGGGTTGGATTTAATTTAACAGTAATTTTTAAATGCCAGAAAAAGTTTATTCATCAGCAGATAGAAAGATGGGCATTGTAGGGCTAGGGAAGTAGTAATAGTGGACAAAAGAAAATTTTTAAAAAAATGACACATTTTATTCTTTCTCAGTTTTCCTAGTGTCAAACACTGGAAGGTATCGGATAATTCATGATGGTAACAGTCACCAAATGCATAGCAACACATTACTTTAGATTTTGGCAGGGTAATTTTGCCTTATTTGTGTATTCTATCTCCAACACCCAGCAGGAATTCTGCAAGGAACAGCAAAGCCAAGGAGCTGGTTAGAACCACAGTTGGCATAAAAGGACTGCAGAGAATTGAGTAATACTTTTGCTGAAGTAATCTTTAAATATTCATTTTTCCCAGTTCCAAACTCTAATGCTATGCAGCAGAACAGATGCCACTGCACATGTGAATCTCCACATACCCAAACTGATAGTTGATGTGGGAGTGCGGCAGAATGATTGTGGGTTGTTTAAAAAAAAGTTTTAATAAGTTGTGTTACAGCACAATCCTATACTTAAATCATGCTGGGCAGCATAGGATATAGATGGGAGGCCTTTTTTATCTGTGAGGGTTCCATTCCTGGATTAAACCTGTGGATTTTGCACAACCCCCACCCTCCAAACCCAACCAGAGCTATGCCAGTCGAGTCCAGAGACTCTTCTGAGGCCCTCTGAGGCTGCACATGTTTGCACACAGTCTCGGCAGGGCTCAGAATTGGGGATCCCCCACACTCCGGACTCAATTGGAGCTGTGCTCCAGTTGGGTCCAGAAGCTCTTCTGAGGCCCACTGAGGCTGGGCACGTTTGCATGTGGCCTTCGTGGTGTTCAGAATAGGGGATTTCCCCCACCCTCTGCATGTGACCTTGGTGGGCCGCAGAATGGCCGTTTCAACCACAAAACCCACCAAGTTCAAATTTCGAGGAAAATCAGAAGTTCTGTTTTTAATACCTTATAAAACATTAAATATGCAACTTCCGGTTTTCCCTGAAAATTGGATTTTTTTTGGCTGAAATGGCTATCCTGAGGCCCACCAAGGCCACCTGCGGTCTCGGCAGGCCTCAGAAGAGCCTCCAGAGGTGACCAAAACACAGCTCCAGTCACGTTCGGAGGCTTCAGGTTGAGTTGAATGTTGAGACAAGGTTGAAGCAAGGTTGTTGGGTTAACTAATACACAGGATTGCACTGGAACGCAGTGCACATTTTTAATATGTACAGTATACTTTGGATAAATATTCTGGATTATGTGGATAACTTTTATAAGAAGATATATTACTGCTGAATAAATCATTTTGAAATTTGACTGTTAAGGAAGTTGGCCCCACCCACAGTATAGGAGAGCCCTTATAGAATCATGGGAAAACAGATACAAATTGTCATTTGGGGGCTTGCCTGTTAAAACTAGACAGCTGATGTAAAACTGTCCAGGCCCAGGGGGACAAATAGAGGGGAGGGGAAAGAAAAGTGAGAAGTCAGAAACAGAAGTGTTTGTGTGAAAAAGAAACATCAGTATAAATTAAAGTGGTAGCAGCAAACATTGCAAAATCAGTCAGCATAACAAGAATGACCACTGTTAAACAGAAGACTGTCAGAACAAAACATATATTTTAAGTAATTGTGATGATCACAAAGCTCATGTTGGTGAGAGACATTTTTGTTAGTGAAATAGCTTCAAATGTTTGGAATATTTTACTGGGTTTTTTTTTTAAAAAAAAAGATTGTTTATCTTGTTTTTTTCTCTCACTTGTCTACCAAGAAGGTTTCAGAGAGTAATTTTGTTTTTTCTCATAAGAACAGATTTACTGACTTGGTATAGGCTATAGACCAGGGGTGGCCACACTTGCCTAATGTAAGAGCCACATGTGATAAACTTCAAATGTTTGCAAGGCACAAGAGAGATGTTTGCGAACTGAAATATTTAAGAAGCATTTAGCACAGACTCGGAGGTCCAGTGAAAAGGAAGTGCTTGGGAGTTTGGCAGCAGATGAATAAAGAGGAAATGTGCAGAGTAGGGATCCTCAAGTGTTACTGGCCTGTTTCACCACTGAGAGTGCCAGAAGGTACAGCAAGTTCAGTGGAGAGTTAAGTCGACCCAAAAGTGTGAGACAGATTGGCTTAAAACTCAATATTAATTTGGTGGGTATATCTCCAGAAACAGCCACAGGAATTTCAAGGGGAGGCTAAATAATTTCAATAAATGTCAGATGACGTATTGTGTGTGTCCCTCTTGAACAGAGATATTGATGTTTTGTTTCCACAGAGGTTCACTGCAATGCATGTTTTGCAGCTCTGCTATTTTAGGGAAGTGGCATTCTCTGAAGCTGCACTGTAACCCACAATAGTTTTATCATTTCAGATAGAACCAAGGGGGATAGAACCAAGAATTAGACTAGCACAGCTAGTGACAGTCAGAGGCGGATCTAAGGGGGGGCAAATCTGTAAGTTTTGCAAGAAGCCTTACCCTGTCATGTAAATCCCTCCTCTCCCTTGCTGCTGTAGCCAGTAAGCAATGCCAAGATGTTGCTGTTCCCTGTGAGGATTGGCTAGAACAGTGCAGGAGAGGAGTGTTTTCTGCTGCAAGGTAAGGCTTCTTGCAAAACTTACAGATTTGCCCCCCCTTAGATCCGCCTCTGGTGACAGTGATAGAAATCGATGTGAGATAGCAAAGGGCCTGTGAAGTAAGTCAGACTTAATGGAAGGCTAAGTTGGAAGACAGCCTCTCACAGCCAGTTCATGAAACCACTAAGTGTGGCCACCTCACAAAGAAGACCTTCCTTCATGCACCCACTTATAGGAAGCAGAGGAGAATCTGCATGTTCCTGCCAAAAAGGTGGCATGTATCCATTAGATGAAATGAGCAACCTATGAAGCAACAAGAGCTGCCTTGACCCCACAGATAGGGATGCCAACTCTCTAGGGCTGTGGTTCTCAAGGGAGCCACTTTTTAGAATGACAATCTGTCCTGGACCCACCGGAAGTGCTGTCATGGCCTGAAGTGCTGTCATTGTGACACCAGAACCCAGGGGCATAGTGCAGGAAGTTGCAACTGCACCAGGCAACAATCTTTGGAGGGGGGTAACAAGCTGAATTTGACACTAGTGACCAAAATTGTGAAAACCTTGGTATGTATGAATAATATCATTGTG
The DNA here is from genome assembly GCA_029204185.1 of Lerista edwardsae. Lineage (NCBI taxonomy): Eukaryota > Metazoa > Chordata > Lepidosauria > Squamata > Scincidae > Lerista > Lerista edwardsae. Next base: position 1,009,850 of record JAJKFI010000081.1, on the reverse strand, counting down.
TTATATATCACTGGAAAGGTAATTTAATGATGAATGCAATGAAACAATCCATGTTGAAATATCTGTATTCTGTCAAATTGTATGGCCACAAAACCCAAGAAAATGAACATACAACTGTGATGTCACTTCCTGTTATGACATCATTTCCAGGGCATAATTTTGCCCTCTGCACCAGGCAACACTTTCATTAGCTACACCAGTGCCAATGCCTGCTGCATTTCTGAGTATGCAGCAATAAGTTGGGTTATTTCTCAGCCATTTTCCAATAGCCAAGTGAATCAGAAAGAAAGAAAAAACCTATTTACAACTTTGACACAATCAAAACAACCACATATCCACCCTCCTTTCCAGCATTCTATCTTCCCATATTTTCAATATGGCTGTCCTAGGTGCTTTGCGACCCACCTAAAGTTGGCTTGTGACCCACTGGTGGGTCCCAACCCAGAGTTTGGGAACCGCTGCTCCAGGATGCTATTCCTAGTTTCCAGTCTCCAGGAGGCTACTGAAAGCAGTTCTGTTCATTTCAAGACAGCCTCTAGAAATGTTCAATATATTGGAGAAAACCATATCCAGGAAAAGCCTCAGTCAGAGTCAGCAAACCTTCCCCCAGACAAGAAGCAAGACTGCATCTTTGACAAGTCTTTACACACTAGTCTTTATAGTAGGTGTGTGACATGTTGAAACCAACACAAGGAAGAACAGAAAGACTTCCTTTCAGAGTCACCACTGAAACAGAGGCAAGGCAGCAAGGAAAACAATTCTCTCCAGCCTAAAGGTAATTAACTTCATCAGTACAGGTAACCACATTCTAGACTGCTCCCTCTGAGATGGGAGTTCTGTATATTAACTCTTTCCTGGTCCTGAAGAGTCGTGTAAGGCAGATGAAACTCCAGTCCCTTTGCTCCACACAATCCTATTTTCCAGCACTAACTTCTGTGATGTACTATCCTGGATCAATTCTCTCCTAACAGTGGACCTTTCAAAAAATATTTTGTGTGCCTTAAGTGCCAAAATGTCTACCCACTGTTCTTTGGTTTTATGTTCTCATAACATGCAGTGCTTTTTATTATAATAACAAAATAGAAGACATAGTTTCCTGGCAGTGAAAATCTAGTAAAAACAAACATTTGTCTGTCTTCAGATGCCTGGGAACCCTGCAACACAGTCATTAACAACTTCAGTAAATGTCACCTAAAAATGAGATGCATAGCTACTGGTGTCTTCGTCAGAAATGTGCAAGATGTAGCCCTGGGGAAAGACAGAATGCTGAATGCATACCTGTGAGGCACTCATACTGAAAGCAATGGCTGGCACACAGCACTGTGTACATGCCTCTTTGTGCACATGGCCTAGGGCCATCAGGAGAGGAAGAGAGAGTTGGGGAGGGAAGAAGTAAGCTTCCATTAAGCTTTGTTCTGACCCTCTCTGGTACATGTGCCCATGGGGAGAGTGGCAGATCACATGATTCTTATGACTTTTAGACTCTATTCTGGGAACTCCATGGCCTCATGTTATTATTCTAAGACCATCCTAGAAAATAACAGAATCTCTTTTTTAAAAATATAGTATAGAAAGGCTTGCTGAGGGACATTTTACCCAATTTTACTTTTAATATGCCATCTCATACTCAAAAATATCAAAGCCAACTATGATCAGGTAATGCACAGATTATTTTTGATTTTGATAAATTCAGATAATATGCATCTTCAAAATATAGACCTGCTGTGAAGAAGGTGCAAATTCCACCCTGGCTTAAGCTTCATTTTGTTAGGCCAGAAACCATTCTGAGTAACAGGGAAATGCTATGCGGGGTGGGGGGGAGCTGTCAATGTTCCCAGACCTGGGTATCTCTTGGTATCTCTTCTTCAAGGCTGAGAGCAGCTAAGTTTAATTGGAGGATTGGCAACACCTGTCACTTTCCAGTTGGGAGGGGATGAGCCAGATTGCATCAGCCAGTGACATCAGTTCCAGAAGTTTCGGTTAACTCAAGGTTCGGACTGGACAGAACAGCACGAAAGGTGTATAATCCTGTTACTAGGGGCCATCAAGGATCTCCCATAACCATCTTACCATGGATTCTGCCAGTACTGCAGATGAATGTGTTGCAGGTGGGAAGGGCCACACCAGGAGCAATACTCTACCAGGTGAATGTTAGGACAGTTAGAGCCCAATCCTTTCCAGGATTGGGCTGTCGGCTGAAGCAAGTCACTAAAACATGGTAAATATATGTAATTCCTATATTAGATGCACCATTTTTCATCTTGCACATACAGTAGGCTCCCAAAGCTAGAAGATGCTTTCTAGAACTATAAACAAAGCTAGCAGATGGGCAGCTCAATCCAGAGCTGCCTGACCACCCAGGAACGCAGTGGTAGCCAGGTGCATCCCATGGCAGTCAGGCAGCCACAGGAGGTTCCATGGGGAAAGGAGACATTTGTCCCCTTTCACTGCAGTAAGGGCGCAGGGTGGGTGAGCTATTTGGCCAGCGCAGAAGCGAGGGCCTCCGTGTATGAAAGGTTCTCCACTAGGAACCTTTGGAACTGGGATTCCACCACCTGCTCAGTTACCTTCCCTAAGAAAGGAAGGTTGGGTTGATAATTGGGGGCTGCCTTTGAAGACAGTCTGGAAATTACAACTAGTACAGAACACGGCTGCTCGGGTGGTTGCTGGGGCACATCGGTTTGACTCTGTCGAGCTGTTGCTTCGGCGACTACACTGGCTGCCAGTTCTGTTCCAGGCCTGATTCAAAGTGCTTGTTTTGACTTTTAAAGCCCTTTACGGCTTGGGTCCGGGGTATTTGAGGAACCGCCTCCTTCTATACAATCCTGCCCGTACTCTTAGATCATCTGGGGAGGCCCTTTTGACTGTGCCGCCACCAGGAGAGGTGAGAGGGATGGCAGCCAGGAATAGGGCCTTCTTGGTGCTGGCCCCCCCCAACTTTGGAATACCCTCCCCTTAGAACTGAGAACTGCTCCCTCTTTGGTAATATTTCGGCGGGGGCTGAAGACCTCTTTATTTCAACAAGCGTTTAATTGTTGACAGGCTGGCTGGCTGGCTGGCTGGTTTTTTAGACTCTTTATATTTTAGGATCCACAGGGCTTGTTTTAATTTTAATTATTTTAATGTTTTTAATTGTAATTGTGATTTTATTGTATTTTATTGTTATCAGCCGCCTTGGGTGCCTTGGGGCAGAAAGGCGGGATATAAATTAAATTAAATTAAATTAAATTAAATTAAATTAAATTAAATTAATAATAATAATAATAATAATAATAATAATAGTTTACATTAGTGGGATCCAGGGATGGTGTTTTTTTTCAGGAGGGGCACACAATTTCAGTCTTCAGGATGTTAGGCATCACTCCCTCCTGCAAAGATGAATTCACAATGGGTTCCATCCGGTTAGCTAGACCAGCCCACACAGTTCGTACTAGCCAAGCTGGGCAGGGGTGAAGTGGGCATGAGCTCCTGAGAATCCTGTCTACATCATCAGGCTTTATGAGATGAAAGGAATCCATAGTAGTGGGGTTTACAGATGGGTAGGGAAGTGTTGGACCAGGTCCTAGTCATGGCAAATGCAATCACTGCCACGGAGTAGGCCCTGAAATGGGCACTAACTTGTGAATGATCAAATTCCACACACGTTTTCCTCCATCATTATTCCAAATGTCTGCCAAGTCATTTCATAGCCCACAACTCCTTGGTAAAAAAATGGAGCTGTCTTGGCTTGGTGGCAAAGCTGAGGCTGTTCAGGAGCAAACTAATCCAAGGCTCGAGCCAATTCCCCATACCATAGGATAGCCAGAGCATCGGATGAATCACCAGCTTGGGAAGCAGGAAAAATTTCCCAGTGCCATCAGAAAGCCATCTGGATCCATCAGTCTCTGGGGGCAGACCAGACCAGACCAGACCAGACCAGACCAGGCAGACCATACCTTGCTTTGCAAGGGTGATCAAAAGTTGCCAGCTTAAAGCTCACAAGAAAGTGATCTGTCTATGACACAGAAGTAATCTCAGAATGCAATCCTAACCTGGAGTTAGGCCAGCACAGTTAAACCAGCAAATTTTGGCCGGCACAAGAGCCACGGTAAAGTACAAATGTCATCTGTGGATATCCAAAACGGCTCCTAGTCGACATCTCCTGATTGACACAGGCTTTCTTATGAGAACAAGGCTGGACACGAGGTGGAAGCTCAGGTGGCAATTTTGTTGTAGTCTGGCATCTGGGGGGTTCTCAACTGAATGGGATAGCAGGTTCCAGGGCTGCAATCTACCAGCTAAGAGCCACAGGCTAATAGTGCAATTGGTAGATTATCTTGAAATCAAGAGGTTATAAGGACCAAAAAGGGGCTCTGAAATTTTTGAGGACCAACAAATGGCATTTACTATCTATCCCAATCTCCTTTTAGCCTCCTTCCCCTAGCGCCCGCTGCTCCAGCTGATTAGTGCTTTTAGCAGCACCTCCCAGCTCAGTGACTTGTACACAGAAAGCCAGATGTTTGCAGGGGAGGGGCAGAGGAAATGAAGAGAGAGCTTATTTTAAAAGCGTCCTGGTACTCTGTCACTGCTAGTGCAGCCTGTTTAAAATCGAGACCTAGGACTGATCTCCAGTTATTTGCCTTAAAAGGGCAAAATATCTGCGGAAATAAACTTCAGCAAGTTGGAAAGACAAGAAGAAAGTAGAGAGACAGAAAAGAGGCTGGACCGTTACGTTTCAAGGAACTTGGTCACTATTGCAAATGTCCTGCTGCTACGTAAGGGAAACACTGTCTTCACAAAAATATGGGACCTTTATAACTGCTAAGGGCAAGGCAAGAATTGTTACAAAGATCATTATTCTGGGAACAAGAATATTCTAATAAATGTGTGGGACGTTCCTGTCTGCAGTCTGAGAAAGAAAGTAGTAAACTTGAACTTGGTTCAGGGCTGGATCTCATATTCATTATTTAATCACTGCCATATCAGGTGGTAGCATTTTATAATAC
>JAJKFI010000081.1:977365-999865 GCA_029204185.1 Lerista edwardsae | reverse complement strand
GAAGAAAAACTTGCTCATGAGCAATTTGACAGTTTTGTGTGCTGAAATGAGGTTCCTCTCGCTTCCAATTTTTGATTAGTTTTGAGTGACTACACACAGGAATCATCACTTAAAGGGAATATTCAAAATAGCTCTCAGAAAGATGAACTTCATTGTTTCGCTTGAACCCAACACACATAATCCTATTGAATGGCTAAAGAGAACATTGGTGTAGAAATAAGTTGAATTTAATGCAGAAAGGACAGTCGGTTACATTGTGCTCATAGAAATCAATACTGAGCCTATATATTTATAACCCTTGGAAAATTTTGACCACCTGGACATATTCCTACTCACCTTATGGGAGCTTTAGATGTTGCATTTATATATGTCAAATGAACTATGTTTGCCAAAAATATTTGTACAGACATGTACTAATCAATCATACCACATGTGGTTTTTTTTTTTTTGATGAGCCATGATTTAAACAGAAAAGAAAAACACACACACAGTTTTCAAACCTAACATGTTAAGATTTATAAGGCAGTCATGGAAGGAAATGAAGTGCCGTATGAAGGATGCTATGTTTGTTCTTCGGGGGCTAGGTTTCTCCATTAAAAACTTGTGACAGCAAGAGTGAAACAAGAACAGATGATTTTTCCCCCCCAAATTTATTTAAAAGCTTCAAAGCATGATTTATTACAGCTGTCCTTTCAATATGTCCTTTCTGGACAGGAGAGCCACAGTGGGGGGAAAAAGGCACGGAAAGCAGGTTTTCTTCTCCTTTGAAGACATTCAGAACCACAGAGAAGAAAAGGCTCAGGAAAGCCTATGAGTAAGTGCCCAGTGGGATTTTGTGCTGTGTTTAGGCTCAGTATCTTTGTCACAATGCCTCTTTCCTGATTTTCTTCTAGTACCACAGAGTGTCAGACCATAAATCAGGAGCAACCTGTACCAAATGTCTGTTCATTCACTAGCTTCTTATTGCCTGTCATTCCACAGTTTGCTGCCACCAATGTACCCAACAATAGGACTGTTTAACTACAGATATTTTACTTTTTGCTCTTCTTCAGCTAGTCTGTTTCAACCCCTGTTCCATTTTGTTTGTTCGTTTCTCAGATTTCATTGCTTTGTAATTTACTATGCTGAAACAATTCATAAATCCAGCTGGATGCCACAAATCTGTCAACTTTACACGGAGGTGCAGTTTACAACTTTTCCCCTTATCCACATCTGAAGGCATGTAAAAAGCCTATAAATTTCATTAGTTAGAAGGCAGAAACAAGGCTCTTAGCAGTACAGTCTAGGCCCAGTACACAATTTGCATTTTGGCTTGTCAGGTTGGCATGTGTTTGTGTACAATCCTTGACCAAATTACAGACTCCTTGAACCCTGTCTGCTGCCCACAGGTCCACTTCTACTCCCTTGTCTATAGCCCTATGTACAATATATACAACTGCCAGTGAATCCAATTAAGTGAAATGACTACATCAGAAGATGGTTTAGAAATAACCAATTGACGTATATGCCCTCTCAAGTACTCTGTGAGTATTTTCACCATTACATACAGAATGACATTAGGTGGATGCAGGAGCCCCCAAAAGAATTTTTTTTTCATTTGAACAAAGGAAAGTTGTCACAGTAGTAATACACAAAAACGTGTACGCGTCCATTATGGAAACAGAAAACAAAGAAAACAAATTTGTATTCCATCTTCCGGGCACTGTGCCCTGATTATTCCTGGGTATGATGATGAAGCGTCTATGGTGTTGAAATTTCAGAGTACTTCATGTATCAGTGTAATAGCATGTAAATAAGGGCATTTGTTCTAACAGATTTTTACCTATTCTGTACTCTCAGTGGAACATAACACTGAAGTGAGAAAATCTTTGTTTTTGTCAACTGTGTGAACCTTTACCATTCAGTGATATAATTTGCATGTTAGTAAATTAAATGCAATGTTTCTTTCAGTCTCTTTCAAAATCCCAGCATGGGATGATTCACATGACTTTAAAAAATCAACTATCAGAATCTTTTCGGTGTGCTTTCCAGCTGACCATGTGGCAAACTGAATGTTTGAACACTCTAGCATGCATCCAGATTGCTTTAACTTGCACTAAACCCTAACCAATAATGATAATAATCTGCTGAATAATAATCTTGCAATGATGGAATGATCAGGCAATTATTGTTAACTCCTACCAACACAATTAACATTGCCACAAACTAAGGAACAATTCTTGCTCTTGTAAATCAATCATAGGCATGTATGCCCAAGAAGCATCCAGAAAAAGAGTCATAAAAGTGTGAGTGTGTGTGTGCGCATGCTTGCATGTGTATATGTACATGTGTATGTGTGAGCATGTGGCATAAAATAGGACATCTGCCACAGGTCCACATCAATAAAAGACTATGCAAAGAGAGTCTTACTGGTTAGATTGATGGGCCTTTTAGTTTTGCATTCTTTTCAACAGTGGCCAGCCAGGTGCTTCTGAAAAGCTTATAAAATGATTTAAGTTGCAACCCAACCAACTTTCCAGTACTGACATAACTGTGCCAATGAAGCATGTGCTGCATTCTGCAGTGGAAGAGTAATCACAGAGTCTCCTCAAGGTAATGTTTGTTCCTTCACTTCAGAGGTGCATTACCCTTACCCCGGTGCTGGAAAGGAGGTTAGGACTGCACCCTTAATCTATTTTCTGACATTAACTATTACACTCTGGGAGGGTTCCTGCCGGACTTTCACATCAAGTCATGCTTCTGTCTATGAAGTAGCAATTCTAACTTGTGTCAAAGTTGTGCTTGGAGTATGGGGTTGGTGTGGTGTAATTCTAGATCAATTTATCCAGAGAAGAAAAGTGCAGCCTTGTGTGTGTCAAGAATGTCACAGTATTATGGGATTTAAACCGCTTTGTGAACTTTGTGTTGAAAAGCGGTATATAAATACTAGTGATTGATTGATTGATTGATTTACACTTTACAACTACATCTTACGTTGCCCAAAAAATTTCCTTTTATTCAGGAACAGAAATACATTGTAGCAGAGGGACCCCAACCCAGTAAGAATCTGAAACTATGAAAAAACCTTAAAATCCATGTTAGTCTTTTATGCATTTTAGTAGCAGTTTCCTAGACTCTTTAATATATTATTTAAGACACAACCCTAGACACTTGGGAATAAGATGCATTGAACTCAGTCCAACTTGCTTCTCAGTAAGCATCCACAGGATTGCACTGCCTGGATGATTTTTTTAGAATAGCTGCATCCTTACCCTCTATAACATCCCAACACTGCAACCCATAGCATACAACTTTTGAAGCGAGAGCACTGCTTCACGTTTGCTATGCCAGTATGATGTACCCACTTTGCAGCACCTATTGGTGACACGCTTACATTCAAGCTTGGGCTGTCAGAAATACCAAACTGCCACCTTTTTCTGCTCTTCTCTCTAAAAAGCTTTGTCAGTTTGACTGCCTCAGTGGGTTTGATGAGCTGTGAAACAGACCAGACTTCTCTGAGGAGACTCAAGAGAGAGGGGGAGGAAGAAGAAATGAAGTTGAGGAGAAGGAGCCAGAAGGAAGTCCTGCATTGGAAATGCACCTCTTGGGGCACCTAAATTATATGCAGGATAAGCCTGCAAGCTCATATGGACAAGCACTGCCAGAGTAAATCCAAGGCACCTCTCTGTTTCTCTCCATGTTGCAGCTGGAAAAGAGGACAGACAAGCCAGAGCTCCTAGAATAATCCACTTGTGCTCCTATCAGGGGCACTTGGCAGGCTGTTGCATAGAATGGGGCTGTCAGACTCACAAAACACACTTGTAGTGCTAGGTTTCAGCCCCAATACATGTAATGCAGAAATACAGAAATGCAAAGTGGTTGCACAGAATACCTTCCCTTTACTGATAATCACAACAAGCTTCCATGGATTCAAAATTAAGGAGTAAGAGTATTGAGGTCAAAGACCTCTGGCATTGCTCTGCTGAGAAACTAAGCACAGGTCTGTTGTGTTTCTATGCTTCTGCTGCTGCCTTACCGCCACACAAATAGGAGACCAGTAAGGACTGCACAGCTGACAAAGGTTGGGGTGACAGCGCAAAGAGAACCAACACATTCCATTACACAGGACAGGAAGAAACACAAACATCTGAGGCTGAGGGATCAAAGAAAGTCCCAATTTTCCGCAAAAGGGGAGATGAACTTCTGAGTCCTCAGGTGGAGAAAGCCCCTTTAGATTTTGACAGGGCACTGTATGGAGATGGACATGAACTGTTATGGTATTTCAGTTCTCATTGGGCAATGGGAGAAAGTGGCTGAGTGGAGGCACTGCAACTCACATTCTTACCTATGCCTGATGACAAGCACCGGCAATCAGGTTAGAGGCAGCCTTGCCAGATACAGGTGCAAAGCCGTTTGGCAGAGAGCTGCTAACTCATAGATGTACACAACAGATAGAGAGCCCCAGATCATCTTTTTATAACGTATGGAATGAAAACAACCCAAAATGATTTTGCCTGCCTGGGTGTCAAAGAAAATCAGACCCACAGGAAAACATGTTAGAAAAAAAAATGCCTCCTCCTCTTCAAGTAAATACAGTAAAAAAATATCTTAATGGATGGAATAAGTGCACTTTTTTTTCTTTAGTCTTATAGCACTGAATTTGATTCACACACTTCAAGCGTCATTCCCCAGTAAAATTCAAGGCAGAAGTCACAACAAAAACAAAAAACCAGACAGAAACACATACCACACTGGAAGAAGAGACAGTCTGATGATGCTGTTACTGCTGTGCTAATTTGAAGGGGGGAGGGAATAAGGTCAGAACGAACGAGCAGTTTCTCTCCCCCCCTTTTCACACTTAAGAACTCCTGTTTTCGAGAAGGGGGGTGAGGTTACCTTGATATCTGAAAACGGCACAGCGGAATACTGATGCGTGCAGTAGGATGTGGCTTTGGAAATGGGGGCAGACCGAAAGATAAAAGAGTTTAGGGCCAGGCGAGAGGGGAGGCAAACTGGAGGGAAGCGATTTCTGAAGATGAGAAGACAAGCGATGGAAAGCAGAAGGCGGCGCACAAGGATCCACAAGGCGAGTGGATGGGCAGCGCGGGCGACAGAGAGACAAATACGGGGAGGGGGAAGAGAGAGATTGACCACAGCACAGGGACGCCACACGGACACAACGCTTAACCCCGGGCTTACTGTGGGCTCTTGGGGTAGAAAGGCAGCGTGACATGGCTGAGGTCCTGGATGTCAAAAGCGGTGGGCTCGGCTGAAATGGCCTGCCTCTTGGTCCTCTGCTCGCCTTGCAATGTGTTGGAGCTTTGCTGCTGCGCCTGTTGGGTGGCGGGCCGGATCACGGAGCGGTACTTGTCCAGTTCGTTCTGCAGCTTCTGGATCAGTTCGTCCTTCTGGTCCAGCTCCAGCTCCAGCTCGTCGATGAGCGCATCGCGCTGCCTCAGCTCCTCGATCTTCTCTTGCAAGGCGTATTGTAAATCCCGCAGCGTCCCCATCCTCAACCTCCTCCTCCTCCACCACCTCCTCCCTGGGGCTCCTGCCTGCGCCCCCCTCTCCGCTCGTCGCAATCTTCCCCTCCGCCCCACAAGGTAGCTGCCGCCGCCGCCGCCTCCTGCTGCCGCTTGTCCCACTTCAAGCCAACTTTGCCAATTGCCTCTCGGATCGACCTGCTGCTGCTGCTGCCGCCGCCGCCGCCAGCAGATCCCGTTAGCCCTTCAACGCACGCCTCCAGCCTGGCTGGCTCGAAGTCGGCGGCTGGGGCTCGCGCGGCGATCCTGGAGCTACGCGAGGAGGCTTCGCAGGAGGAGAAACATCATAATCTTAAGTGGTGTCCCATCGGCACCACTCCACCGACAGCTGGGCGGTTAACGGTGATTTCTGCCTGCCTGCGTCAAGCTAGACTGGAGACAGCGACAAAGCGCGAGCGGAGGAGACGGAGGGAGGGAAGGAAGAAAGGAAAGAGAGCGAGCAAGGGGCGTCTGCAGCATGCCGTAGCAGCACATGCACTTTCCCTCGATCACTCTTCTGAGGGCTATACTACTACTCCGCTCAACTACACAGGCAGCGTCTCTCTCCCCCCCTCCCCCGCCTCCCCGCCAGCCAGAGGTAGGTGAGTGCGTGGGCTCGGCTGCATTCCAGGCACTTCTTGCTGAAATGCCGCGCCACGTTTGCAAAGGAATGCGAAGCCCTTGGACACGTTTCACTAGCAGGACGGGGAGGCAGTCGCCGTTGCGCACGCAGACTCGCAGCTCCCCTGAAACATCCAGAGTAGCAACAGCTCGGCCAGACCTTCCCAGCCTGCCTCCAGCAACCTCCAGGGCTAACGGGAGAAGTTCCGTTTCCAGGAATGTGTGCGTGCGTGTGCGCGGGGGAAATGGACACACATTCTCTCTCTCTCTCTCTCTCTCTCTCTCTCTCACACACACACACACACACACACACACACGTACGTGTGCGCTGGCGGGGGGGACGGTTGTTGTGGTCACTCAGGATTGAGGACAAGGTACTCTGCACATGCTAAGGGTTCACTCTCTTCACTGACTTCATATGCCATAGGCTGAGCGCAGCTTCAAAATCGTTCCTCCTGTAAATTCTCCTTAAGTATCCATACCGTTGTATATCAACTGCCTGCCCACAGCAACCTCCAGGTTTATGTGAAGCTGTAGCACAGGCATCTATTAACAGACAGCCGCTTTTTAAAATATTCATTCTAGGCCATTTCAATCTGCCTCAAGCAACCTCCAGGGTTTTCTAACTGAAGTTTTATTTTGGATGGTTTAGGGAAATGGGAAATTAAGTGGTGTTTTTTTTTTTTTTTTTTGTTAAATTCATAATCCACTTTTCACTGAACATACAGGAGGTTTGTCCCTCTCTGCTACAGTTGGGTATGTATGCACACCCATCCACTGTGTTATTACACCCACTAGAAACAAGGCAGTCATCTGAGGAGAAAATTGATGAGGGGGCATTAGTATTTAGAGGGCACAGTCCTAACCAACTTTCCAGCACTGATTATAGCCATGCCATGTGAGGCATAGCTGTAGGGCATGTGTTGCATCCTGCAATTGGGGGGCAGTCATGGAGGCCTCTTCAAGGTAAGGGAATGTTATCTCCAAGCTGCATTGCCCTTACCCCAGTGCTGGAAAGTTGGTTAGGATTGTGCCCTAAATGACTTTTGAGAGAGAAAAATTTGCTTAGCCCACTGATAAAGATTACTGACTGCAGCTTTTGATAGTATGCCACCCCCTCTTTTTTTGGTGGGATACAGAACTGAGCATTACCTGGATCCTGCTGGTATTTGGCTTCAGTTCCTCAAGCTGCATAATCAGAGAAGAGGAACAGGTGCAACCAACACTCCACATCAAAATCCAAACTAAATTAGGCTCAAGCTGCCCCTCTTCAGCAACTGATGCACAGACGCGTATCTAACCTGTAGCCCGGGGTGGCTCAAGCCATGGGCGCCGGGCAGCGGTGGGGCACCATTGCACGCAGTCCGCAGGGGAAACTGCGCACTCTTCGCCCCCCCGGTCTCCATTATGCTCCCAAATGGAGCGTTTCTGGGTACAGGGAGGTGTGTCGGAGTGATGCATGGGGGCAGGGCGACGTCCTGGGGGCACGGTTTCGGCGCCAGCCATGGGTGTGCTCATGCCTCCATTCAGGCCTGCTGAAGCATGACTCCAGACGCAGCACCTGGATCCTTTGTAACCTAGCCAGTGTTCAGTGCCCATCAATACAAATTTCATATTGGGATGAGAAATACTGTAACCGGAGCACTGACTACAGAAAAAAACAAGTGCAGGAAGTGTGTATTACTTGGTGCTGTCAGGCATGCAACATGCAAAAACCTGCATGCGTCTATCAGAGCCTGCAGAATATTGCAGCCTTGTGCATTTATGTGGAAATTCCGAACTACTGATCGACCCTGCAATTGTCAATTGTGTGCAGATGTTAGTTCTGGGCTATGGGCTAAAAGGTGGAGCTGTCCTTAAATGCACTTATATATTCAAGCACTAATTGATGGTGCAATCCTAATCTTACTTTACGACAGTGCAGCAACTGCTGCGTTGGCCTAGGATGACACACATGTGCCATAAAGCACCAGTGAGTAGGCTGTGCTGTATGGAAAGCCTGGTCATCCTGCTGGTGCTGAATCCAGACGCTATGTCCAATAGAAGGTAAGAACCTGCAGGGTGGTGCAGGGGTGGGGGGGGGAAGGTGGACTGGGGGTGAGGAGGGGGTGTAACAGGCAGGATGGAGAGACCTGGTTCAGGCCTGTGAGAGGGGTGGGATTGGAAGCACTGGCCTACACACCGTATGCTGTTCCCCCTCCTTGAAAGCCTGGCATGGGAGTTTCTTGGACTTACACCAGCAATTTTGCTGATCCAGTTCTGAGTAGCCCCATTGTACAGGCTGGGGCTCGACCCTGCTCCTTCCCAGTGCTGGATATTGCCTGGGGCATGTGGCCCTTCTGCACTAGAGCTGATTAGGATTGGGATGACTACTGCATAGTCAATCTCATGTTAACACTGATCTGCAAGAATCATGGTTCCCAGGATCGATTCTCTCATGTGTGTTCATCACTCCCATCAAGTGATAATGCACCCATGTGGCTAAATCATTGCTGAGATACCACCACAGCAGAACGTTCTTACGTCTTAACATCCCCTTTTCAGCTGCGCCAAGTCCAGTGCTGAAGTGTGCGGTGATTGTGTTGGGCAAAGACAGTGATCGACATGTGAGAAGGAGACCTCCAAGTTCAAGATGGGGCATATCCCTAAGGAGACAGAGGGAGTTGGCAGGAGATATGTGATCAGTGGACATCATAGCTGGAGCGATCCAGAGACTCCATGTACTGAGTAGGACAGACGACCAGATGCTTTAGACAAACAAATGGGGGTGATTGCCTTTATTGTGCTTTGCTTGTAAGTTTCCCAGGGATACCTGGCAGCTCCTGCTAAAAAGAGAAGAACCTCCAAACTGATGGAGAGGGAAAAAAACCTTGTTTATTTTAAGGTATTATACATTTCAGTACATAGCCTTCATTGGAGGGCACTAAAGGAATAAACAAACAATTATAAACAACCGTAAGCATGCTGTCACGCACAAATCGGTTTTAAGTATAAAAAGAGGTTTTATCGTTGTATACATTTTTAATGTAATGTATACATCGTTGCTGCTGGGCTTTCCGACCGGAAGGTTGGGAGTTCAAGACTGCGTGACGGAGTGAGCTCCTGTTGCTTGTCCCAGCTCCTGCCAACCTAGCAGTTCGAAAGTACCTAAATGCAAGTAGATAAATAGGGACCACTTTGGTGGGAAGGGAACAGCGTTCCGTGCGCTGTGGTGTATAGTCATGCCGGCCACATGACCACGGAATTTTGTCCTTGGACAAAATGCCGGCTCTACAGGCTTTGAAACGGAGATGAGCACCGTCCCCTACAATCGGTCACGACTGGACCATTCGGTCGTGGGGAAACCTTTATCTTTATACATTGTATAAATTCTTATTAATGTTTTTGTTTCTATTTTCTAGTTTGCATCGTATTGTTGAACATATATTGACTGGTTATGTGTAACTGTTTCTTTCTCTAGTGCCCCCGCCCAAAGAAGGCTATTAGTGCCCCCCCCCCAGAAGGGTTTTGTATATTATCTCATAATATCTTGTAATAAACTGTTTTTTTCTGCACCTGTCCTTCCTCTTTTTCCTACTGTTTGGAGGGCTCCCTTTTTGTTTTGCAGAGGTCCTTCCTAGAGATAGTGATGGACTAGATAGACCTTTGGTTTGATACAGCGTGGTAGGTTTTTATATCCCAAGGGCCTTTTCCTCACCATCTCTCTTTAGTCAGTTGTTGCATGTGTCTGGATTGACTGATGTGTCTTGGACTGATGAGTCTATGTCTCCCAGACACTATAATGGCAGGCAGCTGTGTCAGTGGGGGCAGATACAGTGTGTTTTGAAGATGAACTGAAAGTAGCCAAGTTAGCTTTGCAATTTGCTTTATTAAAGAACATAGAAACAGGAGCACAATGAGGCCCAATGGTTTTCCTCAATGGAGGAACATTCATTTAAAATGTTGATTAGAATGGAAAATCAATGTGGATTGTATAAGAAAGATATGTGCAGGAGTGGACAGTAATCTGATTTCTTGTTTACAGATTTTTCTCGCATAGAAAGGAATATCAAAGTGGATTTTGCACTGTGGTAGAACAGCTGAACACCAGTTGTCTCCCAAGCTTCTACTCCAGTGATTTTCAACCTTTTTCTTCGCACAGCACACTGGCAAGGCACACTGGGCAAGGCATATCATCAGTTTTTTGACAACTGACAAGGCACACTGTACTGCCAGTGGGGGGCGGGGGCTCACATCCCTCAATGGCCCTACTAATAAATGACCCTCTCCCAAATTCCTGCGGCACACCTACCAATGTGCCATGGCACTGTGGTTGAAAATGTGAAGCACAGTTGCATGTATCTTTCCCATGGCGTTCTTTATAACCAAAAGCAGCACGGGAAGGTCTGATTCTAAAGGTCTCCTCCAAGTAACGGAACATTTGTTCCCTTCCATGAGGATAAGCCTCTTCTGCCCCACTGGGTCTATTATTTAGCTGGCTATTAGGGTTAGCTATTTAGCTAGGGAAAATCTGTGAGGACCCAAGGAATCAGATTGAGGTGCTGCCACATATACCTCCCCCTTCCCAGCCTCAATCTGCCCTCCTCCCTCCCCTGGTCTCTGCCTTATTCTGTCACTTCCTGCCTTCCACCCAACCTCTGCCTCCCACCCACCTCCCATGCTGGCTAGCTGGTGCCTGAGCTCATGGGACAGGAGCTAGTTGTGGTAATGGCCCAGCTCCACAAAATCTCATGTTGCCATTTGTGACAGCCATAAAACACACTGCAGCACCAGAACGCTAGTCTAGTGGCACAATGTGCCCTTGAGATCTGCAGGTTTCCCAACAAATGTGCTGCTATGATTTGTGGTTTTGTCGCTAGAGCTCATGCAGAAGCATTTTCAAAAATCAAAATACAGCTGTGTGTTTTCACAACTACTTGTAACAAATTCACTGTTTTTAGAATTCTTGGAGTATTTCAACAAGCATATAGATAGGTAGTAATCCATTAAAGATTATATGCTTGGACTTTCAAAACAAAAAGAAAAACCGTTTGATAAAGTCTCTCCCCAAAGGCTCTTGCAGAAACTTAGTTGTCTGGGCATAAGAAGATGAATAGAATAGAATTTTATTGGCCATAGGGAATTTTACTTCAGACCAAAAGCTCTCACATATACCTTAAACTAATAAGTAATACCATCATATTAACAAGACCCCACTAACTCTAAATTTATCCAAATCAAAACCCAAACATCAACATAATCAGCTATTTAGTAGCTGAATAGCATGGGGAAAAACCTGTTCTTGTGCCTGGTTGTTCTAATATACCATGTCCTATAACGACGTCCAGAGGGAAAAAGTTCAAACAGATTAGGGGCAGGGTGAGAGCAATCTGCAACAATCCTTTCTGCTCTTTTCCTCATCCGAGCAATATATAAATCATCCATAGAGGGCAAGTTGGCTCTTATTATTCTTTCTGCAGTTTTGACTGATCTTTGGAGTCTATTCTTATCCTGTTTGGTTGCTGAACCAAACCAGACCGTTAGAAAGTTAGAAAGAACATGGAAGATGGCTCCTCCAATTGATTGATAACAAGTTATTAAACAGGAAACAGAGGATATAAATAAAGAGGCTTTTCTTGCAATGGAGAGAAGTCAGCAGTTCAATTGTCTGTATTGGAACTTGTGTTTTTTTCCCTTTTCATTAAGGAGCCAAAGGGGAAATGTGACTTGTGAGACAGCCAAGTTTTCAGATGAAACCAAATGACCTAGGTTGGCTAAATCATAAACATGGAAGTGTTGCGCTTCCAATGAAATCACTCCAGACTGGATGAATGCACAGCTGGATGGTAAATGAAACTGAATTCAAGTGCAAACTGATGTGCTTTGGTATCAAGCACATCAAAAATCCTAACTTTGCTTATATGCTAATAGCAGGAACATGCAGTGTGGGTGTGGCAGCTGAGGCAGAATTGCCCTACCATAGTTCTTGGAAAAATGCCTCTGCTGCTACTGCAGGGGCTGTGATCCTGCAAACACAATCCATGAGCTTCAGCTGCTCTGAGCCTGTGGGTTTCAAGTGTCTGTGTGATCACATCAGTGGCGGCACTAGAACTCTAGTAGGCAGGGGAATAGCTAAAGAAGTGCAGGGGGTGCAATTGCACCAGGCAACAAGCTTTAGGAGGGCAACAAGCTGAGCTTGACACTAGTGGCCAAAATTGTGAAAACCTTGGTGTGTATGAATAATACCATCATGTTATATATCATTGGAAAGGTAATTTAATGCAGAATACAATGAGACAAGCCAGACTGTACTCTATCAAATGTTATGGCCAAAAACCAGAGAAAATGAAAATATAACTGTGATGTCACTTCCTGTTGTCACATCACTTCAGGGGCAACATTTTGCCCTCTGCACTGAGCTATACTTTCATTAGCTACGCCCCTGCCGGTAGGGTAGTTCTGCCTCACCTGCCAAACCCTCATCGCATGTCACTGGCTAACAGAGTTTTATGTTGACTGTGACTACCTATAAAAAGGTTCTTGAACTCACGTAGAATGCTCCTTGAAAACATACACTCTGCACAGCCATAGCACACCCTATGGAAACTCAGCATTAAGAATTTTGTTTTGGAAAGGGGTGGTCCAACTGAGGTAGAATGAAAGTACCACTTGAGGTGGCAAGTTTGGAGTCAGTTTGGGAAAACTGATATGAGAGGTAATCTACAGGCCTGTCATTCAAGCCTTCTGCTCCTTAGTCTTCAATAGCAGAGGAAACAGAAGAAGAATTATGTCTTCTTGTTATGCTTGTGTAGTGACTAGCACAGGTACAAATGGATGAATGACACCTTCTTGTGCTGGTCACTGGAGGCCATGATGCAGGTGTAGCAGTGTATCTATGACCCATCCATTCTTGGCAAGAGCTAGAATCTACCCCACCCCCATTTTGGCCACTGCGCTACTTCCTATGGGCCGTGGGGAAGCTGCATGTTTGGATTTAATGTTGTGCTAGAGGTCAATAACTTGCTTAACAACCCAAAACACACTTGAAAGCCATTCCCCTTTAGGCAAAGTATGTGTGGCAGAGGCACCAACAGGTCAAATCATTCATTCAAAATATTTGAAGCAGTTTTTATTAAAGAATGGATAAAAATTCAAGCTCTCTTGCAAGTTTACAATATTGGTTTCATTTTTTTGACAGCTATCTCTCATGTGATTTCCCCCCCTGCTTCTAGCAACCTTTGCAATTATGTGTGGGTAAAAAAAATTGATTTCCTAAATCTTAGGTTTCTGAAAGCATAGACCCTTGAGTCTTTGCAATTTGTGGACATTGTTCAAAGATAAATCATTCATCAGCCACATTCTTTAATGCCTTGCAAAGATCAAAGGGTTTGCAATTAATGCTGTGGTGCATGGTTGAAGAAATACTTAACTCCAGGAAGATTTTGTATAAAAACTCTCCACCATGAAAGGTAATCTCCTCAACCTGCCAAAGTGGAAGCCACTAAATACAATGGGGCTGCAATCCTTCTGCACTACACCAGGATCTGTGTGTAACAGCTTGAATGTATTGAGCTTGATGCTTCCATAATTGGTTTTTTAGGCTACAGATGCTGACGTACTGGGAAACACTGAAAATATTCTTATTAAAGGACTAGATATGGGCAGATCCAAGCCTACCTGAGGAAACAAGTTGCCGCCTCTAGTATCAGCTCACGGGCAGATCCTCAATCTCTTCCACCTGTTTTTTGCTGCCCAAGCATGGTCCCCAGTGGTCTTTTTCACTGAAAGAGGACTATAGGCATGCGCCAGTATCCGCTAGGGTTCTATTCCAGACACCACTGCCCCCCCCCCGGATACTGGGGATGCTTTTTTTATAGGTATGGAAACATCAGTGGTTTTGCTGCAACAAGGTTAAAAAAAGAGGTTTGTTCAAGGTTCCTTAATAGGTATCCAAGTATCCACGGTATCTGTAGGTGATAACCATGGATACCAAATCAGTGGACTACACAGTGGACTAATACCAGGGCATGCCTGTATTCTTTCTTAAAATGAGGGGGGCATGAAGAGAAGGAGGAACCAGGGGTGAGGGCAGGGCAGCCAGAGGGTTGGGGCAGCTGCAGAGCAGCAGAGATGGTAGGCAGACATGGGACATCTGCTCTTACTGCCAACCTACCACCTGAATCAGCTGCCTCAGGGGTCAATCCAGAGCCCTCCAGTGCGAATGATATGAGCATACTGCTTGCGCTGGTGTTGTAAAAGTGCAACGAGGATGGTAAGATCCTACTGCCCGCGCTGCAGCACTGCCAGCCCCTTGCCACCTGGAGGCGGCGATGTGACATCGACGAGAGGTAAGCTTACCCCTCGCCGGCATTGCAGGGATAGTAAGCAGGGCAGAAGGGAGTTTTCTGGGCGGGATGAAAGGCAGGGTAGCCCATGAGGGGAAGGGACCCAGCGGTGCCTGCCACCACCAGATCTTATCCCCGGGGGAAGCTTGCGCAGCCTGACACAAGGCTGCTTGAATCACTGCCGGCAAATTAGCCAGCGGTGAGCCGAGATGCCCCATTGTGGGCGGTGGGGCTTTCCCCAGGAAAGGGGATGAATGTCCCCTTCTCCTGGGAGGACTTCAGCAGCTGCGTCTCTGCTGCGGGATGCAGCAGTAGCCTTTTGGCTATGGTTGCGCCCATGGTGGCCAGGCAGCTCTGGATTAGGCTTCCCGTGACTTTATGAGTGAGCTGGCCCTGAACTAGATGTTATAACAGTGCCATATTTCAAGGAATATAGCACCATTCTTTCTCCAGACTTAGGACTAACACCCTGACAGAGATGACTGTCATAATATTTTGAGGAAAATTCACCAAATCTAAGACCATTGCAGCAAAGTGCATAAGTTATTGTGTTGGGATACCTTGTTCAACATAATCATACTTTGATTTATTCAGATATCATTGAAATAATCTCAAGAGTGAAGTCTCCTGAATATTAATGAAGAATACAAGTCAAAACATATTATAGTCAGTCAATCATCCCAAAAGAGGCATCGACGGTCAAGACTGATGTGATTTATGAAACATCATAGACCCTTACGGTGTTTTGTAACAGCTAATTGACAGCTCTGGGATAGAAACTTGCGCACATACCGTCACCCAATCTATAAGTCTACGTCAGACAAAAGGATGTTGACTCTTCAGTTTGCAATTACTTTTAAAGTGAACGTGACGCAATCCTAACCTGGAGTTAGGCCGGCACAGTTAGGCCAGCACAGTTGGCTGAGACAAGGGCCAACCTAAAGCACATTTGGACCACTCTCTGAGTCAGGGAAGATGGTGCACATCTGTCACTTTACGATGTCCCTTATTCTGGCCACACTTTGCTGGCTTAACTGTGCTGGCCTATCTTCAGGTTAGGATTGCACGCTGTATTCTAGAAAAAAGAAGAAAGCACATTAACTACAGATAGGCTTATGAGAGTGAATTGTGAATCACCAAGTCCACATTTCAAATCTCACTATGGTAATAAATTTATGGTAATAAATTTATTACATGTCCTTTGGAAAATCCTAATTTTCAATCTCACCACCTTATTCACAACATGGGGCAGGGGAATACCTGTTTAAACAACCTTTGTATGTATGAATGCAGACCATTCAAAAGTGCTATATAAATGCTCAGTATTGTTATTTTCAGGCATTTTTTGTATCACTGTGCACCACTCCTGTCTTCTAGTGCAGGGTGCAAATGAGTTTATTTAGAGTTATTTCAAATGTGCCACAAATGACTAACAAAGGATATTGTCTGGACAGGCAGGTTTTAAAAAATGTTTAAAAGTTAGCAATTCCTGTAGAACTTTTTGCACAGTTGACATGGTGCTTGGAAGTTACAACATCTATGAGTTCTAACAGCAGATCCATGGCTGAAGGGACAAGATATTAAGAGAATGGCCTTTTACCCACAAAAAAATATGGTAAAATATTTGACCATATGAGATCCTCCTCTCCTCCATTTTTTTTAATCGTTCAGTCCTGCAATAGGCTGTACAAACACAGAAGTGCTCTGGATGTCAAATACTCACTGCTTGTAACAGTGCAACAAGACAAACTTTTTTTATTTATACCCCACCATGGGCAGAATCCTAACCAATTTTCCAGCACCGGGGTAAGAGCAATGCAGATCTGAGGTAGGGAAACAAACATTCCCTTACCTTGAGGAGGCCTCCATGACTGCCCCCTAACTGCAGAATGCAGAATATGCCCCATTGGCTCAGCTATGTCAGTGCTGGAAAGTTGTTAGGATTGTGCCCCATATTAAAATGCTGCTTATTTATTTAAAATACTACTGACAATTTATTTGAAATTAGTTTCCCATCTTTATCCTTGTAATAATAAAGGCTTTTCTTGGTTATATTGTATTCAAGGCCAGGGTTGCACAACATGTGGCCAGTGGTGGAATCTAAAATGGGAGGATCCGGAACGCTGGGCGGGACTAACCTTGAGTGGCAGCCCGTCCATTCGGGTCCGCCGCCTTCCTGCCCGCCGCACGGGCTGCCCTCCGTGGACGCGCCCCACCGCCGCTCGCCCATGGCACCCGGCGCGCCCCCCGTGCCCCCCGCGAGCAGGCGCCCCCTCCAAGGCCACGGGCGCTTTGCAGCACCGCAGCCACCACGGAGCCAGGTGAATGGCGGCGCGTGGGCAGAGCTAGGCCGGAGTAGCATTTCACTCACAGGTTAGTCCTGCCCAGCGTTCCAGATCCTCACATTTTAGATTCCACCACTGCATGTGGCCCATCAAACTAAGGGCACAATCTTAACCTGAAATTAGGCTGGCACAGTTAGGCCAGCAAAGTTTGGCCAGCACAAGGGTCACTGTAAAGTGCGTGTGGACCACTCTTAGTCGGGGAGGATGATGCAAATCTGTATGCTGGCCTCTGTGACTCAGAGTGGTCTAAACATACTTTATGGTGTCCCTTATGCTGGCCAAACTTTGCTGGCCTAACTCCAGGTTAGAATTGCGCTCTAAATATAGCATACAAGAGCTATTTCTGGGGTGTTGTGTTCTGCTTGATGGGTCAGACATCATGCAGTCTTGTTGTAAGCAGCCAATTGTGACTATATTATCTCCACTCTCACTTGCTGCATCACATTGTAAGAACATGGGTAGGAGAAAGTAAAGCAGCCCCATCTAAAATTCTGATATATAACACCCTTTGGTAAAAATTTCAGTGTGTATCACATGAATGATGTTTATTCCATAACATACTGACATAGTTATGATCAGAAACAGGTAACTCAAGGAAGTGGCAGAAAGGCTACAATTTCATCAAAGCATAGCTAAAGTTAGTTGTGACCAGTAATTAAGAGCACAATCCAAAGAGTACCTCTGGGTGTAGCAAACATGCTTTAAAGTGCATTTGTGCAATTTTGGGAGGCTGTTGCAAGAACTCCCTGTGGCTGGCCCCAGCCCGCCACATCTTGCAGGCCTACGGCAGCTGGCACAGGCACTGGGGCACAGGCACAGCGGGCACAGGCACAGCGGGAGGCGGAACAGGGCAGGGGACCGTGAAGGACAGGCACACCCACAGGCAGGCCAGCCCAGAGTGGGGGGTGGAGACAAGATCCTGCACTTGGGCTGGATCCTAACCTTTGTCCCTGGCCTGCTCAGTCTCAATCTGGCCCCTCGGAGCTGCACCAGCTATTTCACTGGCACAGCTCCAAGTAGCCCCCTCCAGGCCACTGTACGTTACCTTGGGGAAGGGGATGTTTTCCCCCTTCCCCGAGTTGCATGGCAGCCAGACCTAATCCCCTGCTGGATATGGGGCAGGCTGGCATATTCCAGCCCAGGGTTAGCATTGCGCTCTAAAACCTCTTGGTTTACGATGTGCAGTTCATATACATTTTCACTGAGTGAACAAAATATCCAAAATCTTGAATATCACATAAGATGTCCTTAAGCCCTCTGATGTGAAAGACTTAGGACCTGTGGTTGTTCAAGTCGGATGTCTCATTCTCCTATGTCCTATACAAAACTTTGTATTTTAATCTATTCTGCATAACTCACATTCCTGCAGTGACAATGATTTTAACAACCTTCTGCTAGGACCACCTGCTACTAAATGCAGCAAATGCCCCCAATTTAGCTGTCACCATCCAATCTGAATATTGTTTTCACAATTTTTTTCTCAGAACATCAAATAATAGAAAACTATACAGATTGAAGAAATCAAGGTTGTAAAAATTTGACCGTGAATTGTGGATGTTTGTCTGTGTGTCTGTGTGTGCGTGCGCATGCATGCATGTACCGTATATTTTATTTATACATAAGTATTCATCAACTGTTACTAAACTTTTTTTGCAGTAGAATGCTAGACTTGAACTTGTATGCTAAGTAAATGTCAAACTCCAGCATGGAGCCTGTTCTTGATTGTCAGGGAATGAAGTGAGGGTGTGTTCCAAACAGGCAAGATCAAGGGTGGATCTAGAGTTAACACATACATGAAGTAATGGAATATTCTGTTCGCCTTGGACAGCAGTTGGGGGAGAACAGGCAAACAGGTGCCCACATCTCCCTCCAATCCACCATTGATGGAGACAACTTCCTTCCTGCCCCTTCCTTCATGTTGACTCTGAAAACAAAGCAGAAAATGCAGAGCACACAGGGCAGGGGGTGGACAGGGAGGATGTGGACTGGGGCAAAACTGGGCAGGGAGGAAGGACAAACAGGCAGGAGAGGCACAGCAGATTCTATCACCTCCATTGAGGAGCTCCCTACCCCTTTTCTCTCCACAGACATAACACTACCAAATATGGTGTAATATGTCTGAAGAGACCCATAGGTGGCCTCAGGACTTACTGGGAGGTAAGTATACCTATTTTATACTTGGTCACCCCCATTCCGCAGGATGCAGCACAAGCCCTTTTGGCATGGCTGCATCAGTGACGGTGGTGGTGAGGGTAGAATTGGATCCTTAGTTGGGGAGGCAGAGGCAGGAGGTGGTGCTAGACCCTGACTACTGGGTGCCCTTTCACCACCACCCCCCAGTACCTTACAGTTGGCTTTTGGAGTTTGCATGTTCTTCTTTAATTCCTTTAATTTCTACGTGTACTGAAACTAGCATAAATCTTCTATTGAAACACCAGCTAGTATTCTTTCACTTGAAATCCCCCTCTCTTGAAACATTATTTATTCCTTGGCATCTTTTTATTTATTTTTTCCCCTCACAGATTTGCCCAGAAGGGATTGACCATTTGGGAGTCCTCTCTGGTCTGGAGAAAAACAACAACAACAACCATTCAAGAACTTCAGCCGGCAAATTGGTCTTCATACTGACAAAAAGGCCAGCTTGATCATGGAGACACACTGCTTTCTTTATACAACACACCTACCAACAGGTTTTCTAGATGTCCAGCTTAAATTTTACTGTAGTTTGATGAGACAGAGCAAATAAATCCCTACAATATTTACTTAAAGGCACAGTTCTTGTGTTCATGTACATTGTTTCAAGTTCCATTAAACGTATTGTTTGTTGGAGCCAATTACAGCTTTTCTCCTGGGGGCAAAGAGCCGTTTGGAAATGGGGTCGATTTTAATTGAGACCTCAGGAAGAGGGACGCTAATCTCTTCCTGCCATGGTCTGCCCAAATCTAACTGGGCTCCAGTGCAGAAACCATTTTTAAAAGATAAGAGAAAAACAGAAGGGACCACCACATTTAACACAACATGAATTTTTATCTTCAATCATCCTTACAGCAATTTGATAAGGTTGGCCACTGAATAGTGACTATTCACTATACTGAAGCTATTTGTTGGAGGCTGATGTCAATGAGGATTTCTGGCTCACGACTACAATCCTTTTCCATGGATTGCTGTATGTTAAAATGAAGTTAATAGTGTGGGTCATGTTGTAGCTATTTCCCCAGCCTCCTTTCATAACCTATTCTAAAGGATATGGCTCTGATATTGAGCCAACAGCCAACGCCTGGCTGTTCTCAGGAGTTTTGCACTTGTCACTACTTAGCTAATTCTCTACTGCCTGCATGTGTTCTTCACTGGCAGAATGCCTCTAACAACCGCAGAATGCTCATGTTCAATATGCCCACCCACATCTTCTGAACACATTCTCACAGTTATGAGGCACCCATCATGCAGTTTGGAAGTTATTAGATAAATGAATGAATGAGGGATAAACTCAGTGCTGTGAATAGCAACTGCATCATAAATGCTGGGAAGACAATTGAATAAATAAGATCAATCAATCAATCAATCAATCAATCAATCAATATTTATATACCTCTTTTCATCATGAAGTTCACAAAGCGGTTTACAGGCAAAAAAGTTAAATGGTTCCCTGTCCCAAAAGGGCTCACAATCTAAAAAAAAAAAAAATGCAGAACACCACCAGCAACAGCCACTAGAAATACACTGTGCTGGGGTGAATTGAGATAATTGTTCTCCCCCTGATACATATAAGAGGAACACCACTTGGAAAAGTGCCTCTTGCCCAGTTAGATGAATCCTACATTTGCAACTGTATGTATAGAGCAGTGGGTCGGGACCCACTAGTCGGTCATGAGTCAATTTCAGGTGGGTCGTGAAGCACCTGGAACAGCCATATTGAAAATATGGGAAGATGAGACACTGGAAATGGGGTGGGTTGTTCGGTTGTTTTGCATGTGTCAAGGCTGTAAATGGGTTTTTTTCTTTCTGATTCATTTTGCTATTGGAAAATGGCTGAGAAATAACCCAACTTACTGCTGCAATCTCAGGAAAGCAGCAGGCTCTGGCATCACAATGATGGCACCTCCAGCCATGACATCACTTCCGGTGGGTCCTGGACAGATAATCATTCTAAAAAGTGGGTCTCGGTGCTAAAAGTTTAAGAACTACTGGTACAGAATGAACATTACCTTTCTAGTGTCTCTTAAAGGAATTATAACATGGTACTTCCATGGACGTGGTGGTGCAGCGGGTTAATCCACTGCTGCTGGGCTTTCTGACCGCAAGGTTGGGAGTTCGAGACTGCGCGATGGAGTGAGCTCCTGTTGCTTGTCCCAGCTCCTGCCAACCTAGCAGTTCGAAAGCACCTAAATGCAAGTAGATAAATAGGGACCACTTCGTTGGGAAGGTAACGGCGTTCCGTGTGCTACGGCGTAGAGTCGTGTCGGCCATATGACTGCCATATGAAGCTTGTTCTCGGACAAAACGCCGGCTCTACAGGCTTTAAAATGGAGATGAGCACCGCCCCCTACAGTCAATCACAACTAGGCCATTCGGTCATGGGGAAAACTTTACCTTTTTACTTTCATCTTTACCTGTTCAACTCAGGGTGCAATCCTACCTGACAGTTAGGACAGCACATATCCCCTGCACCGGCTTAGGAGTGTCACAAATGTGCTGTAAGGCATGTCTGCACCACTCTGGGAGGCTGCCAGGCTAGTGCAAGCAGTTGCACCAGCCCGTGGATGGCACCAGTGAGTGGGAGAAGCGCTGGCCAAGTTCAGCTGGCATGGGGGATTGGGAAGGGCGTGCCCATGGGCAGCTCAGCCCAAGGTGTGGGGTAAAGTCAGGTTCCGGCACTTAGGTTGGATCCTCACCCCCGGCCCGGTCAACTCGGTCAACCCGGTCACTCAGATTTGCGCCACTGATTTCGCTGGCACAGATCCAAGTTGCCCCATAGTAAGAGATAAGGTTAGGTAAGAGGAATTAATTACCTTGACCTGGCTGTTCCAGCACAGGTTAGCTGCCCTTGGGTAAAGAATATCCAGTGCAAGAACATAAGTAACAATTTGTTCCCACATCCCTTTGTGAGTCATGAGACAGAAAGATGGAGAATAAGGATCAGAGCAGAAATTAAATTATATTCAATTGCATTAAGCACAGGCATGCCCCAGAGTGGATACTGAATCCACTGATTCAGTATCCATCGTTTCAGTTATCCACAGATACAATGGATACTGGGAAGCCTATTAAAAAGACAGGAGAACATTAAACAAATCTCTTTTTTTTTTACCTCGTTGCAGCAAAACCACTGATGTTCCCCTAAACTTTAAAAAGTTGTCTCCAGTATCCACAGTTTCAGGTATCCACAAGGGCATGCCTGTATAACCTTGTCAACCCTACCAACTTTCAATGGCCTACAAGGCATGTCATATTGTAGATTTATGAATACAATATCTGAAAATTGTATATACAGATATACAAATTCATATACCTGGATGCCCCAGTTTCTTTAATCAGAAAAAAATATTTAGAAATAGCACTTGTATAAGCATATAATTGTTCCAAGCTACCAATCCAAGAAATCTCAGAAGAGGTCATCCTTGTATCCTCATACAAGGATGGGTTTAGATACCTTGAAGCAGATTTATTATTATTATTATTATTATTATTATTATTATTATTATTATTATT
>JAJKFI010000081.1:917448-977355 GCA_029204185.1 Lerista edwardsae | reverse complement strand
TTATTATTATTATTATTATTATTATTATTATTATTATTATTATTATTATTAGAAGAAGAAGAAGAAGAAGAAGAAGAAGAAGAAGAAGAATTTATATCCTGCCTATCTCATGCCAAAGCATATGCCCAAGGCAACTTATAGAGTTACATAATAAAATTACAATATAAAACAACAATAACGCAAAATATCAAGTACAAAAGCATTAAAACATTAAAATTTAAAATACAAACACACTCATAAAACATTTGAATCAGGGCAAGACCCAACACATCTCGTTAGGCCATGAAGAGGAGAAAAGAAAGAGAAAAAGAAGCTAGACTAAAGCTAAACCAACAATAAGAAAAAAAAAGACACCTGCTGCAAAGACTAAAAATAGTGATGCCCTGCACTATAATTGGTAATAGACTCAGCTTTTTATATCTCATTAGCGTCATAATGTAAGAAAGAGCAAAATGAATGGCAGTGTCATGGAATCTGAAACTGACACCGTTCTGAATTAGTTACCAAATAAAATTAAACAGTCAGTCCTCCACAAATTATACAAGTGTGGGTAAAGAAACCTGAGTACTCTATATGTCAGAAAGGCTAGCTGCCCCTTCCTTCTTAGTGAATGAAGCAGGATAGGATAAAAAACAGTAGTGCAGTTAGCCAGAGTGAGGAATGATTCCTTTCAGGGCACAATCCTAACCAACTTTCCAGCACTGACCTAGCATGTGGGCATGTGCTGCATCCTGCAGTTGGGGGCGGTAGTCATGGAGGCCTCCTCAAGGTAAGGGAATGTTTGTTCCCTTGCCTTGGAGCTGCATTGCCCTTGTCCTGGTGCTGGAACGTCGGTTAGGATTGCGCCCCCAGTGGTTTTCCAGATTTGTTACTTAGCAGCTCGTAGCCTAATCCCAACCAGCTTTCCAGCACCGATGCAGTGGTGATAACCAGACACGAGGGCAGTCATGGAGGCCTCCACGAGGTCAGGGAACCCTTATCTTGGGGCTGCATTGCAGTGGCATCAGCACTGGACTGTTGGTTAGGACTGGGCTGCCAATCCTACCCAAATTCCTGCCCTGCCAATGCAGCCGTCCCAACAGCACGTATGTTGTATCCAATGAAGAAGGGCATTTAGAAAAATCTCCTATGGATAAATACATACTGTTCACTTATCCCAGGGAAAGCCTCCACTGTCAGCATGGATCTCTTCTGATCTACGCCAGCTGCTTAGCTCATTATTTCAGCTGCTCTTAGGTAGGGTTACCAGATACACACTGGGACAGAGTGCCTATACCTTTAACCACTGCATAGAAGAGGGAATTTGGGCAGGTGCAGCTCATCATGGAAGGATTTCAAAAGCTGCACCTGCCCACATTTCCTCCTCTGTACAATGGTTAAAGGTATAGACACTCTGACTCAGTTTGTATCTGGGATCCCTACTCTTAGCATCTGTTTTTTGCATGGTGCTTTCATATTGATTGTAGATTAGATTAGATAATTGTATTTTAGAGGAATAACAATAACAATATATTGATGTTACTGTGTGTGTTTTTAGGGTTGGTTTGGTTCCTTTTTAGTAAGGAGAATGGTGGGGCATAACTATTTTTAAATATGTACTTTAGATAAATAAAATGACCCAGCCATTATATACACTCAAAGGAGACTAACAAAACCCTATTAACTTTTGTATTGCCCTTAGAAAAGGAATCGTTGCCTTTCTAGGTTTGGGCCTGTTCCTAATAAGGCACTATCCAGTTCAAAGTATTTTGTACAACCAGAAAGCCATCAATCTTCATAATCCATTCTGCTTTGGCTAGCTATGCTAGAAGCTTCAAATATGCCAAGGATGTATTCACTCTCAGATGTCACCATATCATGCTGCCAAAGACCTTCCTCTTAATGTGGCAGTCCAAAGCTGATGCCACTGAGGCCTTCATCCCTATTTCCATTCTATGGAAATTATCATGCTGCCAAACTGCTATCTATGTACAGTAGTCCCATTGCTCTGCTGTCACTCCCTTTAAAAATATTCCTTTTGCCTGCAAACAAAATGACTTTGGTTATTGGCTGTACTGGAATAAAATACATTTTTGCTAAAGCAGAAACATCATGATGATTTGTATGTACACACATTACTAACAGAGCAATCCCAGGCATGTCTATGCAGATGAAAATCCCATTAACTTAAATGGGGCTTACTTTCAGGGACGTGTACCCAGGCTTGCACCCTAAGTGATACAAGATGGGCAGCCGATTCATATTAGGCTGGCCCAATGGAAGCACCAGTGTTCTGCCAGTGCTGACTGCCATAAAGGAGCCACAAAGCATGCTCTAGAAGTGCATGCTGCTGGAGTACTCGCAGGAAGGTCAGAGCTTTCCTGTGAGCATTGTCCCAGTGCTGACTTCCCACCGGAGCAGGTAAACAGCGTGGGAAGTCAAAGGGGGTGAGAGAACGGGGATCAGAGAGTGAAACTAGGGGAGTGGGGAGGAACGGGAGGGAGGAGGCTGTGGGAGGGGGTGGATCCAGAAGCAATGGTGCATGCTGGATCCTATCCTTTTCCACAGCCTCTTCATCCCCTCTTATCTCCTCGGACCTGTGCCCACAAATTGCTGGCACAAGTCCAAGGAGATCCATCGCAGAGTGGGAGGCTTACAAAGGGGAAAGGGGATTTAATCAAAGCCTCCTGCTCCGTCCCACCCTCTCCCCCCCCCCATTGGATACAGCACACACCATTTTGGCAGGGTGTACCAATGGGGGGGGGAGGCAGCTAAGATTGGGCCATAAATGATGTGCATGCATGCGTGAATCATCCCTACAAGACAGAAACAGGGGATCAGTAATGTTCCAGTTTTCATTTCTAAATCTTTGAGAGAGAAAAATTCAACATACTGCAATGAGTTGTGAGCGTAACTGAAAGCTTCACACAAAATGCAAGGTTTCTTTTGCTGAGATGAAAGGAGTCTTTGAGACAGTTAATGTCTTTCACGGAGGAGATAATTAAGTCAAACAATGAGGTTTATGCAGCAAACGTCTTGCGACTTACTGAGCTTAGCACATTTTGAAATGCATTTATTAGGTCATTCCATTTTTTTTTTTAAAGAACCTCCTTTGGATACTTTCATGTGGCCAAATCTGGTTATAGATTAGCTCTACTCTGACAGATAAGAAAAGCCTATGGAGTGATTCCTAGTGGATAGGGAGCAAAACCTTGCAGCGCGCAGGTTGCATTCAAGTATGGGCTAGAAAATATTGAAGCTGGACAAAGTCAGGCAGGATTAATCCAGCAGCAACTGGAAGCTGAAGTGGTAGAATTCATAACTAGCGGGTTCCAAAAGCCATAAACCAGCAATGGAGCTGTTGTACCAGCATCTGATGACTTCACCACTTCTACGCATCTGCAATTTCTTAAATTTTGTCCACTTAACCTAAGCCTATGCTTGCAGCATTACAAAAGAAAGTGACTGGGGAAAGCAGTCAGGAGAACATACATCACACATAGTCCTGCAGTAACAACCTCATTGCTTTGGATTATATATGGAACATGCAAACATAGTCTTTGATACCTCAGGGATGCTGCCTCTAGCTGTAAAAATGCTTGGCTAATAAATTATGTCATGGGCCTAGGCTCATGTTACCCTTCTATTTAGACCCACACTAAACAAGATTTCAATTAGCCTTGGCATGCTTACTTTTTGTTACTTATACGCAATCTAGATCACCCATGGTATGGTGGAGGAGTGTAGGGATAACCATACATTGTAGCCATACATTGTGCCCTACTAGGTGTCTCTCATTTTTCAGTTCCAGACTGGCAGGTAGTAAACAGAACAGTTCATCAAGGCCTAGAAGGCCACTGTAATTGGCATGGAGGGCTCATAAGCTGTGCAGGCCTGTTTTATATCCCTATACAAGCTAAGCAGGGAGAAGGTCCCATTCCAACTGTGAACTTCTCTCCTAATATTCAGAAGGGCTATCTATGTTTTATTTTATTGCTTTTAGGTCTAAATTATACAACTGTCAAAGTACAAAAAAATATAATGCAATTTACCACCATACATCAATTGAGGTGCATTACAGAGGTGGAAACAGAAGGCCATCGCATGTGATAACACAGCTAAATGGTTCAAAGTACCATGTGAACCATCACCTGACAATGAGGAAAGCGTATAATGTTGATTAGGTCTTATTCTATCATTCCTTAACTTCACAGTTAGGGCGCAATCCTAAGCAGTGTGGACTAGCGAGGCTGGCTGGCTGGCCAGTGCCAAATCCAGCACTGCTTGGGACAGGCTAGAGCCTCCCTTACCGTACTGGCATGCGCTCCCTTACCGTAGGGGAGGCTGCAGCCTCCCCTATGTGCTCCTTGGATTTGCGCCCACTAAAGAGCAGGTGCAGATCCAAGGAGACCATGCGGCCTGAATTGGGGCCGTGCAGCCTCGCTGACTGGCTTAGGATGTGGCCATATGGCTACCTCCCAAATCCGCCCAAGTCCAGTCCAAGGCCCCCCTCCTGACTCCCCCCCCAATCTCTGTCCTGAAACGGGACAGAGAATCCCTTGCACTGACCGTCTTCAGTCGGCGCAAGGGAGGCTCTCCATCAGCGCTCTAAAGCCGACACTGTGAGCAGCGTTGGCTACAGAGTTGGAGCACCAATGTGGGGGTGCTGCTTGGTGTCCGCACCCGGCGCTCCACCCCTTGCGTTGATGCGATGTCGCGTCGACACAAGGGGTGCGCTAGGATTGCGCTGTTAGTTACTTCTGACCTATTTCACATCTTGCCATATTTTGTTTTGCTACTGGTTGTATTACTCAAAAAAAGATTGCATTGGATTACACAGCTTTTAGTATTGTAATCTACCTTGAATATGGTTTAAGCAGAAAGGCAAAAATATATATTTATGTATTTTCCCTGTCTCTCTGTTTACATATATATACTGTCCAGATATACATATGTACACATACACACAGTATGTGTACACAGTATGTGTGCACAGTATGCATTAAGCAAAACAAAAACCCAAACCGTTCATTCTGTGAGCTTTAAAATGGCCACTTAGTAGCATTCCCCTTCAATGTTGGCCTGTCTCAAACATAAATACGGGTTGTAACACAGCTGAGTGAAATATATCAACTTTATTTGCACACCAGCTTTGAACCTGCCACTGTGGCATTGTTTACTTGCAAGGCATTATTTGCTATGGCAGCTAAGATCAGGCATCTGCATTCTGCACTCCATGTAACTCATCTCGCAGCACCAGAACTGTCATCTTCCATTTTCAGAAGCCTATGGCAATTCACACAAAATGCAGATTTTCTTTTTTTTATTATTGTGGCTCTGAGACAATATAATAAAGCAGTATAAAATAGCATATTTTTAAAGCAATAGGGCATATCAGGAAACAGGAAGACTTTAATGGATGCCTGAGTCATTTTTCTTATTTATTACTCTATTTATTTATTGCTTTTATTGCTTTTGCCCTCATTGGCTTCTACTACCAATACTCTTAGCTTTGCTATCAACATCTGGTGCCTGGAGTTCCGGACTACTCATCCGATAGCCTTCTAAGCACAGCAGAACATCTTATCTGCCCCGGCCAGTAATGTACCATTTTTCTACAATTTATAATCAACCAAGCTCATATGCTATACAGAGCATCTTCAGAAGAGCTAATTTATTCTAGAAAGCGGATCAGTTATACATTTATATTATGTTAATAAATTTCAGTTCTGCATTTAAGCATCTTTTAGGATAGGTGCAGACAGAAAAACAAATCTTCAAATATAATTGCATTTTATATATTAAAAAAAACACCATTTAAATCTGGCAACTCTTGACACAAGGCAACCCAGGTTTACAATGCAGAAATCAAAGAACTGAGTAAAACATAGAAATTGAAGGCCATTCCAGTAATCCCACAACCCAGTAAACCAGAGGTTCTCAAACTGGGGCGTTACGATGATCCAGCCTGAGAAGCTCTGCCTCTGTCCCTTTAAGGGGCAGCAGGAGGGCAAGGCAGCAGGATTATGCTGCTGCCAGGAAGGCATTTTTCCACTTACTTAAGCGAGTCTCAGCCTCCTTGGAGTGTGGGGAGCCCCAAGCCTCTAAAAGGGTTTTAAAAAGTGATCAGAACTCACTTCCTGGTTTGTGATAGAAAACCAGAAGTGGGTTCCAATATCTTTTTTTTAAACTTTTTTGAGGCTTGGGGAGCCCTGCAGAGCTGTCTGCTGGACTCCCCAAACCCCCAGGAGGCCAGGGCTTGCTCATGAAAATATTCCCTGGAGATCGTGCTGCCGCCTTTGCCCTGACTCCACACCCACTTACCTCGGTTCTCAAACTCCCAAGACGTTTGAGAACCAAGGCAGTAAACCGTGACCCTCCCTTTTTGAGCAAAAGATGCTCAAAAAGCCATTTTTAACCAATCACTTGAAGGAGTACAGGATACGGGTCTACCAAAAGTTAGTGAAGAGGGCATTCCACAAGGTCAGTGCCACCACAGAAAAAGCCCTGCTCCTGTTGGATACCCATCTGACGGCAAGGGGGGCTGGAGCAATGTCTGAGCTGGTAATCAGAGAGTAAGGGGTTTTTTTAAGGTAACAAAACTGCTTAGGGTTTTAAAGGTACCAAATAAGCCCAGAACCTAATCGAGCCCGGAAACTAATTTGCCACCAATGCAATTAATTAAGAATCATGGTGATGCGATCCCACCAAACAGTGCTATAATTCGTAGGAACTGAAGTGTCTGAATGTTTTTCCATGTAAAGCACATTACAGTTGTCCAACCAAAAGGTGATCAATGTGTTGATACCTGTAACAGGCCAGATCTCTCCAGGAAAGGCAACAGCTGGGTAATCACTAAAAGCTCATAAAAGGCACTCTTCATCACCAAGGCCTCCAAAGCCTCCGAGAGAAACTCTGGATCCAAGAAAACGTCAGACTGAAAATCTGCAACTTAAGGAGGGCAACCCACTCAAGGACAAGTTGAACACACTCACTCTGACCAACAGATGATCCAAAGAGGAGCAAATTCTTCTTGTCTGTGTGTTTCTTGGACCATTTCTTGGACTAAGCCATCTGCCCCAGCAGTTTCTGCCCCCAAATACAGTACAAAACCAATTAAAATGGATCACGGTAATGGATGTCAACCAGGAAAACCTAGATCTGGGGCACTACCACTTTCTCAAGCACCTTTGTCAAAAAGAAATCTACAGTCCCATCCTATAGGTTGTTTGCAACAGCAGGAAGAGCTGCAAGCACCCAGCAATGGCATGCAGACCACACCACTACCACCAGGCCTGCCGGAGCCACTGCTGCAAAATGGCAGCAACATCAGAGTGCCACTGCCACAGACCGCAGGCTGCATCTGTCACAGTAACTCAGCAGTGTGAAGTCATATGTGGGGAGAGGGAGGAGAGTTGGGGGGAAGGGAAGCCCCTGGCTCCTTTGGATTTACGCCAGCAAAATGGCTGGTGTGAGTCTGAAGACCCACATAGTCAAGCTGTAGGCATATGAAGAAGTAAGTTTAAAAAAAGGCATTTACTTACCTCCAATTTGCCTTCAGGTCACTCTCCTCACTATAGCATGCAGAGCCTGCCTTTTTGGCATTGCTGCATACTATAGCATGGCAAGAGATAGGAGTGGATGGTTATTCATGTAATACCATCATTTATTTTATATTTGGAGAAATGTGTATTCATTTGTCCATCAGTAACAGAAGCCACTCAACTAATTCCACATAAAATTTGGAATCCATTTAAAAGAAATACTGCTATAAATGAAGGGACTTTATTCATCAACAGTGCTCATGAACCTTAGAATTCAAATTTGAAATTTCCAATGGCCCTCTAAACAGTCAGCCACCTGGCTCTGGACTGACCAATCCCTCTGTGACATCACAGCAGTTAAACAAATGGGCTTATTCCTGCCATTACCGTGTTGCTGAACTGAGAAGAGAAGAAGAAGTGTGGTTGCTAGGCAACCATCTCAGCTCTTTGTGAACAAAAGTAGGTAAAAAACCATGCAGGGCCACAACACCCATGTGCACTGAGCTGACTCCGCGTGTCAAAGAGCTGGACATTGTTAGCACCTTGAAAGGCAGAATATAAATCTCTTAAACAAATAAAAGATAAGCATTAGCTAGGGTCCAGGATAGTGCTAACAAGACAAATATTCGTGAAGGTCTATTTATGACTATCAACATGCACTCTAACCTTCATGTCCTGATTATCCACACGTTCAAAGAGCTGTGTATACGTCAGCCTGCCCTTAGGTGATTTTAATTCATTTCACCACAAGAGAAAAACGTCAGAAGTTGTATAGAGATTTATCTGAATGCTTAATTGATAATGAAAATACATTTAAAATGTGCAGATAATTTCTATTTAAAAAAAGATTAAAAGGCAGAGTTTACTTTGCAACTGTTTACAGCAGATGACTGCAGCAAGCAACACATAACAGACTCATTTTTTCCCCATCCGTTGCAAGCATTAGTGTCCTGGAATTAAGGAGAACAACATCTCCTTCTCTCTGCTGCCTACACAAAGTTCCAAATTTGGCAACATTTAACATAACATTCCTGCATGTATACATATACAATGAGCAATGTTCCTCAGTCCTGACACACAAGGTCCAACTAAAGATTTTGTAATTGCATTACACTCTGCATATTTCCACTGCTTTCCATTTGTTCTGGAACAGAGACCCAGAAGTCAGAGGTTTAAACCTAGAGGTATTTTTAAAGCTTATATTATAACACTGTAAATCTTAGAGTGCAATCCTAACCTGGAGTTAGGCCAGTTAGGCACAGTTAGGCCAGCAAAGTTTGGCTGGCACAAGCGTCAGACATAAAGCTGGTTTGGGCCACTCTCGGAGTCAGGGAGGATGGCGCATGTCTGTGGGCTGGCCTCTCTGACTCACAGAGTGGTCCGAACATACTTTACAGTGGCCCTTGGGCCGGCCTAACTCGAGGTTAGGATTGTGCCCTCAATCTACTACACGCATAGTGGTAGTCTTACATGATGAATATTACATGTACTTTTGTATTACAAAGGGGTGTACCTATGGGTCATTGTGGAAAACACAATGGTGGATCAAAGACTTTCACCTGATCCAGCAGGGCTTTCTTATGTTCTTATGGAGGGATTTGAAAACCACAATAGGATTGTCCTGTAATCTAAGTGGGTTGCACCAATGACCCCACTGTATTTTTTTTGCTTAAGTTTTTTTTTAAAAGAAAAAAAGAGGAGAGGATGGGTTGATTCAAACATTTGAACCTTCTCTGTGTGAACATTCTTTACTTGTATCAAAATGCATACCCCATCTTTCCTCCCCAATGGACACCCAAGAGAATTAACAATCATATTGAATGGAATGGACATGATCATGCCAATTTTAGTGCCTAGTTTGTTATTTGCAATGTTTTGTTAGTTATTTTTAAATCCTATCGTTGCTGCAATCCATGCTGCAACAGCGTTGCTATGTGGAGGAAATTTGATCTGCCTCAGTCAATTCATGTTAGTCCATTCAGCTGCTTTGTTTACAGTCAACACCAGGAAGCAGTGCCTGTATTCACTAATAGGCCTGTATCCCACACAGTGGTGTCATAGGATTGGTCCATGTGGAGCTCAAATGTGTGAACCAGTCCAAATATGGCACATACCGGCCTCACCTTCTCATGTGAAGACAGCAGTGGCAGGACAATTTCAGATGCCACTTCCCCTTGGCCTAGGCATGGATGGAATATAGATTAAGGGCTCAATCCTGAGCCCTCTCACTGCGGGTGGTATGAGCATTCCATCCACACTGGTGTCATAAAACATGTATGTTCAGCGTGGGCAGTAAGGTCTTACAGCCCGCACTGCAGCACCACCAGCCCTTTGCCACCTGGAGGCGGTGATGCGATGCCGGCAAGAGGTAAGGTTACCCCCTCATCAGTGTTCCAGTGGGTCCCAGTGCTGAAAGATTCTGGAAACCCCATTTGAGGTATAATAACAGCATGTATCCAAATGAAACCAAATGTGGGTAACTGAGATTTACCCACAGTCTTGGATCCAAGGATGTTTTTAACATGTCTCATGAGCTCTTTGACTTCTTCCTTTTGAGCGACTGGTCCCCATGCCTTACCACAAACTGTTTTTCGAACTTTTCTCCAAGTCTGAAAAGCAATTTGTGATATGATGTGGGGATCTGTCACTCAAAAGGAAAAACAAACAAGCAAGGATTTCACTGGGCGTCTCCAAGTACATTTTGGATTCTAATCAAGGTCTGAGTCTACTCCATGGATTCCAGTACCCAAATGAGTTGTGGCATGACTGGTATCCCTACAAGTTCTAACACAATGTTATTTAAACTGTGGGTTGGGACCCACTTGATGGGTCGCGACCTGTTGTCAGGTGGTTGCGGAAAGCTGGGAGCAGCCATCTTGGAAACTGCAGACCTTACTGTTGTGATATTCCTTTTGTGAGTTTTAACAGTTTGAATTTTCAAGAGAGGGTTTTTTAAAATTTTGTTTTTAGTTCAGTGCTTTTAAATCATATTTTGTCCTAATCTTGTTTTCTGTCAGGGATGTTTCATGGTTGTACAATTGCTGCAGTCCAATAATGCCAATTTGCATTCCAGAAGTGTCATTTTATTATGTTACAATGACAGCACTTCCTGCTTGATGATGTCACTTCTTGCCACATCACCACTTCCAGGTTAATAACATCACTTCTGGTGAGTCTCAACATGTGCCATTCTAAAATGTGGGTCCCAGTCCAAAAAGTTTGAATACTACAAATACAAAGTAGCATCACCTTAGCAGACAACCTGCTAAGACTGTAGCAGACAAGACTGTACTTTTTCCTAGTAAACATTTTGAAACTTAGAATCATGATAATGACAACTTTCAAAGAGATGATATTGTATTAAAAAAGAAAACAAACATTATTTTCTTTGCACCTGCTTATTTCTTTGCTCTAAATAGCTTGGCTGACATTTCATAAAGCATGTAGATCTGCAAAGCCTAAACACTGTCTGACTTCAGCTACTAAATTTCCTATCAATGGTTATATTGCTGATAAAATACCATGAAAGGACTGCAATTGCAATGCTTTGCCTCTAGTCATAATGATAAGCTAGCAGCTAGCTAACAGCAAATACAGTTCCATTTCTGCCACTGAAATTATGCAATAGTACAAATGTGCTATTTTTCTTAAATGTCAGTGTTCTTCTGTGAAGGCATTAACTTCCCTTCATCAAATATGTTTTGTAATGTTAGCCTTCTAGTAAGTGGATGGCTTACTAGCCATTGTTATTTTTTTATTTATTATAAAAAATAAATTGTTTTTTATTATTATTTTATTATTTTTTATTAATTATTTTTATTATTTTATTATTATTGTTATTTTTTCCATAAAGCAAACTGAATGCTCTTCCTATGATCTTCTTTGTTCTCTTTTATTTATTATTATTATTATTATTATTATTATTCCTTAAATGATTTGTAGCTTTAATGCACATTGCATCCACCAGGCTCTTTCTTAGAGTTAATTTTCTGGTAAGGCTAAAATACAAAGTCTTTAGGTACAATTATGCCCTCTAGTGTCCAGTTTTACATGGCTGTGTTTTTGAGCCATCACAATGTTTCAACAAACACACAAGCCTGCATTATAGTTTTTAAACCTTTCATACAAACTTTTGAAAATTAAGAAAAAAGAGCACTCACTTTAGAACGCAAAATAAAAAGTATAACAAAATGCCTTTGTTTTATTAATGAGCATTTTTAAAGACAATGCATTTTTACAAATACGATGCAATTAAGAACTTTGTCTCATTTCTGTGCATGTACAGTATAAGAGAGCAGCCAGATTTCTTTTCCAATTGACTCTCAGACCTGTCCCTTAACCACCTCTTCAGTTGCTATGTCAAAGATAAGGCCCATGGGTTGGATGCAGTCCATAGCAGCTCTTTATCTGCCCTTTGTGATAGCTGAACTCTGCCTGAACCACCTTGAGCTGCTCTCAGCTGCTGAGATGTGAAGTGATGCATTGGCCGAAGTGGCATTGCTGAAAGGGCAGCTCTGGGAGAGCCTTATCATCATTCAGGATACCTCTTTCAGCAACACTATTTCTGTTGAGGTGTCACAGCTGACAACTGAGGTTTCCCAGCACTGCCCTTTCAGCAGTGCCACCTTCCAAGGCACTGGAAGAGAGAGACGGACTGAGGCTTCAGAAGGAATGGTATGGGGTGGGAATCAGACCAAGAGGAGTGAGAAAGGGAGAAGCTTTATAGGATCTTTGAAGACCCTTTGGAAACTTCATATGGTATAGAATGCAGCCATGAAAGTATTAACTGGGCAACTTGTAATGCCATTGCAATGCCATTGTTGTGCTACACAGAGCTGGAACAGACTCTGATTGAGCCTCGGGTAGAGGGGGTGATGAAAGATGTCACTGTGCCCTCTGCGCAGCCTCGCCACACCCCCTACTTCTGGAATCACTCAATTTTGGAGCATAAAAGAGGCAACGGTGGGCGGGAGACCGTTTCTTCCATAGCACATCCAGCTCCCACACCAGCGCCCATGGTAGGCGCTACACTGTGCCCTATGGGCACGGCGCCTATGGTTCTATCTACATTTGCTACCCATTTGGTTTCACAAATGATTCAAAGTGCTGACTATAATCTTGAAAGCCCTAAATGGATTGAGACTGAAGAACCTGAAGAACTGCTTTCATCCAAATGAAGACACCGTTTCTCAAACTGTGGGTCAGAAGCCAATTTCAGGTAAGTTATGAAGCATCTAGAACAGCCATATTGAAAATATGGGAAGATGGGATGCTGGAAAGGGAGAGGGGTGTGTGGTTGTTTTGCTTGTGTCACGGTTGTAAATAGGCATTTTCCCCCCTTTTTGATGCACTTTGGTATTAGAAAATGGCGGAGAAATAGTCCAACTTATTGTTGCAGTCTCAGGAAAACAGCAGCTCTGGTATCACAGTGACGGCACTTCTGCCCAATACATCACTTCTGGTGGGTCCCAGACAGTTTGTCATTCCAAAAAGTGGGTCCCAGTGCTAAAAGATTCTGGAAGCCCCATTTGAGGCATGAAGCCCAGCTAGCGAGTGTCTGGGAGCCTGTAAGAGATCTGATTCAGATCCTTTTTAGGTCCTGTACAGTAAAGAGTGAGAGCCCAATCCTAACCTGGAATTAGGCCAGCACAGCTAGGCCAGCAAAGTTTGGCCAGCACAAGGGCCACTGTAAAGGGAGTTTGGACCACTCTTGGAGTCAGGAAGGATGACACACATCTATGCGCTGGCTTCTCTGACTCTGAGAGTGGTCCAAAAGTGCCGGCCTAACTCCAGGTTAGAACTGTGCTCTCAGCAGACATCCATTCAAAGTGCGTTGGAAGTGGTTTGAACAGGGTTCTGCTGCATTCCAAAGCATTTGTTTCCAGGGCAGATAATTTATTTTTAAACCACCCCTGACACCAAGAATGTCTGCCTCACTTCATCCTTAGACGCACCACATACGCTCACATATACACATTCTGGGTCTGGGCTTCAAGATATAGAAAAAGTTACATTCAGTGTTACAAAGAATCAAGAGAACCCAACTTTTAACAAGAACTGAAACAGTATTATCTGTGCAATGGGGTCTAAACTCGAGTCACTGAACTATCATCTTTCGATAACAGGGTGAAAATACTGAGGCCAAACAATTCTTCAACTGCCAAAATGTATTGTCTCTTTCAAATATTTCTTGATAACTGGCTAAGGGCAGAAATACATTTATGGAAGCTGTACTTTATCTCACAAAAATCTTGTCTTCTGTCAGATCTGATCCTAGCCTTCACGTGTGGCTTAACAGCAGAAACAACAACAAAATTAACAGATACATTCTAACTCAAGTCCTCAGTAGAAGACTTCGGGCTAGTACAGATCTTCTTTACAATTGTTCCTTTACTTTGAAGAGGTATCCAGGATGCAGCGCCCACTCCATTGACACAGTTGCATTGGTGCTGGAAAGCTGAACTGGATTGGGCCATTATCTATTTAAGAAGTGTTTTAGAGTGCAATCCTAACCTGGAGTTAGGCTAGCAAGGTTTGGCTGGCACAAGGGCAACTGTAAAACACGTTTGGACCACGCTTGGAGTCAAGGAGGATGTCGCACGTCTGTGTGCTCTCTGTCCTCTCTGACTCCAAACATACTTTACGGTGTCCCTTGTGCCAGCCAAACTGTGCTGGCCTAACTGTGCCAGCCTAACTCCAGGTTAGGATTGCATTCTAAATGTTCATAGGGCACCCTCAATAAAAGCATAATTCATCCAGCAGCACCAATTGAAACTGCTTCCACAAAAATACTCAGCTTTCATGAAGCCAGTGTTGGGTCGTTAATCATCCTTAGATGTGAATGAGGCAGAAAAACTACTGAAAGGTCAAAAGCCATTAGTAAGTTCCACAATCTCAATTAGTACCAATTAGCAGAATTGCAGGTCCACTAATGAATCAAATCACCTTTGCAAGGTTTGTTTTCCCTTAATATAAGCCACCAACACCCTGGGCTTGATTTGAGTTAGGACACTAATGTCCCAAAAATCCAACAACTTGTATTCAGTATTAGAGCTTCAGTCTAGGAATATGGGCAGAAAGACCGTCCCGAATAATGGTGTTTGTTTTCATTTTATAGTCGGGGAACAGGCAGCCCAGTTCTAACCTGTGCTGGCATAGCCAGGCTGCATGGCCTGCACTGTATCCAGTGCAAGTTTGGAGATGGCTGGAGGTTTCCTCAGAGTGTTATTGTTCAGTCGGTAAGTCGTGTCCGACTCTTCGCAACCCCATGGACCACAGCACGCCATGCCTCTCTGTCTTCCACAAGCTTCCGGAGTTCGCTTACTCTCAGCTCCTCAGAGTAAGGAGATATTTTTCTCCTTACCCTTAGTCAAGCCCCAATCAACTCTATGGGGCTTCTGTGCCAGCTATTTAACACTTGGACAGCCGGAAAGAGAGTTGGATCTTGGACTACCCCCATGAGATCAGTGTTGACAAAATTATCTAACCACAGGGGAGAAGGGGTGCTGTCACATTAACAAACCAACACTGGAATAAAATCTGTGGAAAGGAGGCATCCCCTCACAATCTGCCTCAGGGGCTGTTTTACAGTGACTGTCACTCCAAGAAGCAAAGTACTGTAGACCCTACTGGGGTCTGTTTAAATCCCACATATTACAGCCGTGTTATTCCTTTCCCGCTAATTCCAATAGTTGTAGCATTTCTCCAGTGGCTTTGCTACAGGGGGGCGCTAAGTTTTGCAGGAGGCTGTGCTCCTGTGTAAAGTGCCCCCCCAGCTTCAGAGCCATTTGCAGCTCAGAGAACAAAACTGGGAAGGTGAGGGGGAAGAGCCTCCAACACGACACACTAGGCCCTACACTTGTGGGGATCAGATAAGTAAAGAATAAAAAGGAAGCTGCAATTATGAGTGGAGGAAGAGAACACTGCTGTTAGGACCATGGCCTCCAATGACCAATACCACCAACAGACTATTTTATTTCTTACTGTCTCTGGCTCAAACA
The DNA here is from genome assembly GCA_029204185.1 of Lerista edwardsae. NCBI lineage: Eukaryota > Metazoa > Chordata > Lepidosauria > Squamata > Scincidae > Lerista > Lerista edwardsae. The sequence goes on along the minus strand of JAJKFI010000081.1, from coordinate 961,832 downwards.
TTTCCCTTCCTATTCCTGATGATCCACCCATCCATTTGAATTGTATATAGTTTGCATCCTTGGGAAAAAAAAGATGTATTACTTAAGGCTAAAGCTGTTAACTCCCAGGTCCAACATACAGTATATTGTCCTTGACCAAACAGGCAAATTTAGGGCAAGTCCCTCCCTCCACAATAATTATGTTCCAGTAGTCTAAATGGAGAATAAAGTACAGTTAATTCTCATTATCTGCTAGGTTTGGTTCCTGGAAATCCTTGCAGATAGCAAATTTGCATACAACCAATCATTGATCCTATGGGATCAATGGGCTTTGGTGCAAGGGATATCTTATCTGCCATCAAAGGATCCAGCAGTAAACCTCAGGAAGCCAGCAGACTGCAGCAGGAAGTGCCAAAAGATCTCTGAATGCTGCAGAGACCTTCCAGAGGCTGCAGGGATCTGCAGCCATCAACCTGCAACCAGCATGGAGCCCTTAAACATGGCCAGGGGATGCTTCCGCTGGTCGCAGGTGCCAAAGGTCCCTCCAGCCTTTGGAAGGTCTTTGCATAGTGGATAAGGAGGACAGAGTTGCAGATAACGAAGAAAGTAGCAATTCCACCCCTCGCAGATAGCAAGGTTGCAAATAAAGAGGACTGGATGTATGTGTGTCATGCTTTATCAACAAAATCAGTAAAACATAACTTTGGTCAGATTGTGTTCTTCATATTTCTGGGCTGAATTAAAAGAAACCATTGCAGAAACCAGTTATATGGGAGGGGCGTTGTTTTGCCACAGCCACGGCTCCTGCCAGGGGCTGAGGGCTCTTTTGGTCAGAGGAAGGAATAAATGATGTTCAAGGGTAATTTATGCATAAATGATGAGACTTTATTACAAAACAACCACAAACATAGAACACAGGAGCACCTCTGAACCCCAGAGGTGTCTCTAGGCACCCGTACTTACAATTTGGCCTCCTGTCCCAGGCAACACAGCCTCCAGCAGAATCTGGGGGAATGTTCAGGGGACCCTCTGGATAGCGCAGCCTGCTAGCGTTCACAAGGCCCCGGGACCAAGTAAAGGCCCCAAAGCAAGGCTTTTATTGGCCAAAATGCCAGTTGAATGGCCAGGAGTTGACTAGCTGGCCAATCCCACACAGATACTTGCTTGTTGAACTACACCCAGCTGCTGATAATTAGCTGTATTTCCACAAGATTAGCAGTGGCTGGGGCTCTGGGTCTATGTCCAAATTCTCCTGGTTGTTTCCCCTGGGAAAAGCTCCACCAGGACTCCCAAAGGCCAGGTGGAGACACCCAGATGATTTTGGGGGCTGGCACCGGCCACTACAGGCATTCCAGAGGAGGTTCAGGATGGGAATTGGGGCCAGCTGAGGACATGTGGAGGTAGGCTGGGGATGGATATTAGTGGCAGCGACAGCACTGATATCCTATGCCCCAGACCCAGCCTTGACCCTTTGACTTACACCCCTTTGCAACCCCTTGACTTACAGCAGCCAAAGAGCTGGCACTGATTTCTGAGTGGGCCCATATGGGACAAGGCAGTGGTGTAGTAGATAAGTAAAAGCATTGTTTTAATTTACCTTTGCATCACTGCCTGGTCCTTGGCCGGCCCACAGCATGCAGCGAACATTGCACCAATGCTTCTGCATGCTCTGGACCGGCCCAGGATAGGATTGGGCTGTTAATATGGTTACTGTATAACTGCATTCAGAAATCATGAAGTCAGCTCTCACAGTTTAACAAGACAAAGCTCGTTTAACTGCAGGGTCAAATTGAAGGCCCCTGTGCACAGAAAAGTTACGTGTGTTCAAAACCTAGCCTATAATCATACATCTTGTTCAACTTATATTTTAAAATCCAGGTTCAGCTTACAGAAACATGTAGACTAGTGGTTGCCAAGCTATGGGTCGGGACCTGCCAGTCGGTTGTGAACCAATTTCAGATGGGTTGCAAAGCACCTAGGGCAGCCATATTGAAAATATGGGAAGATGGGATGCTGGAAAGGGGGAGGGCTGTGTGGTTGTTTTGCAAGTGGCCAGGTTGAAAATAGGCTTTTTTTCTTTCTGATTCATTTTGCTATTCTCAGGAATAGCTGCATTCTCAGGAACGCAGCAGGCTCTGGCATCCCAATGCCGGCACTTCTGGCTATGATATCACTTCTGGTGGGTCCCGGACAGATAGTCATTCTAAAAGTGGGTCTTGGTACTAAAAGGTTTGAGAACCACTGATGTACACTATTATCACATTCATAAGAAAAGGAAAGAAACAGAAAACAGATGCAGTTTCCTGCTAACTGTGCGTTTTATGGGTTAATTAAAGACAATTACTCATTATCATGGTCAGTTTGCTAAATTCACATACTATATTCCCAAATTGAATTATTTAAGACGTATTAATTATTTAAGCCTTTGCATTTTATTCAAGGAAGTTATTAGGAGCCAGCTGCAGTTTTTAGGCTTGGCAGGCAGAGCTAAGTGCTGCCCCGTGAAGGCAAACGGCACCCTTGGGGCAGGGAGGGGGGCTTATCCAAGATAAACATCTGCGGTTGGCTGAAGGGATGAGGCAGGAGATGCTTTTAGTCATTAAAAATGGAGACTATATATTAGTTGCTGGCTAGAGGTACACTAATACATTCAAGCCCATGAACCTCACACCTCCAGCTGTGCCACTGTTAAATATACAAAAGTCTCTGACTCCCTTAAACAACTCTGCCCTTTTCCCGGTCGCCGACTGGTCACTGTTGCCTCTGCCTGGAACTAACTCCCCAAACACCTGCATGATGCTACTGCTCTTATTTCCTTCAAACTCTTTTTCAAAATCCACCTATTCTATACAGTCTTTATCACACCTACCCGAGTACTCCAATTCTGGGTGCTCTTTGTCATGATAGACAGAGTTTGGTAGAGCCGAACCAGGCTTTTCTCTGTGTGCAGTAGCTCATGGCACCAGGCCAAGGCCTGCAGGATAATCACTGATGAGCTACAGCTGTGGCTGAGGTGGACGTGCATCAGACCACGGAGCTCATGGCCACCTGGTGTAAAGTGTTGATTGGTTGGCAAGCCTCAACTCAGGTATATGAGGGAACAGATCCCCAGTGCTAACTTGTGGGTAAGACTGATTAGGAGGGGATGCTGTCTGGTTCAACTGAAAAGATCTGCTGTGTAAGTTGCCAACTGACTTATCCTGTATGCTGTGCAAATGCCTGACTGATCTGTATGGAATGAGACCTTTTGCTTGGAAACTGACAACGCTGAATACATTTCTTATCTACACTAAGACTGTGTGTTGTGCATTCCTTTGCTGAAGCAGAAGAAGCCTTGCTGTTATCTTGGGAAGGCAGTTTCCTCTGTGCAACTGAGCTGTAACTCTGCTGAACATGCCAGGTGTTGGCGTGAGAGCCCTTCACATTTGGGGTCCTCTCCAATGCCACCTGGGCATAAGTCTTGGGGAGACGTGACAGGTTATGGGCCCAGCGGTGCCCCCTAGAGGCAGCAGGCGAGAATGCAAGCGACAGAGCTCCAGAGCATGTAAAGAGTTCCAGGTCCAAGTGCTGAGTGCTGCAAGAGCTGCAAGCCGGGAGCAGGCTGTGATGGGAATCTGCCTGCAGTCCCAGACGCCAGGGAGGAGCTGGGGAGCTGTGACCAGAGAGACAGCCCAGCTGGAAACCTCAAAGACGGTGTCAAGTTACAGGAGCATGCTACAACGACCCACCCTCAGCAGGACAGCAACGCTCCGAGAGAGGACGCCTCAGGAGCGGGAAGAGCAAGGAGAACCCCTCGGGAGGATGGGAGAGAAAAACAACCCATCCTTGACCCTCGGCAGCAGAGCTGAGGGAATGCCATGCGAGTGTGAGTTTGCGCCTAGGAGAAGCCACAACAAAAGGCTTAGTTTTCTCATCTGGGGATGCTTGGCATCTAGGGCTGTGATGAGCTTCTGTGTATGGCTGCATGAGCAAGGAGAGAGCCGTGCAGCGAGCAGGGGCCAAGCCGATGGGAGGCGCACATGGCAACCAACACGCATCGGCTCGAGAGCGGTGATGCAGAGGAGCGAGCGATGGCAAGGCTCCGTGAGAGCGCGTGTCTCAGCCTGGAAAAAGCGCAGGAAGAGGACGACCAACAGCGCGCAGCAGGTGATTCCTGGGACCACACCAGTCAAGCAGGAGGCAGCGTGGGACGCCCAGAGGCGAGCCGTGCTTTGCAGGAAAAGTGCAGCCCTCACCCCATCTCGGCAACCAGCAAAAGTTGTACCTGTGTTGCATGCTGTGAGATTTGGGGCTTGTGAGGAGAGCGGTGGTGGCACAACAACGTTTAACATGAGTACCCCCTGTATGTGTATACTTAGGCTGCAAATGTGTGTTAAGTGCAGAGATGCCCATGTAGAAGGCGAGAGGGGGATGCCGGCGTTTGTGTTTGTGCCGGAGAGAGAGCGAGAGTTTGTTCCCAAGGGGGAGAACAAGGCTAGGAACAGCCAGCTCGGTTTACATGAGATAGCTGAGGAATGCTGCTTTTCCTCAAGCAGAGCAGGGAAGACATTTAACCCTGAAGCTGCTGGGAAATGGGGAACTGAGGAGAAAGGAAGCTTAGTGGGTAGTGCAATTGAGACCCAGAGTGCTTCGTTCCCGAAAAAGCAAAACAAGTAAAACCAGCAGCTCTGTACCTCCCAGTATTGATTAACCAGCCTGTGTGGATAAAAGGCATTAGAGGGAGGGGGCAAATAGGAAGAGAAAGTAAACTTAACAAAGCAGCAGAAATATCAGACCTTATAGAAACTCCACGAAAGCTAGGCAATTCCTGGTGTAACAACTATTTGATGTGGTCAGTGAGCCAGAGTAGGCACAGAGAGTTAAAGGTCCACTAACAGGCATAAACCAATGACCAGTGAACATAAGCCCTGTGAATGCTTATGCAGTGTGAATAGTGAATTGGTACAAATGTGATGTGCTGGAAACATGTAAGCAGCAACAGTTACAGGCTGTGAGTGAGTAGCAAACAAAAAAGAGTGTCACATAGTGAAACCCCAAGAGTGTGCAGGAGAAGTGTTAAGCACACAGCGTGGGGAGTGACAAAGAAAATCCAATGGTAGGTGCTGTCGAGTTGCAAGCAATTGATTGTGTAGTGAAGTGAATCAGCTGTGTAAAAATGAAGCTAGGAGGTTAGTCCTGAGCAAGGTAACCCCAGCTAGGCAGCGCAAGCCTTGATGTAACCTGTGTCCAGTTCCCAGGTAGTGCAGACGGTCTTGCACAGGGAGTTAGGGTACAGGAATGTCCACCAGTGGATGACAAGGGGGAAAAGGGCCAAGACATGCAAAAGGGGTGCCAGTAGTACTAAATACAGTGGAAGGGAAACTGGAAAAGGAACATTCACCCAAAGCAGCATGGGACCACCCAGGGTGAAAAAGGATAGTAACCCGACTGATTGGACAAGGCAAAACAAAGTCAACAGTATAAAATGTAGAGGATGCCTTAATAGCCTATGTTTCTGTCATGGCGCTGGAAATAATGCCATGAGGGTAGTGGTGACTGAGAGTATCTCTCAGCGTAGACAGGGACCTGACAGTCCTTGAGAGAACTCAAAATGTTCCAACCTAAAGGAATAGGCAAGCCTGTGTGATTGCAGGTGAAAGAGATGGCACTTGCATATGTTGATGTATTGATTCACTGAGGCATAACAAATTGTGTTGATTGCCGATGCTTGCAAGTGAGTGATGTGAAAAAGGGACAGCACATAAGGGCAATATTGGCAAGACTACCATAGAGGATGTGCAGAGTGTAATGCTACAGTGCCTGTGTAAGGAGTGTTAACAAATAGAAATTATCTCCTACAGTTTAGAAATCTGGATGAAAATGTGCCAATAAGTTACCAGGAAGGAGGGGAAGTTCTGTGCAGTGATCTTCCAAACAAAGAAAAATATGTTTGCCTAGGCTTGTTCATGTAGTTTAATGTGGAGTGGTCTTCCAGACCAAAACAGGAGTTTATGTAAAGCTAATCAGGAAGCAAGATACCTTCCAGGGTCTGGAATGAGATGCGCAAGGGTGTTTGTGTGGTAACAAGTGGGAGACCTGTTATGTCACCAAGGCTGAACAAAAGTTTTCATCAGCCAGTAAGGCCCGGAAAAACTCATAGTGTGGAGGGGCCGGAAAATGCAATCAGGCAGTGTGCACGGAATTTGCACACGTGTAAGGGAGGAAAGTTTAAAACAAAAGATCTCCCTAGGGCTGCTGTAATCTGAGCAGCACAGGCTGAGGTAAAAGGAGGCCAGTAACAGAAAATAGAAGCCTTAAAGCCTCAGAAAAGTCCACAACTGCTTGTGATGTGTGAGAGTGAAGGGAAATAGCTGTATTTCACCCAAGCTTGAGAAATGGCACACAGTGTTTAAGCTAACATCAGGTAACAAAAGTGAGACAAGCAACCTAAGTAATTGTATAACAATGTTTAGCACTGTTGCGTGTGTGTGTGCGCCATGGGGATATTGGCATTTATCAAAGTGGTGATGCATTCTGTGTTGGAACAGCATCATGGTCCTGTAAAGAATTGCCAATGACAATCCGTGTCCCAAACAACAAAATAGAACAGGACAGTGAAAGAGAGAGAATGCCAGTGCAGACAACCACAAGCTAGCTTAAGTGAAATGAAGGAAAGAAAATAGCCAAAGAGGAATAAAAGGGGTTTGATGCTAGCTGTAAAAGTGGGAAACTAAAAGTATAAAAGTGTCTGCAATGAATGTAACAGTGTGTGTTTAACCATGATATAGAATGAGTTAAACCAGTGTGTATTCTCCCTATGTTTGTGTATAACCATGTAAATGTATAACCATTCCTGTAGTATGTAGAGACTTAGATGTGTGTCTAGAAATAAGGAATGTGTTTAGTAGGCTAAAGAAAAGAAAGGGATAACAATTAGCCACATGCACCCCAGAGAAAAGGGAGGGGTGTCATGATAGACAGAGTTTGGTAGAGCCGAACCAGGCTTTTCTCTGTGTGCAGTAGCTCATGGCACCAGGCCAAGGCACCTGAGTGCAGGATAATCACTGATGAGCTACAGCTGTGGCTGAGGTGGACGTGCATCAGACCACGGAGCTCATGGCCACCTGGTGTAAAGTGTTGATTGGTTGGCAAGCCTCAACTCAGGTATATGAGGGAACAGATCCCCAGTGCTAACTTGTGGGTAAGACCGATTAGGAGGGGATGCTGTCCGGTTCAACTGAAAAGATCTGCTGTGTAAGTTGCCAACTGACTTATCCTGTATGCTGTGCAAATGCCTGACTGATCTGTATGGAATGAGACCTTTTGCCTGGAAACTGACAACGCTGAATACATTTCTTATCTACACTAAGACTGTGTGTTGTGCATTCCTTTGCTGAAGCAGAAGAAGCCTTGCTGTTATCTTGGGAAGGCAGTTTCCTCTGTGCAACCGAGCTGTAACTCTGCTGAACATGCCAGGTGTTGGCGTGAGAGCCCTTCACATTTGGGGTCCTCTCCAATGCCACCTGGGCATAAGTCTTGGGGAGACGCGACACTCTTGTGGCGGAGTGACATCATCGCCTTGCCCCAGCGTTCAGGGAAAGATGCTGTCAGTTCCCCATCTGACAGCAGTCAAGTCTGAGCAGGGACAGAGGAGGAGAGGGAATATGTGAGGGAGGAAGAGGCAAGATGCAGGGAGAGAAATGGGAGAAAGAGGATTGAGGAAGGACATGATGAGAATGAGGAAGGAATGAGGACAAGGTCCTTAGGATTCTTCATCCCTTCTATTCACTGATCCAGTGAACTTCATCATCAGACACTGTTATTGTTTGTTATTATTGAAGGAATCCACATGATCTCAGGCTTCAGATGTTATGGAGAGATGTAAGAAAGTGATACACTGAAGTGAGTCCCACACCCAGGGCCAGCCTATCCATGAGGACAACTGAAGCAATTTCCCAGCAGTTTGGCAACAGATGGCCGCCTCTGTCTGCCTAGTCATGTTCACTGCTCCTTCTTTCAGTCAAGGGCGCCTGGTGGAAGATGTGTGGAGGAGAAGAAAGTGGTGCTACTCTCTCTGTGTCTGTCTGTCTGTCTGTCTCCCCCCCTCACACTTCTTCCACTCCATTCCCTTCTTCCAATTTGCGGGGGGTGGGGGGAGAGACGGGTACATCATTAAGTAAAGGGAGCAGCATTTAACACATTGCCTTAAATACCAAGAAGCCTTTGGGCCAGCTTTGTTGACACCACGCACAGTAAAGGTGGAAAGAGTCCTCTGTGGGCCATTCTTGTTCTTATCTCACATAAAGAAACAGCATAGCAGTAGAAAAGGGAAAAAAGCATTACAGAATAACGTAAATCTTGCAAACACAAATGTGGCTGCACAGAAAGATTTTGAAAAGAAGTTTAGAATAGAGTTTCCATCTCCCCAGGCAACAGTCTTCACCTTTGTAAAGAGGCCCACCTTCCAATTACACAGTCCTGGCTATAGGTTATTGAACTTTTCTGTCTGGGCAGGCATCTCCCTGCCATCTAAAATGGATACTCCGTATATAGCTTTCTGACAGCAGCAAAAGTATTTGCTGCATTCCAATTCTGTTTGGAATCCAACCTCAGAGGCTTCTCCCTACCAGCATTTGTTTTTCTTTTTCCAGTTGGGTGGATTTGACACAAATTCTTCTCTAGGGTTTGAAATGATAAAAATACCAGTGACTAAACACTGAAGCTTTTCATTGCTCCTGGTTTTGCCAGACTAACACCACTCTTGGTTTATAACTGTAAAAACCCACGGAGGATTTGGCCCTATGTCTGTGTACTGCAGCTTGTTTGAAAGAACCAACGTATTTCCATGCATGCACACACAAAACGTTGAAAATTTGGTCTGTCAGGGGTTTTGGAGACATGTTTTTTTTTCTCTGATGAAAGCACAATGTGCGGTCCCAAATGGAAAAGCACATTTCTTTCACTGCGTAGCTTTTAATCTCTCTGACTCTTGCATTTTCATATTGAAACTGCCCTGACTGATCAAACAAGCCACAATTTTCATAAAAGACTAAAAAACGTTGCTGTGACTTATTAAGCAAACTATATCACATGGCAGAGTGACTTGCACTCAGCACTCGTGCATTTAAACATCCTTGAACCTTGAACTGCAGATACTGTGGTATGTTCTACTTGTAGCATAAGAAGAGCCCCACTGGATCAGTCCAAGGTCCCATCTAATCCACCTTCCTGTATCTCACAGTGGCCCACCAGAAGCCTTGGGAAGCACCCAAGACAACTAGATACCTGCATCTTGTTGCCAGTCTTCTGCATCTGGCATTCTGAGGTACCTTTCTTCTGAAGTATGGAGGTTGCACTAACCATAACGACCTGTAGCCTCTGATGGACCTTTCCTCCAGAAATCTGTCCAGTCCACTTTTTTTTAGGCCGTATGCCATCACCACCTCCTGTGGCAAGGAGTTCCACAGATTAATTACCTGCTGGGTAAAACAATATTTCCTTTTATCTGTTATCACTCTCCCAACTCTCAATTTTAGTAGATGCCCCCTGGTTCTGGTGTTGTGAGAGAGGGAAAAGAACATCCCTCTGTCCACTCTAGCCATCCCATGCATAATTTTGCACGTCTCAATCATATAGCACCTTGTCTCGCATCAAGAATCACTGCCTGGGCACTCTACCACACACTATTGCACTCTGCTGCTGCACAAGGTTCTTATCTGCCTGCTGCACAGTTCTTCATTGATTTTACAACTGAGTGTCCTGCACTAGCTTCTGCACTAAGCATGCATCATGTAACAGTTTCCTGATTATCTATTCCTATGCACTGACACCTCATTTTAGGTCCTCCAGGAGTAAACACTTTTTAAAATTTAAGAATATTTACAGCCCAATCCTATCTTCCCCTCCCATACACACACACTGGTGCAGCCATGCTGGAAAGGTTTGCAGTGTATCCAGTGAGGGGGGTGGATTGGGAGGCTTCAATTTATCCCTTTAATAAGCCTCCCACTCCACAATGGGTTTCCTCAGACCTGCACCAGCTCTTTAACTAGTGCAAGACCAAGGAAAGAAAGGGAGCTGCAAAAAAGAAAGAAAGGATCCAGCGAAGTCCATCGCCACCAGATCCACCCCCTGCCCTGAAGCCTCCCCACTTCACATTCCTACTCCCTTCTCACCTGTTTCACCTGCCCCTGCCTTACCTGCTCCAGCAGGTCCAGGCAGGTCGGGGAATGTCCCAGGAGTGCTGCTGCATCTTGCTGCAGTGTCCCAAAGTGGCCACCAATGGAGCACTGCATGCTCCATTGGCAGCCATTTTATAACAGCAGGACTCTATTCCACTGCCATAAAAGCCTTCCCATAGCTGCCAAATCCAGAATAGGATTGGGGAGTAGACCTCACAATGGATCTGGGCATACCCACAACCAAAACACAAGTAGCAATGGTTACTCTCAAGGTAGGTAGCAGGGGATGGGGAGCAATATTGGACAGGAAAGGATAGGTAGGTGGCATTCACTGGTGCACATACATACACAAAAGAAAAATGAGTTAAAAGCTATATAACATTTCCCCCAAAAGGTAAGATGGATTCAGTGATTTATCAGGACAGGCACTGAAAACTGGGACAGTTCAATGTAAATGACAATTAGAAAGTATTCATTGAACAAGAAGCTTGTTCAATGAATTGTTAAATCTGATCTTTGTAAAATTGTTAGATTTGATCATTGTAAACTTCTTATACATCTATGCTGTCATATATTAATGCAGCATTTCTCAAACAAGTGGATCATGATCCCTTTTCTGGGGGGTGGTTGAGGAATCCTGTAAACAAACAAAATACATCCCCACCATTGTTACTTCCATCACCACCACCGTCACCACCTATTAAACATGTTAGTACAATTGGTGGATTACATACTTACTCTAAGGCAGTGGTTTCCAAACTGGAGATCCCTGCACCAGCAAAAAGCATCCCCGGTGCTAATGGCTTCTCCTGTTCTGCCCTGGATGTTCACAAAGACCCCAACAACAGCCCCTATGGGTCTATGTGGTGAGCTGATTCAGGGGGTTGCCACCCCAGCATGCCTCACATGCGGAGTTGTGTGCAGAAGTGGCTTGCGACAAAGACCCCTGAGGGTCAGCATTCATGAGCATCCAGGGTGGAATACCAGAAGCCGGTCGCATGGAGGAAAGGCAGAGTGGACACCGGATCTGTCCTGTGGCCTGGAGTTTGGCAACCCCTGCTCTAAAGGAGAGAGTGTTATTGGCCCAACAGAATTGCCTAGTGAACTTCATGGCTGAGTATGAACTTGAATGAACTTGAACCCAGAGTTCCCTGGCCCTAGTCCAATATTCTAACCCAGTGTTTCTCAAACTATGGGTTGGGGCCCACTAGTTGGGTTGCAAGCCAATTTCAGGTGGGTCATGTAGAACCTAGAGCAGCAATAATTGAAAACATAGATAGATGCGGCACTAGAAAGGGAGAGTGCTGTGTGGTTATTTTGCTTATGTTGTAACAGGCATTTTTTCTCTTTCTGATTCACTTTGCTATTGGAAAATGGCTGAGAAATAACCCAACTTATTGCTGCATTCTCAGGAAAGCAGCAGGCTCTGGTGTCACCATGATGGCACTTCTGGTGGGTCCCAGACAGATTGGTATTCTAAAAAGTGGGTCCTGGTGCTAAAATGTTTGAGAATCATTGCTTTAACCAGTCATTGCTTTAACCAGTATATCATACTTCTTCCGCATTACATTTATTGTTTAGTGTTTTTCAAATGAAACACTTCAAATTTTCAAATGAATTTCCCTCAAAAATCTTTATCTGCCTCTATATAATTATTACAGTAATATATAGTGGTAAACTATATAATTATTGTAGTAAACAGTCAAAACGGAGCCGATAATAGCATTAAGTGTTCCTGATTTCCCCCCTCCCACTCCATCAGCATATCCTCTGAACAGAAAACACTACAAGCCCAGTTTACTTACTTCGTTCTAGTTTGAATGAGCTGATACAGTTTTTTAGCTACTGTGCCTAACCAGAAATGATTGATGTAACAGCAAAATTACTATGAAATTCGACTTGATTGATTGTTGACATATTTATTTCCCTTTCAACAGGGTGGTTTGCTTTCTTCTGCCCCAACCACATAATTTTGGTTTGAGTAAAATCCAAGTACATAGCCACAATAATAATCTAGTATCCAGATCTATAATCCAAATATGGTCATGTTTCTTTGAAAGATTCCAGTGATTTAATTTAACTTTTAACCAATCAGTTACTTCTCTGGGAGTGCAATCCTAAACTGGAGTTAGGCTGGCATAAACTAAGCCAGCAAAGTTTGACCAGCACAAGGGCCACCATAAAGGGCGTTTGGACTACTCTCGGACTCAGGGAGGATGGCTCATGTCTGTGTGCTGGCCTCTCTATCTCCGAGAGTGGTCCAGACATACTTTACGGTGGCCCTTGTGCTGGCCAAACTTTGCTGGCTTAGTTTATGCCGGCCTAACTCAGTTTAGGATTGTGCCCTGAATGTTAGTTCTCCATGAGCAATGTTAGATAAATATACAAGAAACTATAAACCAATACAAACATTCAGCATATTTTCAACACAATTCAACTTGGCTTTTCCCAAGGATGCACTCACAAAATGTAACCTGACTCCGCTAATTCATACAGTTGAAGCCTGTGCCAATTTCTGCAATGATGGCGGCTCATACTTCAACTGCAGCAGTTGTGGGAATTATGAGTCAGGACCAAATTGGGCTATGGGACACCATACCAAAATCTAACTTTGTGGCTATGTTCTGGATCCCTGAGGTCAATAGTTATGCTGGCAGCTGGAGAAACTGGACTCTGAAGTACTGCAAGCAGAAGAAACTGATGTATTGACCAGGTAGGACAGTGGATCATTCTCCTTGTGTTTATACCAGACCTGGCCAAACCAGAAATGTCAAGCAGCCTGCAAAACACAGGAGCCAGTGTTGCACATCTCTGGTCCCTTAGGGTTCTGAGGCTGTACACACAGCCCACAGAAACTCATTAGGCTAAGCCCCAATTTCAGGCCCTGAGATTGCAACCAGTTTGAGGGTGCAATCCTAGCCTGTAGTTAGGCCGGCACAGTTAGGTCAGCAAAGTTTGGCCAGCACAAGGGACACCATAAAGTATGTTAGGACCACTCTTAGAGTCAGAGAGGCCAGCATACAGGTGTGCGCCATCCCCCCGACTCAGAGAGTGGGCCGAACGCACTTTACAATGGCCCTTGTGCCAGCCAAACTTTGCTGGCCTAACTGTGCCGGCCTAACTACAGATTAGGTTTGCGCTATGAGTCGTAGGCTGCATTCCTACACACATTTCCCTGGGGGTAAATCTCATGAACACAATGGGACTTACTTCTGAGTAGTCATGCTTAAGGTTGCATTGTTAGAGGACCTCATACTTGTAGCAGAGGCCCAGGTCAGACATGGTATTTCTCATGTTCCCAGAAATAATCCACAGCGGAAGAATTAATCTTGCTTGTTTTCATAATCATTGTGGCTTGAGATGTCTACTCATTATATCAGTTTTGGGCCAATCATTTGAGTTATGGCCCTCTTGTAGCCAGCCTCAGACAGACCTCTGCCCCAACTAGCTTACGGTAATGCATCAGCAAAACATTCTTGAAATGACTCACAACAAAGTAATGCCAATAAAGGTTTCTCGACTTGACTCAAAACAAATGGAACTGTGTACAGATTACTTCTCTTCTCGACTGCGTCATGTGAATGTTTGTTGTCTTAATGCACAACAAAATCAATGAAAAAAACCCTTTTTAAGCTATTCTGATAGTCATTGTTAAAATATTCATTAGTCTTTTCCTGAACGAAAAAGAGACAGCTGTGTTCAGACGCAAAGTGGCTTCGGATTTTGAATGTGAATGACACGTGTCCCACCTACGATTTTACACCGTGCTTAATTCAGACTGCTCTCTTGTGCGTCATCCTTTGATGAGCTGGCTCCGAGACAAACTAGCTGCACAGCAGCTTTGCAATAATGATCATAAAGCTCCATCTTCCACAATGATGCCAGCAAAAGTCACCCTTGTGGACAAAAAAAGCAAATGCCCAGTACTGCAAATCAGCCAGTCATTCCACAGAATTTCAAAACTGGTTCAGAAATGGGCCTTTGTGCGTAAATCATGGCAGGGGGAGATCAGTGAAATAAACAGAGCTGATTGTAACTAGGCATGTTATTCAAGGGACTATAGCACAGCAGCACTGATAATATTTGAAACAGATGGTGATATGGAGGTTATTCAAAGTTCACAGGTTTCCACTTGCCTTACTGGAAAGCACTAATCCGTGTTAATAAAAATGCGGACTTTTTCAATCTTATAAATAAGGCAAAGAAAGAGAAAGGAAGTTGCAGTGCTCCAAAGGGATAAAAGTCTAAAGCCCTGACCTTTTTGTTTTGTTTTGTGGCTAGCGCACAGGAAGTACACCAACAAATTGCAGAATACTTTTTGTTTATCAGACAATCAATATACAGTACTCATTTTATCCAAACATAAGGCAAGAGCATGATTGATTCCCATCCCAACATCCAAGGATTAATAGAAGCAGAATGTAGGAAGCATCATACTTCTCAAATCATACAAATAGCAAATAGCATCCTAATTAACACATTTGTGTAACATTTCAGCATTATGCAGACAAAAGATTTTAATAGTTGGTTCCCTCTCACACATAGTACAGGTATCCGTTATCCAGACATCTGAAATCCAGACTATTCCAAAATTCAGACATTTGTCCAAGACTTTTTTTTTTAACTTTCTGTAGAAAGGAGGTTTTTATGGTCATTCCCATGTGCAGGCTGTAAATTCTATTCTCTGCTCTTTAGAATGTGCCTACACAGACTTTGTTGAAATATGACATATTTCAGCAGATGCCCAAATGGGTAACAGTGAAAAGAGCAAGAGGAAGCATTTCTCATTATATGTATGCAATTATTCTTGCATCCAGACAAATCCAAAATCTGGACACCTCCCCGTCCCAAGCAGTCCGGATAAAGGATACTTAACCAGTGTATAGAATACTAAATGCATTCCATTTATTCAGAGGGAAATGATTTATTTAAATCATTTAAATAAAATAAATAAATGTTGGGTTTTGGCCTGTTTTTGGTTGGGTTTTCATGCACTGATATTTCTTATCAGTCTGATTCTTGAGTTATGCGTGTGTAGGGTGGTGGTGGTGGTTCCCGTGTAGTTCCAGCCATGTCACTAAGTCATGTGGGGAGGTTGTCCTCCCACCACACTCCATGGGGTGGCATTCTTACAATTGCCACTTCCTGGGATAAAAAGCATCTTAGGTCCCAGTCCTATCCAACCTTCTTGTGCTGGTGCAGCCACAGTACAGCCTTGAGGAAAGGGAACCAAAGTGCCCTTGCCTGGAGAAGTCCCCTGTCACTGCCCCCCTACTGCAGGATGTAGTAGGATCAGTGATGTCATGCAGGGGGAACGCGGGGGAACTCAGTTCCACTAGTTAAAATTAGGGCTGACTCCGCCCACTTCACTCTCCCTCCTCCCCCCTCCCAATTCCTCTGCAAAGAGCTTTTCTTCTTGGTTGGCCGGCACTCAGTTAAAGGCAGTGATGTCATCCAGGGGGAACGGACCAGAACAGGCGTTCCGGATCCTAACGGGCTCCGTGGCTGGTTCCGGGTTCCCGACAAGTGCCAATCAAAAGTGAGTTCCTGTTCTTAAATCATTTGAATGACACCACTGAGTAGGATGTAGTGCATGCCTCAATGGCAAGGCTGCACCAGCACTGGAAAGTTGGATAGGATTTGGCCCTCAGTCTATACAGGCTAGACATGGTTCTTCCAGTCCACATCAACTTTCCCTCTAATTATAAAAGGCACCAGAACCTTTAAACTTCATGTCCTACAGGCGAACCAATGATAATCATGGCATCGTGTGATTCTCAACCTTCTGCCACCCAGTCACTCCTTTCTACTGGTCATTTTGCATCCCTGACATTCTTGAACAACCTCAGCCATGAGAGATTCCTAGTAATGAAGTCACACTGGTATAGTGCTGGAAGCCAATAGATATTTGCTCTCTACCATGCTCCAAGCCTCAAATATAATTATTATTATTATTATATTATTATTATTAATCGATTTTTACCCCGCCTTTTGTGCCCGAAGGCACCCAAGGCGGCATTACAAAATATATATTAAAAATACAACATAACAATTAACATTAAAAACAGTTAAAACAGTATTAAACAACAATAGCAAAAAATAAAAACCACAAACAATTTAAAAACAGTTTAAAAAAACAAAAAAACAAAAAATATAAGACACACTTTGTAGCAGGTGCAATGGACACCCACTACATAGAGGGTTCTGTGATAGTTGAAAACAAGACAATTCTGATGTCTATCATTAACATCATGAAATATTGCATCAGCACTGATGGCAAATGTTGATGGAGACCAGAGACGATCAATCTTACGCTCTTCCTTTGGCAAGGCTGGGTGCAACACATTCCCTTGTGGAACAAAACATCTGTAAACTAGACTCATGAGTTTGAGGCATATGAGTTAGGGATGTCCAAGTCACAGTAGGCTGCATCAGTGCTTTCATGCAGGGATTGTCCATCTGCCATGGTCATTTCAATAGGCACAATAGTGTTTGGAAGGCAAGAGCTAGCTGTTTTGACTTCTGTATGTTTAGTTCCAATTTCTGGGCAAACCTCCTGAATGGAACCAGTACGTAACATGGGGACTTAGCAGTGGTATAGCTAAGGAATTTGGTTCCCAGGATACCAAAATCAAACCAGATTTGGGAGCCCCCCCCCATGCAGTATTGCAGGATGGGGCAGGTTGCATCCAGGACGTATTTTGAGTCTCAGGGAACCACGTGGCCTCCCCACAACTCAGACTGCCTGCCAGAGCCTTTAAATGGGAACTTCCGATTTTCATGAAAACTGAAAGTCCCTGTTTAAAGGCTCCAGTGGGCATTATGAGACAGTGTAGCACCCCCCCCCTCCCCACAGTGTGGAGCTTAGGGAAATTGTCCCCAACCCCCTTCGGGGCTGTCGTCTTTGGGAACCAAGAACTAGGTGGTACAAGAGGTGAGAGATGATAAACATTTGTCTCATTTATGCTGGAAATACACACGAATCAACACATTACAATATTGGAATGGATTTGGCAGTAAAGATGTCAGGAGGCAGAAAGCAGAAAGTCCTAGTAATCAGAAGGAAAGTGTGGATTAGAACTCAGTTTGCATTTATTGCCGGTCTACACTCTTCAGTGCTGAATCCCCAGATGTAACCTTTACTCATTAATCATATGTGTTTTTGCTCATATGGTTGGATTGAGTCTAATAAAATCTTGTTAGCCTGGGAATAATAATGATACAATTGTGCTATTTCTCCGGGTTATGGTGAAAAGGTCATATGTTAATTGCACCTACGAAATATGCTTTTATGTTTCTGCTTCTGTTAAACTGGAATAAATTCAGGTCTCAACCGTGAACTCAGTATTTTCCAGAGCTGAATGCTATCTGTAGCGCTCTCCACACCCCCAGAGACCGGTGGCACTGTAGGTAAGTCAGAAACAAACCCTATTTGCCCCAGCAGCAACATGATTGTGTGGTTATCGTGTTGCTTCTTCCCCCCCCCCATGTACCCTGGTTCCCAAACTACCAAGCAGTTTGGGAACTGCTGGGCTCTAAGTAGACATCACACAGAGAGTAGCCTGGTGGTTAATCATGTACAGTAGCAAAAGGACAAACAACCAGGAATGGTTTGTAACCATTGTAAATATCTCTAAAATTTGCTCTTTTACTTTGTTACTGTCTGGCTTTGTAAACAACGTATAGGAGGAATCAGAAATGAGAACATGATTGCCAAACATAACCCGTTGAAGGGTGTGGTCCTGAGCCCCGAATTGCCAATGCAGAGAAGAGTATAGTCTGTGCATGGTGTGGCAGCTTTCATAATGGAACCTGCTGGCAGGCCATGTTGGAGAGAGTGGCTCAACCACCTGCCCTCAGTTCCTAATCAAAGCTGTTCACCAGAAAAACTAGTTGCTGACCAGCAAAATAGTATAGGAGGAAACCACTGCACTGCTTTGATTGATGGCTACTGCTATGTGTTGTGCTGCCTCTGCAATCATTTTTCTGTATACACAAGATATTGCTCAGGAATTTGCAACCCAATACTTTTAACAACATGCATTACTTAAGAATATGTTTAGTACAGCTCTAGATCCCTGCAAGAAGAATTCATTTTTAAATATTTGTGCAGTACTTATTGAACTTTCCAGGTGCTGTTGACATTTCTATGCAAAGGCTAAATACAGGAAGTCTGCTTTTGTGGAATTCTTTGTGGAGGGTGTTAAAAACTGAAGTACTGTCTAGAAATAGAACAAAAATCACTACAGAGAATAAAAGGGAACTGCAATGGCACCCTATATGGGACTTGATATGAACTTGTTTGATGTCCCATTATTCATGACCAGTTAATAGAATAAAAGGTTAATAAGGAAACCCCTGCCGGGTTAGGCAGATTAAAGCTGAAGCACAATTTTGTGCTGCAGAAATATGGAAACGAATAGCTTGATTCAGCGGTGTTATGCTGCCGGAACGCTGGGCAGGACATCTGGGTGATCGACAGCCCGTCCGTTGCGTTCCTCAGCGTTACGCCGTTTGCGTAACGTACGCAAGCGGCGTAATTGGTTATGCAAACGGCGTAACGCTGAGGAATGCGACGGGCGGGCTATCAATCACCCGGATGTCCCGCCCAGCGTTCCGGCAGCATAACACCGCTGGCTTGATTGTATGCATGTTTATGTGGAAGGGAGTTCATTTGGTTACTCCCTAGTAGATGAGCTTAGGAGCCTGTTCAGATGACACTTTTGGTTCTGACCTGATCCTGTCATTTAAGGGCATGCACACTCACAGCGCATGCACATATTGGCTGTTCCCCTCACAACTGAGCAAGTTTCCATCATCATTTGGAGAGAGGTTATCACAGTGGTGGGATTCAAATAAATTAACAACCGCTTCTATGACATCATAGCCGGAGCCAAAAAAAACCCCGAAGCCAGCCGAGGTAAGCGAGTGGGCGGGGCCTGGCCATTTAACAACCGGTTCTATAGAACCTGGGCGAACCCCCTGAATCCCACCACTGGGTTATCAGCCAAACCATCCTTCTCCGCATACTGGAAACACAGAGTACTGATTTGGCCAGTAGTGTCCCTATGTGGTGGGGGGTGGGGTGGGGTGGAGCGCTAAGTTTTGCAAGGAGCCTTACCTCCTAATTGCTCCTCTCTTTTGCCAGTAAGCAACGCCAAGGTGTTGCTTTCTCCATAAGGATTGGCTACAATGGCGAGGGAGAGGAGTGATTTACAAGGCAAGCTAAAGCTCCTTTGCAAACTTAGTGCTCTGCCCCCCTGCAGGTATGCTACTGGATTTGCCCAATCTTACAAGAAAGGAAACCAACCTGGCCTGGTTCCAGGATTTATGCATGCCACGAGTGCACATGTTCATGTGCACATGTGGGGTCCAGCATGAACATTAGCAGCAAAAGGTAGCAACCCAAGTCTGCAGACACACAGATTCTCTAACAGCCCAATCCTATTACACTTTAGCACTGGTGGAATGAGTGTTCCACCAGCACTAACTGTTGAAAATGTGTTGTAAAACCACTGCCTTCCAGGAGGGCTAAAGTTTTTTTTGCATGCATCCTCAGTTCTCCCACCATCCAATGGAGCAGGTAAATCAGCAGGAGATGATGGACAGGTGGGAGGGCACAACAGGATCAGAAAAGTGGAGTAATGAAGTGAGAACGTTATGTAGGGGGTAAATCCGGGAGCAATGGCATTCACTGGATCCCATTGTCCTTTCCCAAAGCCTCCATGCCCCTTTCTCTCAGACTTGCACATCCCATTGTGGTGTGGGAGGCTGACAGAGGTGTAGGGGATTTAAACCCCCTTTCACTCTGATGTCTCAGTTCCTTCCTATCCCCCCCCACCTTTCATGATAAAGTATATCCCATTTTAGGTGCTGTTGCGGGGCTTCCGCGTGATTGGCTGCCTGCCCATTTCATTCTGCAGCTGCCCTGGCCTCTGGGCGTGCCTGCTCGCCGGGGAAGATGGGTGGGGTGTGTGCCGGGTACCTGGGCGAACAGCGCGGGGGCGCGCCAACCGGGGGAAGCCCCCCCAAGGCCAGGGCAGCCGTGGAACGAAATGGGCAGGCTGCCAATCACGCGGAAGCCCCACCCACGTCCCGCCCAGCGTTCCGTTAGTTCATTTGTAGATGACACCATTGATTAAAAACCTCCTTGTAACATATTTATCAACCCAAGATATCCAAACAGACATGGGAATGAATTTTCATTTACACTGAACATAAATCTTCAGGCTTTACTGCAGCCAAGGAGAGATAATGTTTATAATATTTATATCCTGGCCTTTCTCCTCCCCATCAGGAAGTGTCCCAATTGACTTATGGTATTTTTTTTGTTACATATGTATAGGTGTCCTGTCCCCAAGATTCAAACAATCTTTTTTTTTAAAGTCTAGTCTTAAAGAGTCTTCACCTGCTGCTGAAGGTGGCAAAGATATTTACCTGCTCCCTCATTTTCTCTCTGCCTTGTGATCATGCAGCAATCCAAAACAAAAACCTTAGCCCTTCCCCCACTTCCCACCCCCTTTGTTCCTGCATCCTGGCTGAAACTAACATACCCTGCTACTCATGCTGGCCCCAAAGCCCGACAAGATGGCCCCACAAGGTCTCAGGCGCGCACGGAGGCCCGAGTGCACCCATGGCTGGCGCTGAAACCGCACCCCCAGGACGTTGCCCTGCCCCAGCGCGTTGTCCCGACATGCCTCCCTCAGCCTGAAAACACTCCATTTCCAAGCATAAGGGAGGCATGGGCGGGCAGGAGGGCCGAAGACTGCACGGTTTTGCCTGGACCACGCACAATGGTGCCCCGCTGCTGTCTGGAGCCCATGGCTCGCGCCATCCCAGGCTATAGGTAAGATACATGCCTGCAAGGTCTTTTGCACAATGTGAAAGCAATGGAAAAAAGTAAGCAAGCACACCCAGACTACCCCCTTGTCTTTGTGACTCGGGTTTCAGATTAATTACTCCTTTTCCGAGTCAGTAGCCCCGAGTCCTTGAGTCACTCCAGAGTCATTGACATGCATGACTCGGGTCTGCATGAGTCAGCAAAATGCATGTTTTTGCAACTCGGACTGAAGTCATGAGACTCGAGTTCCATCCCTGGTTTGCAAGGTGTAGTATAAATGTGGGAAATCTGAACATAAAGCATCATTCTACTTTTAAGACTGTAGCAAAATAAAATGAAGACTGTATTTATGTTTTCTCTTTGTGGATTCTAGGGGTGGGTTGCTCTCTCAGGCTCCCCGGCTTCGATGGCAGCACTCAGCACATATAGGTAGGCTTGTAACCAACTTCGATTTATTTTGAACAGTTCACAGGAACACATCTAACTGCTGCAAACTTACTATCATGCTTCCATGTCCGGCAGAACAAGAGCTCAACCTAATAGGACTGAACCACCTTGGGCAAGTATCAGAGGTCTGTTTCATTACAGACAATTAACGTTTCACTAAATATTCCATACGGGGACATGGTGGTGCTACTTAGCTGTGAACAAGACTGCTGTTGCTGAACTTGCTGACCAGAAGGTGGGCAGTCCAAGACCGTGCAATGGAGTGAGCTCCCGTTGCTTGTTCCACCTCCTGCCAACCTAGCAGTTCAAAAACATGTAAAAATGCCAGTAAATAAATAGGGACCACTTCGGTGGGAAGGTAACAGTGTTCCGTGCACCTTCGTGTATAGTCATGCCGGCCACATGTCCACGGAAGCTTGTCCTTGGACAAACGCCGGCTCTTCGGCTTAGAAACAGAGATGACCCCCTACAGTCGGTCATGACTAGACCATTTGGTCGTGGGAAACCTTTACCTTTAAATACTCCATACTATTGTCCTTATCACATAAGTAAATCCCTAATGCCAGAGAAAGGAGCAGACACTTCAGATCTTGATAAGGGGATTTTTTTTTTATTCCAGTCAGTCACAAAGACTACAGAAGATAAAATCAAAACAATAACAAAATAGCCTTCCTAATCCTATCAGATGCATTATTTACACTACAAAGTTCTCAGGTTCTCATGAGAAAGCCTGGGCCATAATTTTACATGAATGTGGCACAATCTATTCACCCTAGGCTCATTAATAGCCAATGCTCCTTGTACTCACAACGCTCTTCAATCTAATTCACATTTACTATAAATGATACAGTAACAAAGGCTATCTTATATGCTTTTCTGCTCCTTGCACCCAACAAAAGGCCATGCACATGTGCCTAGCATAGCAAGCATGTATTATAACACCTTACCAATTTTGGATCCACATAAACTCTGGAAGAACAACAATTTCCCTTAGCTGTGAACAAGACGAAGCACTTCAAAACAAAACATCAGATATGAAAATGCCACCTTCATATGGCCATTCAATATTGCAAGTTCATAATTTGGACAGCAGATATGAGAAAAGGACAATATACAATGAGAGAACTGTGACCTATACAGTCACAAAGCTTTCTGATGTAATATACTTTGGTTTCACATTACTGCAAAAATATCACTTCAGCACAGACCTGTACAACTTGGGACTCAACACAAATCTGGACACACCATCCTGTTTTGTAACCTCCCAGCTCCAAGGACTTGAGAGTGATCCTGTGTTTGCAGTCCAAGGCAGGTAGCAAAAACAGGCCAAAAGAAGGTCTATGAAGTCCCTGGTGGTTCATCACCCAGGGCTGTAAACTGTGTTTGGCCTGGCAGGGCACAGGTTGTACAGGTCTGCTTAAAGACAATTTGAAATGTTCTCAAAAAAAAACCCCTCTGTGTTAGTGGTTCCAAAAGGGCGGGGAGAAGCAGAAGGCAGCAATGCAATCCCCGTGCTGCTGCCCTTGGTGAAAGGGCTTGTTTTTTACTCACCCCACATAGTGCTGGAATCCAGGGGGGTATAGGGAGCCCTGGGGAGCCCCCCGCAAGGCTCCCCAAGCTGCTGAATAAGTTTAAAATGCGATTGCATCCACTTCTGGTTGTACAATTGCATGGCACAGTTCCTTTGTAAATGTCACATTTCCCTTTTGTTCTGAATCATATCATGCTAATTACAAAAAAAATCCAAGTAAAACTTATTCATTCATCTAAATTTCATTCCTTCCTTCATAAAGCTGTTTGTGTGTTTTGTTTTTTGAGTGTGACAGTGTGTAAAATAAACGATATGACCCTCAAACTACACTGTTTGGAGACCCCTGCATTAGACTGTGCTCTTTGCTGGTTTTGAGCCCAGTCCTATCCACCTTTCCAGCACTGGTGTAGCTATGCCAACAGGCATGGGCTGCAGTCATACAGACCTCATCAAAGTATGGGAATGTTTGTTCCTTACCTTGGGTCTGTATTGCATCTGCATCAGCGCTGAAAAGCTGGATTAGATAGGATTTGGGCCCATTACATAGTCTAATTAGTCATGGCCTCCAAATGAGAACCACAACACAGTTTTCATGGCTGACATAAATATTGTATTGTAGAGCAACAAGGGAATTTAAAAGGGTAGACAGCTGCAGTTTGACAATTAGCTATAATCATTTCTCATTATCAATTCAAACCAAATTTAAATTACCTAGCTGCAGTTAATTTTGAAACTACCTGGCTTCTCAGTATGGCATGTACAGCCTTGCCATTTTTAATAGCAATCCCTAGTTAGTTTTCAAATGTCACAGTCTCTGCGATTAGCCGCTGATTAGGTTGACCCACATTGCAACCGAAAGTGTCAAGGGAGCAATTCACACCTGGTAGTTCTTCACACATATTCTTACATTAATAGCCTTGATGGCACATTGTGAATCTGGGCGGAAAAAAGCCATGAGTGGAACTTCCCTGAAGCTGGGTTAGCAGGTAGTAGCATGCTGATTACTAACAGAATACCTACCCCGACTGCATGAACTGGTTTACTAGTTTACTCTTCCAGGGAATTCTGGAACTGTAATTTTAGGAGAGAGGCCAGAGTAGCAATTTTCATCACATGGTAATACTGAGAAAGTACTAAAATTGTCAAGGCACACCATCAATTTTGGACAATTGGCAAGGCACACTGCATTTCAGCCTGGGGGCTCAAATATATGACCACCTCCCAAAACCCTATGACACACCATATGTAGCACACCAATGTGCTGCAGTAAAGAGGTTGAAAATCACTGGGCTAGAGACCAAGGGCCCAATCCTATCTGGGCCAGCGCCAGCAGTTCAAGGTGTGGGGATGGCATGGGGAGGGCAGAACTCGGTGCAGGAGGGGCAGAGCAGGTCCGGGAGGTGGATGGGACTAGCAGTGGCCTCTACTACCACATTCTGGCACAGACTTGAAGCACAGACTTGAAGAGGCCAATTGCAGGGCCAGCACCCTTACCCAGAGGAAGGGGATGAACATCCCCTTCCCTTGAGGAGCCTCCAATGGCTGCCAAAGCACCCACTGGATGCAGCAGTGGCCATTTTGGCACTGCTGCTAGCGCCAGGCAGCTTAGGACTGGGCTGTAACCAGACTTCTTATATCCCTCAGAGACTATAATTCCTATGATACTGCAGGGACAGTCACAACAATTAAACTGGTATAAAAAGCAATACACATTTATCACATAGAAGTTCCATGTATCTTGCTACACACACACACACACACACACACACACAGCAAAAACCTGGATTTCAGTATGAGAAGAGGTCAAGCCAAAAATGGAAAGTTTTTCCCTCTATACGTGCCAAATGGATAAGCTCATGGGAATTGTATAGACTGGGAGGTTTAAAAGAGTAGACAGATGAGGAACACAGTATAGTTTGTAATGTAGGCAAAAAGTTGCTGTTTTACAGCAATCTAGATACAAATCTATTTTAAACGAGGTGTTTAAGGGCTGCCATGTCAAAATGAAATGTTTTCCTCTCAAATTTCAATGAAAAATATGGCATTTTGACATTGTCAGTATCCTCCTGTGTGTACTGTTTGTGACTGTTTTCTTCTGGTGCTTCCCATCCCCAACGTTTCAGTTGAGTAAAAAATCTGGTGCTGTTCACTATTGCACTCAGAGACTATGGAATTAACACAATTAATTACATGAATGAAAAAAATTGACAGCTGCAACCTGTGCTATAAATGTTATTTGCTCATTCGGTGGCCTTTGCCATTTTCACAGTTCCCACATTACCTCACTTTGCTGTGGATTGCAGAGCACCCAATTAGCACGCATTCAAGCATTAACCCCATTTAAACAGTCCCATTAACAGCAGCAGCAGCACATGAAAATGCTGGATCAGGCACAATATCAATATCTATCACACCACAATCCACGTATCACATTACACTACACCCTAAAGGGGTTTATGCTGCCAGAACACTTCTTCCATTGGCATAAAAGCCCTTTAGGATTGGGCCGTTGGACTCTAAATCAAGGTATTTTACTAGACATTCAAGCCCTATCTGGGCTTGCCAAGGACCGAACCTGGGAATGAGTCATTAAACTTCTTAAGAGATGTCTTTCTGGGTGGTACTTTTTGCTGTTAGCTTTTTCTGCCTCCAATACATGCCTAATTTCACAAACCTCAATTTTCTTACCCAGTCTCAGTTCCCCACCCCACTCCAACTTCCTCCCTCTTTCATTTCCCACTAAAAAGTACCAAATCATTTTGATAGCATTTCCTTGTACCTTTATACTTTGTACGCCTGGCTTACAGGATTCTTTGTACCTTTTCTCACAGTATCCTTACAGAACCACAACCTGTAAGCAGTGGTATTCAAATGTTTTAGACTGGGACCCACTTTTTAGAATGGCACATGTGTCAGGATCCACCGGAAGTGGTGTCATTAACCTGGAAGTGATGTTGTGGCAGGAAGTGACATCACCAAGCAGGAAGTTCTGTCATTGTAACATATACAGTATGTTACAATCAAATGACACTCCTGAAATGTAAATTGGCATTCTTGAACTTCAGCAATTGTACAACCATGAAATATCCCTGACAGAAAGCAAGATTAGGACAAAATATTCTGTAAAAGCACTGAACTGAGAACAAAATAAAAAAACCCTCACTTGAAAATTCAAACTGTTAACACTCACAAAAGAAATATAGCAAGCGTAAGCTCAGCTCTGCAGTTTCCAAGATGGCGGCTCCCAGCTTTCTGTGACCCTCCTGACATCAGGTCGTGACCCACCAAGTGGGTCTTGACCCACAGTTGAATAGTACTGATCTGTAGTATCCTTCTATCAGTGATCTGTTCTCGTCTGGTTTACAAGCATCATTTCTATCAGCAATCTGCACACATTGTCTGCCTTCCTTCCAGCAGGCCTGATGGAGATTAGATAAAAAAGGGAACTGTGTGTGCAGAAACTTCTTTCTGTTGTGTCCGGCTTCTATTCACTCCTACGCATCTTACAGAGAAAAGTGCTGGTGCCTATTTTAAACCTTCAGCTAATTCTCTCTCTTTTTTTCCCATTCCTCTGGCAGAGGAAACTCAACCGCATCCCAACTCTTACTCTTTTTCAATCCTTCACTTAACCCATGCCTTTCCAAATGGAGCTATTCACAAATACAGTATTCTTTCAACCCACAACCACTTAAATCTCTGTGCAACTGATCTTACAAGGAAACATTGCCTTTTCCTTTTTTTCCCTATGTATCCTCATAAAATCTATATTCTTTTGAAAAGTTCTGTTTCACAAGTGTTACACCTAACTGGAAGCTGTTAAACCTCCTAACTGGAGGCACTTTGAGATCGTTAATTACCCAGTTAACAGTCTGCAAACAGCTGAACACTGCATTTCAGCCTCTTGAGTTATAAATTCCTTCAATTTAATTTCAACAAATTCGGGCCTGAGATTATGAGCACAATCCTAAACTGGAGTTAGGCAAGCATAAGCTAAACCAGCAAAGTGTGGCCAGCACAAGGGCCACCATAAAGCATTTTTCGACCACTCTCTGAGTCAGGGAGGATGGCTCACGTCTGTGTGCTGGCCTCTGACTCCCAAGAGTGGTCCAAACATACTTTACGGTGGCCCTTGTGCTGGCCAAACTTTGCTGGTTTTGCTTATGCCACCCTAACTCAGTTTAGGATTGTGCCCTATGTGTGTGTACACATGCAGTTGTAAACATGTGTTCATGTATATGGTCCTAGGTTTTGGGTCAGAACTATCCTACCTACACATTATTAACTGATGGAGCAATCCTATGGACTAGAACTCATGTTCCATTGGCACAGCTTGTTTTAAGGTGGTTGCAAAAACATGGTACAAAATGTTCTGCAGGGAATTTTAGATTCTGACAAAATAGATTTTAGACCAGAATTATTTTTGTTAATTATGATGAGCAGTATACAAGATAAGGGGATGAGTATATTATAACACATATTAATACTGCAGCAAGATTATTGTATGCTCAAAACTGGAAAAATGAAGAGATTCCTAATGTAGATCAGTTAATAGAGAAAATATATGATATTGTTGAGATGGATGTATTGACTGAAAGACTGAAGGATGGAGATGTAATGAAGATACATGAATATTGGAGATTTTTAAATAATTGGATAGATACAAAATAGAAAATTTAAGAAGAGTTATAAAGAGACATATATCCAGGTAGTAGATATTATATATAAGAGACTGAAAATTTAGAAATATTAAGTTTTGTATGCATAGCTGTTTGAAATTTTTTGGTTATGTTAGATTGTATACAAACAGTAACGAATAAGAGGATGATGTAATAGCTGCAATCAATGTGTACCTTGTGTGTGTACCTATGTATCTATCCCTTACCTTATGTTTATTTCCCTTTTTTTCCTATACCCATATCTGTAATAAAATATCTATATATAAAAAGGTGGTTGCAAAAACATGCTGCGCAGCCTGGTTACTACAACAGTTACCTCTCTGCAGTCAGTGCTGGGGGGGAACCAGGAGGCAGGGAGGAAGAGAGAAGGGATAGCCCCAGCAGCAATGGCACATGCTGGATCGTATCCCCCCTTTTAAAACTTCCTCACCCCTTTTCTCTCTTTGGACATACACCAAATTGGTGGCATATTTCTGAGGAGACCCATCGACAATCGGGCCGCCAACCAGGACCAAGTGCAAAACGTTTTCATTTCTCTCATAGGAACTGGCTTTGATATATGGAACTTGGGACTGGAGTGAATTTGAAACCTGAATCATGTCAGAGCTAGAATCTTTGTTCTACTACCTAATTCTTTTCAAAGAAGAAAACTATCAGCAAGGCAAAGCTAAGGTATTAGGGAAGGAGCAGCATTTTAACATGCAGCGTTGGTATTATGTGTCTTATTTAAACAAAAGGAGTGCACCCTTCAGCATATTTGAAGGAAGCTCAATTGTATTCAGTGAGATTTTCTTCCAAAAAAGCATGCACGGGATTGTAATTAATATCACCTACAATAAGCATGCAGGATACTTACAACCAGTGGTGGGATTCAAATAAATTAACAACCAGTTCTATGTCCTTCAGGGCGGCCGCTGCCTTTCTTCTCTCTCCCAACCTAAAATTAGCAACCGGTTCTGCAGAACTGGTGAGAACTGGCTGAATTTCACCACTGGTTACAACCCAATTGTACCAAGCAAAAGGGTAAGTAGAGCCCAGTAAGTGGGAAACGCTGTATGAGTAAGGGAGTTCACAGTTAGGGTAAGACGTTACTTACTGATAACCTTTCTATTTTGGAAGCTCTCATTATTTGGAAGCTTAGGAATTATATTTTGTGATTATACGTTTTATGAAATGGGCAACTATTTCTTCCTCTACAAATCATATTCATTAGAAGTGTTCTCCTGTTGTAAAACTGAAATAATTCTAGGTTACAGATGAATTCCAAGCTAGAGGATAGATACTTATAAAAGGTAAATACAAAAGTCAAACCTAAGGCTGCTTTGAAAAGGGGAGAAAGAGACCAGAGACATAGGGAGAGTGCCGTGGGAGAGCTGTGAGCCTAGTACAGCTCTGAAACACAGGTAGGCATGGGATAGTTGTCATGTGTAACAGTTCTAATTCAGTTCTAAGTCTTGTGTCGGGACCCACCGAAAGTGATATCATTAACCTGGAAGTGATGTTGTGGCAGGAAGTGACATCATCAAGCAGAACATGCTGTCATTGTAACATAATAAAAAATGACACTCTTGATATGCAAATTGGCATTCTTGGACTGCAGCAATTGCACAACCATGAAACATCTCTGACACAAAGCAAGATTAGGACAAAATATTATGTAAAAGCACTGAACTAAAAACAAAATTAAAAAAAAACCCTCACTTGAAAATTCAAACTGTTAACACTCACAAAAGGAATATAACAAGAGTAAAGTCTGCAGTTTCCAAGATGGCTGCTCCCAGCTTTCTGCAACCCACCTAGCATCAGGTCGCAACCCACTAAGTGAGTCTTGACCCACAGTTTGAATAACACTGGGGCCTCTTGACACTACAGTGCCAGTATTCACCAAAGTTGCTATGAGCTCCAATTAGGTGAGAGTGAGAGGTTTACACTTACATTGAGAAAATGGAGTGTGGAGACAGGATAAAGCACCCTTCTCCAACACCAGTGTTCTGATGTAACTTGCAATCCCTGCTGGCTCATTTTAAGTAAAAACCAAAATGTTGGCAGAACGGATCAAAGAGCTCCTATGTTGTGTCTCTTTTGGCCTGCAGTGCAATAAAGCTCTCTGATCATCTTTGGAGGCAGAGGTCTTAATGTCTGTACTGGGCATCCAACTCACAGAGGGATTAGTTTGAACATCAAATAAAATCTCCACACCGAGATCTCTTTCTTCTTCAGTCATTTCCAGCTAATGAACTTCCTTCCCACCCATTAATGCATATACTAATTGCTTGTCCCCATGTGCATGACCCTGCACATCATACTACTTAACTTCCATCTACTCCCACTACTCTACTGCATAAGATAATCCAATTCATCCTGCTTGATTTCTGAATCTTCCTCTATATTAACGCTACTGATTCAGTGCTCGGAGCTCTGTTGGTTGTTGTTAAGCAATCGGATGAGCACCTACTTTAGGAAACATTAGGAACTGCTACATTACCCAGATTGAACTCTGTACAGAATCTTGGAGTTTTGGAATATCTTGTTCACAGATATGGTTCCATTAAAAGGAGCCATAATGGCAAATGCCGAGACCCTCAGATAAACAAATCTGCTGGTTAGGACACCAAATCCTCCCAACGCAACTGGAGCTGTGCTCTGGTCATGTCCAGAGGGTATTCCAAGGCTGGAGGGTGTTCTGTGGCCTGGGGCCACTTTCATATTTTTTTTTTTTTTGAGGAAAACCAGAAGTGATGTTTGTATGCCTGTAAAAGTTTTTATTGAATTGTATTTTAATATTGGGGACCAGGGTGTTTACTTTGTTTTAATGTTTCAATTATTTTAAGCTTTTTAATATTGTTTTTCTTATAATTGTATTTGCTTTTATGTTTTTTTGAATTGCTAGCCACCTTCAGTGTGGGAGAAAGGAGAGTAGAAATACAACAACAACAACAAGGCATTCTGAGGCTCTGGGGAAGCATGGTCTCCCAGCGTTGCCTCCCTAAGCCTCAGAATGCCTTATAAAGGCATAAAAATGTCATTTCCAGTTTTCCAAAACAAACAAACAAACACAACACAACACAACAAACACAACAACAACAACACGGCAGTGACCATTTTTTGCCTTTAGAAAGCATTCTGAAGCCCAGGGAGGCCTTCCCAGGCTTCAGAACACCTCAGGACATGGCAGGAGCTCTGCTCTGGTCCTGTCTGGAGATTACAGGCCTGGCCTACATCACAGGTTCAGAACTTGCAGTTTGTAAAACAGTGGATCCCCCATCCATGTATAAACATGGGACCTGTAATGTACATCATCACATTCTGTGTGGCTATGCTCATGTGATCACTTTCAAAAGTCTTCCTGTAACCCCAGAGAGTCCATCAAAAAAAGGCTAAATATCTCTTATTTATATCTCTTATCTGAAAAGTTAATTTCATCCAGATAAGCGAATATTTAATAAAATAAGACTGGTTCAGAATCTAGCGCAGTGTTGAATCTGTCCTTTTCACAATGGCTAAGCTGTCACTAGTTGCTCCTTTCTAGTTACTCCTACTAGTACCCACCACTGAAGCCCGCCGAAATTCATCCTGTGGACTGGTATCACTGCTACCAACTGGCTACGGGACCTTAAAAAAATCCACCCTCACGTTTTGTAGTCTAACAAGATGGCTGCACTCAAGCAACGTGGAGCAAAAAAGCAAACAAGCCACACTTTGGCAGAACACAAGTTACCCCAAGAAGCTAATAATGTATTTACTCAACAAGCTGAGAAAAAATTTTTGCAGACAAAATGATATGTGGATATTGCTTTGCTATGTTCTTGGCAATATTGTTCAAGCTTAAAGTGTTCTTTTGTTCTGACCCTGAGTGTAATACAAGCCCAGACACCAACCCCTCGTGGCTGTAGAACAGCGGTGCTTGTTGACGCAACGGAAGTCTGCTATATAATCCACTCAATCCGTCTGTTTACTGATTCTCAAGGTGAAATCATTTTTAAAACCAGGACGCCCTAAGATGCTGGCCCTCTGAATGCCCTCTCATACCAACACTGACAATCAAGATTGATGCAGGGAGAAACAAACATTATATCCTATTCACCTTGTATGCCTTCTTCAGATTTTGACACAACTCTGCTCAGTTTACAGACTTTGTGATCCAGTAATTCTCCAGAGGCCAAGCAACTGAGTTTCCCGAAACCTGTCTTAACCCTTGCTATGGCAAGGAAAGAAACTAAAAACGCATTTCAAACCTCCCTGGGTGAATCTGAAACAAAACACAACAAAACAATTACATGCCTACTTATTTTTAATCAGCTATGTGGATGGGACACCACTGAAAGGATTTTTTAAAAAACCTATAATCAGAAGGCCTTGAATTGAATTTTAGTCTTATGAACACACATACTTTATATGTGGTATAATGAAGCTGTACCATTACATCAGGGGTAGCACACCTGTTACACTTGCATCAAAGGTGACAGGCCATGGCATTTTGGGTTCACACCAGGGTTCACCAATACCCAACACCAACTGAGTTTGTTTTACTCATATTTGTAATTATTTAACATAGCACCAGACATTTGGACTGTATTTTCTAAAATAAATGAATATGTAAACAATTATTTATCTTTTGTTCAGGGATGTGTGTGTGTGACATACCAGCAGAGTCAAGTTCGATGTTTTCCAAAGTTTTGACACACCAAGCCCAAAAAGGTTGACCATCACTGCATTACATTAACATACTAAGAGCACAATCCTAACCTGGAGTTAGGTTGACACAGTTGGACCAGCAAAGTTTGGCTGGCACAAGGGCCACTGTAAAGCGCATTTGGACTACTCTTGGAGTCAGGGAGGATGGTGCATGTCTGTGTGCTGGCCTCTCTGATTCCGAGAGTGGTGTAAACATACTTTATGGTGTTCTTTTGCCAGCCAAACTTTGCTGGCCTAACTGTGCCGGCCTAACTCCAGGTTAGTATTGCACTCTTGGTGTGATGTGATGTATCCCCTCCAAGATCCCTGACTGTGTGGGTGGATCATCCAATGTCTGCAATGAAGTGTAGGTTTTGTACCACTGAATTGTATTCTTTTCCCCCTTTGGGCTTATACATCACAAATGTTTTTCGATGCTTTTTGAGTGCCTTGCCAAGACGAACCATGAAAAGGCAATACTGGGGTGCAAAGATGAGTTGGTAAATGGTCAGTTTCTGCTTTTCCATGCACAAGCTGTGTGCTTACCCACCATGTTCTACCACGCAGGTGCAAGGGTGTTACTTGATATTGCTAATGCAAGACCCCATTCTACACATTGTGCAGAGTGAGTTGGTGAGCTGCGGTGGCAGATGTCTGGGCTGTTCCACTTCAGCCTGCAGGATTGTATTTAAAATGCTTCCCTAGGCTAATGAAGGGCCAAGCAGTGCTACTCCCATTGGAAGCCTTGGGCACTCTGTGTATTTAGAGCAGCAGTATCCAACCTGGAGACTGCTGCTGCTGGCAAAAGCTTCCCCAGCACGAGTGGTGCTTACCATTCTACCTGAGAGTTTCCGCAAAGTCCCTCTGAAAGCCCCCAATAGTTCAACAGGCCAGCCTGCCACATCTACCTGGGAATCCGGGCACAAAGCCTGCTGGGGAGGTGGAACCAGGCACGACTATTGGAGGCTCTTGGAGGGACATTGCCGAGGCTCTGGAGCAGAGCAATAAGCGCCATTCCTGCCCAGGGGAGGAGAGGACGGGCATCGGATCCCGCCTGCGGGTCAGAGTCTGGAGCACCCTGATTCAGAACGAAGAGGCAGAGGAGCAAGAAGGAGAAAGAAAGAACAAACAAAATTAGGAAGTTATAAACAGTAGCCCAAATGGCAGTTGACAGAACCTGGAAGTGAAATCACTACACTGTTGACTGTGTAATGGCACAATAGCATGTGAAAGAAAAATTAATCAGATAACAGTGGGGATGAGCACACAAAAGTTAAGCAGTGTTAGTATGGCTTAGATATGTGGGCATATCCAGTAGAAGTTAGGCTCCAACAGTATAACAATATGTTTATTTTCTAAAAGAAATATTTGCTTGTTATTAGGGTTTCACTAATGAGCTGGCAGTACATAGTTGTCAGTTACTTATTTAACTGTAAGACAGCAATACTGCCCGGGCTGTGAATGAGGAATGTGAAAATGCTAACAGGGAGTGTTCTGAAACAGCTTAAACCAACACAGGCTGCCAGTCAACCATGATAGTAAAAAGAAGGTAGTTGCTTGTTTTCTAGAAGGCTTGTATCACAACTGCCAGTTGAGCCAATCCACGGCACATCTTGGTACAGATCTTGTTATTAGAGTAGGAATAGCAATTGGTTTTAATTGCAGGCTCAGCATGTTCCAAAGCCTTTCTCTATCTAGCAGAATTCACATAAAAGAACAAGGAAAGTATCGCAGAAAGGAAACAGGCAGAATCCCTTGGCTGAAAATCACACCAGTCTTGAGAAAAATGACATCTCCCAGACATTATCTGTAGTTTTATGCTGCCATAGACGGAGCTATACGAGTGCCAGGTAATGATGAAACTGTTAAGCAAAGTTCCAAGAACCTTCAGGCCCACTTTGAAAAACAGCTCATCCCAATGATCAATGCCACGGAGAACTTCTAAAGCGTAAACAGAACTTAAATCATACAGGAACAATGGAAACCCACTCCATTTTATGTATTATTTATCCAAAGTTTTGCTCTTTTTCATCTTCCTTTCAGTCACTACTGCCCTCCAGTGACAAATACTAGAAGACCAAAAGCAAGAAATGATTCATAATCCTCAAGGGGAGAATACTGCGTCACTGCCTTTTAATATATTGGCAGAAGTGGCATTCTTTCCCTGCTCTTGTGCAAAAATATATCTACCTTAAGAATCAAGTCAAGGCTATCAATACACACACACACACACACACACACACACACAGAGAGAGAGAGAGAGAGAGAGAGAGAGAGAGAGAGAGAGAGAGAAGGAAAAATAGGCAGTAGTTCCCTCGGAAACAACTGCTTCTGTCCCTTTAAGGGGCGAGGGGGAAAGCGGCAATGCGATTCCCAGGATCATACAGCTGCCCTGGGCAAAAGCACTGCGGGGGTTAAGTTTGAAAAAGCCCCTTTGCCCAGGGCAGCAGCACAATCCTGGAGATCGCATTGCCCTGCCCCTGCCAAGACTTACATGGCTTCCTTTTAGGAGTTTGGGAACCACTGGGATAGGGTGTAGTACTAGGCTTCTAGTTGTATAGGCAAAGGAAACATTCAGTAACACATCCTTTGATAACATATAAATTAATGCTAAATAATTATCACCACTCAATTACATACTTACAATAGTTAGCAAAAATTATTAGCCAGTCCACAAGTTGTACTGAAAGAGTGGCAGCAGTATGAAAATTAGAAGTTTACCTCTCCTTGAAAGGACAAAAGGAAACATACATTAACAATGAATATTACTTCTTACTATCTTGAAATATGCAGTCAAAGATACTGTCCTGAGTAAGCCCTGGGTATTGCCAGGAGAGATAATAGCGTAGAAGCAGCTTACAGCTGTTAGGCTTGGAAAGGCTTCAAGGTCACAGAGCTCTGGCAAGGAATCACTCAGACAACAGAGATTAGGATAGCAAGAACAACTATATTCTCAGAAGAAGGCTTCTTGCAGCAAAGAACAGCAAACAGGTAACAGGTACAGGAATTGTGTTATAAGTAGGGTTCCCGCCAAACTGTGTGGCTGCGCAGCTGTGGACATTCCTCCAGCATCCTCCTCCTCTCACTAGCAGACTGCACATTTTTCCAGTGGTGGTAGTGGTGGGACATAGGATTGGGCTGTTCTCAGGGAATAAGGGCACAATCCTAACCAACTTTCCAGCACTGGGGTAAGGGCAATGAAGCTCTGAGATTAGGGAACAAACATTCCCTGACCTTGAGGAGGCCTCCATGACTACTGCTCCACTGCCGGGTGTAGCACATGCCCCATTGGGAAAGCTGGAAAGTTAGTTGGGTTGCACCCTAAGTCCCACAGTAGGACTTAACTTCTGGGTAAACATGCATAGAGTTGTGCTGTAACATCCTGAAATGAACAAGAGCATACAAAGCAGAGCAAGTTACTGTATGGAGACAAAACTGAGTGACAGTGCAGGACAGAGGGAAGGGACAGGAACAGACACAGTCACCTGGGTATCAGCCAAACAATGGGGGAGAAACACGTTCTGCTGGTTATGCCAGTGCTCATCCATTCCCACACTGTGATCATGTATGATTCCACCAGGCTTGTAGTTATATGATATTGTAACTTCTCAATTTTTTTTTTTAAAAATTCTTTTGCCTCTGAAAACTATTTTCACAGTTTCCTTTACAGTACTCTATTTTTAGGCCCATAAAAATATTTCACATTTTTTCTGTGTCCTAAAGTATTTCACAAAGACAACAATTCCAAATGTGACTAATTTACACCACAGTCTGCTTCTTGGGAAAACACACATGAGAGATGACACATTAGAGACAGAGCATTTTAACATGCAGAATTGTAAACAGCTCAATCCCTTTTCCTAACTTCAGAAAAACTAAACAATTGGATATACTGCTGAGGTGGAGTGTCGTAAGTTTCGAGGGTTTTTTTTTTTAAGGTTTCATTTTTTTGCTCTTTTCTGTTATCTAATACTATTGTCATTTTTTCCCCAGAAAGAAGATCCAAATCAGATTCTGTCTTTAGGGAAGAATTAATGTGTCACTTCACTCTCAAAGGTATACACCAGATGTGTGAAACTTGAAATTTGATTCCTTGGTATCAGATTGGGAAATGTGTCTTGAACCATTATAAATTCTGACAGTTCAAAACATTTTACAGTACAGGAAACTCATATCATAAACTGCATACCCAACATCTTTTAGATGGAAATGGAAGCACTTTTCTGTACTGCTATCTCCCTTATTCTCACAGCAAGAGTCACTGCCTGAACTGATCCCTGCCACCACCATTACCCATTGCTGAAGCTGCTTTTCCTCCTACTCACCTACACACTTTGAGGGCCCAATCCAGAGCCCTCCAGCGCAAGTGGTATGAGTGTACCGCTTGCGCTGGTGTTGTACATGGCGCCATAAAGTACCTCCAGCACTGGCTTACCACCGGTACTGGGGTGGCGCCATGACAACACCAGCTGGCTGCCCGTGCCCCAGAAGGAACACCATTCGCTGGGGAGCAATATGTCACCTGCTCTTTGGCGATGTGGCCTTTCTGGGCAGGGTGTGAGGGCATTCCAGGGCAGGAGGAGCGGAGGAACAGGGGGAGGGACCAGCAGTGATTCTTGCTGCCAATTCCCAACCTCCGTGTAAGGCTGCGCAATCCTACACAGAGGCCCTCAATTCTGTGCCAGCAAAATAGCTCTCACTCACTCGCCCTGTGCCCTTACTCCAGGGAAAGGGGACAAACGTAGCTACCTGGCTACTGCTGTGCTCTTGGGCAGTCGGGCAGCTCTGGATTGGGCTGTTAATCTGCAATAGCCTGCCACTTGTGAAATAGCCTTTAAAAAAACCTGTCCTTGAGTTCCCACTCCACTCCATCCTACCCCCACCTAGTTTTGTCTGATGGGCAGCCTAATCCCAAGCTGCGCTGGCACACCGAGGCCCCTAGGCCTGTATCCTATGTGGCTTAAGAGTAGGCTGGAGGTCACTTTAGGATAAGGAGATATTTTTTCCCCTTACTCCGAATAAAGGCTCAGCCACTCCTATTTAGCTGAAGGAAATCCATGTAGAGCTGCTCAGGCCAAGGACAAGGGTTAGGATATTTTGTCAAATAAAGGGATGGTCTGGGCGAACCATTTCTTACATGATTATAGGAAAAGCCCCAAATTCCCCAGGATGAGGGGAGAGGGAGGGACTAGGACTGTAAACACTGCCTGAGTGCACTCATCATTTAATTGGTGGAGCTGGTTCAGGCGATAAAGAATTGACTGGACCAACCCGGTATCAAATAGGACAGGGATCTCCAAATCTTTCAGCACGAGGGCTGAATCATGTATAAGGGCATTTAAAGGGTGATCCCAGTATTCGTGGGGAGCTCTGGAATAGAACCCCAGTAGATACCGAGGTTGCCGTGTATTTATCCCTCCTCAGCAGGTTGCTATGGGCCAGCCCCACCACCTGCTAAGGGCCAGATACAAAATCTTCTGGAGGGGTGATTTGGCCCTTGGCCTGGAGTTGGAGACCCATGAAATAGGACACTTGTTAACATATTCACATGAAACCTTTAAATTACAATGTAACTTTTAACCTGAGAAGGTATTGTGGGCTGTGCAGTTTTGACCTTGAATTTATCCTGAGTTGTAAGTGTGGCCTTCACCAAGAAGTTACTGATGGTCAAGTCCTGTCTTCTGATTCTGAACACTGTGACCTGCAAATTAATTCAAATACTTCATAGCACTGGTTCCTGATGCTCCACAGGACCTTTGGCTTATACAGATTTAAAATGTTCATCAAATGCTACACTTTGAAGATTTCAGCCTAAATTGGTGATTGTCTATGAGTGCTACCTTGAGAGCACAATCCTAAACTGGAGTTAGGCCGGCATAAACTAAGACAGCAAAGTTTGGCCGGCACAAGGACCACCATAAAGTGTTTTTGGACCACTCTCGGAGTCGGGGGGGATGGTGCACGTCTGTATGCTGACCTCTCTGACTCCAAGAGTGGTCCAAACATACTTTACGGTGTCCCTTGTGCTGGCCAAACTTTGCTGGCTTAGTTTATGCCAGCCTAACTCAGTTTAGGATTGTGCCCCCAGAGTGTGATCCACACCAGAGGTCTATGCCATCCATATGCTAGCCTTGCTAATAATACTCTCCACTGAATAGATAATCTGCTTTCCTCAGATTTTTAAAATGAGTTCCCAGGATAGAGGAGAGAGGAGTTGTTTATCACAGTATTGTCTTGAAGCACTTTCACAATATTTCTTAAGGTTTATGTGCAATAATATTTTCAAAAATCCATCACGAAGCCATGAAAAATCCCTGCAATCTGAAAAGTGCATTCAGATGTAATATCTCAAACCCTGTGGAATCCAGCTTACTGTATATTTGTGTCCTTAGGGAAAT
The DNA here is from genome assembly GCA_029204185.1 of Lerista edwardsae. Lineage (NCBI taxonomy): Eukaryota > Metazoa > Chordata > Lepidosauria > Squamata > Scincidae > Lerista > Lerista edwardsae. The sequence continues at coordinate 923,127 of JAJKFI010000081.1, read as the reverse complement.
GGTGAAATCTACTACCATGTCAGCAAGTAGGCAGAAAAAAGCATTTCAGTGAGCATAGACTCTTGGGAATGTTCCTGTATTCTCTGGAGGAGGAACAGGATGATATCTTCTTTCTGTGCCACAAGTATTTTTCACATGCCTAACCCCATTACATCAATTGCACAATAATGGATCAAGTGAATAAAACCAGCATATTGGATTTAGTGGTCTATATTTTATGCTCAGAATAGCTCTAATACTCCTGGTGCAACAAGCACTACACTTTATTACCTTTAGCTCTGTTCAGGTATTTGCTCTTGTCTGGAGAGTGAACAGATGAGGGCTCCACTTAGCTTGCACTCCTCCCCACTGGTAAATGGTGTGATTCTTGTGGACCAGTGGTCGCCAAACCACGGAGCGCGAGCCAGATCTGGCCCACTGTTGATGCCCTCACCCTTGTGAGCAGAATGCTCTGTTCTGCGGATGAGCCGGCAATTTTCGCTGCCAAGTGCCCCAAAACTGTGCTATGGCCAGCCACATCTGCCTGGAAATAGGTGCACAGCATGCTGGGGCACACAGATGCAGAAGCCAATGGCTGCCGCACAGTATCAGGGCATGCAGCAGCATGGAAAGAAGGCTCCCTGGTGGAACGGAGTGTACCATTCACACTGGGAAGCCTTTTCAGGCATGCAGCGGTGTCCACTTTAGAGGCCACTATTGTAGACAAATGCTTAAATATCCTGAGAGCGAGAGCAGGGAATAGACTGGCACAGGACACAATCCTAACTAACTTCTAGCACTGATATAGCTGTGCCAATGGAACATGTGCTGCATCCTGCATCCTGTAACTGAGGGTCAGTCACAGAGGCCTCCTCAAGGTAAGGGAAAGTTGTTCCCTTACCTCAGAGTGGCATTGCCCTTACTCTGTTGCTGGAAGGTTGGCTAGGATTGCAGAAGCAGTCTGCAGAAGTGCTCACACATTCGCTTTCCATACGAAAGTACTAGGTGTCATTGCACATGTGCATGCGTGCGAGTGCACAAGCGTGTGAGCACGCGCACACACACACTCATCCTCCTGAATGTCCTGAGACACCTCTCATCCTCTGATCAAATGCTAGCAGAAGGAATAGCACCTCCTGTCTTAGAATAATTAGCAGCTTTGCGATGTGCTTTTCATATGGACCATGATGCAAACGTTAGTGTTAAATCCCCCTGTTCTAGATCAGATCCCCCACCACAACTTATTTATTAAAAAAGATGGAAATGCAGCTGTTCATTTTGCCTATCATCTTGCAACTGCGACCTGAAAGGGCTTGTGGTTATTATAAAACAATTTAAGTGATTGAACTGACAGTGTCAACTTAGATCAGCATACACAGATGAAACTAAGGGTGCAATCCTAACCAACCTTCCAGCATTGGGGTGAGGGGCAGTGCAGCTCAGAGGTAAGGGAACAAAACTTCCCTTACCTTGAGGAGGCCTCCATGACTTCTGCTACACTGCAGAATGCAGAAATGCCCCACTGGCGCAGCTATACTGTATCAGTGCTGGAAAATTAGTCAGGATTGTGCCCTGAAAGGTTTCACTCTGCTGTATTTCATGAATGGTCTGTTTATCTATTATGTCAGTCATGAAGAGAAGCAAAGCAGCTGCTGGGGATAAGGCTTAGAGTGCAATCTTAAATTGCGCTGGATTGGTGTGGCCGGCGGGCCTGCTCCAACTCCAGCGCACCTTATGTCCGCTGGGGAGCCTACGTTCGTCCCCTTGCCCCAGGGGAGGCTCTGGCCACCCCATGGAGTGCCTTGGATCTAAGCCTGCTACTTAGCAGGCGTAGAATCAGGGAAGCTGCCCAGCCCAAATTGGGGCTGCACGGCCTCCTGACAGGGCCTTGGATGTGGTCCATCCCCCTCCATGGGCTGGCATGGTAGCGTTGACGCTAGTGACATAGCGCTAACGCAGTGACATTTCATCGGCGCTATGTGGGTGTGTGGATTGTGCCCTCAAATGTTTATGAACACTCATAACAGGTGGTTGCTTGCCTGCCTCACCCCCATGTGCCACGCCAAGCAGCTAGCCAAGCAGCTAGCATAATAACAAAGTCATAGGCTACAGTCCTATACATTGAAGTAAGGCTGCAATCTGGAAGTAAGTCCAACTGAACTTACTGGGACTTACCTTTGAGTAGCGTGCCCAACAACTCCCAGTTCACCATATTCTTTCCTGTCTGGCATAATCAGCTCATTAATCATCAACTTCTTATAATTCCATGTATAATCTGAAATCATCTACTGCCATTTTCTTAAAATTTCATCTTCTATTTTTATGGGTAAGCATTGAAACAGAAAATTAAATTATGGCAATATTGTCATTTTTATGACAATAGATTTTTCATCTTTTCAGTTGGGATGCTATTTTCTTTATAAGCTTCTCATAATTATTTTCAAAAAGCTTATTTTGGTTCCAGTCCAGAGAAAGCCCATGAACTCCTTCATGCTATTTATATGAAAACTGAATCACTGTTAACATAAAAACAAATGCAGAAGAGGTTATTTGTCATGAAAATAAGCATTCTTTTTGATGCAGGTTTTTGCATCCAATGAAATGGACTCTGGCATATGGAAGCATTACAAACCAGATAAAGCAAGAATTATTTTAAATGTTAGGTGTGAAAAAAATGCCCATTGTTCCATCAGCTGCTTTGAGATCACTTGAACTATATTGAAGTACAACATCATGGCACATTACATCACACATTACAATTGGCTGCTTATGTTCTTCTCTTCTTCAGCTCATGCCAGTGGCCTACTCACATGACAAGAGAAAATAGCAAGAGGATACTGTTGAAGCAACTCTTATTATCAGAGGAGCTCTAAAAAGGTACACCCTTGAGTATTATGTGGTGAAGTGGTTAAGTTAAAGTGTATGACTAAGGATTGGGGCCTTGGAGATCTGGGTTCAATTCACAATTCAGCTGCATAGCTTCCAGAGTAGCCTTGGGCTAGTAACCGTTGTGAGGATAAAGGAGGGCGTTACAATAACAATGTGTGTTGCCCTGAGCTTCCTGGAATAAAGATTAGATGGGATATAAAAAATTAGTGACAGGACCACTGCGTCCTGGACAACTGTGTTGTGATCCAATGCATCCTAGTATTGGATATTTGTGTCTGTTCTTTTTCTGTCCTGGGTATTTGTGTCCCAAAATATGTGTATGTACATTAGATGTATTTTTTTTTTATTTTTAAAACGCAAAGGTAGGATTAGGGCTACGGCTGGGATAAGAGGCTTCGGATATATAATGGGGTTGCCGTTTCCAGTTATAATTTGTTTGTTGCCCAGTTATAGTGCAATGCAAATGACCGAAACACAAAAAATATCAGACACAAATGTTGCATCAGTGCTATGGCATTAGGGCTGACGTGGGGGCACCAAGCAGCACCCCCGTGTCGGTGCTAAAGCTCTCAAGTCGATGCGATGACTAGCGTCAGCTTGAGAACACTGATGGGAAGCCTCCCTTGTGCTGACTGAAGGGGAGGGAGGCTCCATGCCGAGACGGCATGGGGATTGGTGGGGGTGAGGGAGGTTGGGACATGGGTGGGCTTGGGAGGCGGCCATACGGCTGCATCCTAAGCCCATTCGGGAGGCTGCACAGCCCCAATTCAGGCCGCACAGTCTCCTCGGTTCTGTGTCTGGAAAGGAAATGCTCCCTTTACTTTCCACGGGGTGGCTCCAGCCTCTCCTAAGCAGCGTCGGATATGGCACTGGCCCGTCGGCCTTGCCAGTCCAGTGCTGCTTAGGATTGCTCCCTGGGATGCATTTGACCAGGACACAATTGTCAGGATGCTAATAAGAACATAAGAAGAGCCCCGCTGGATCAGGCCAAAGACCCATCGTCCAGCTTCCTGTATCTCACAGTGGCCCACCAGATGCCTCAGGGAGCACGTGAGACAACCAGATACTTGTATCTCGCTGCCACTCCTCTGCATCTGGCATTCTGAGGTAGCCTATTACCCTTGCACTGCCCCCAAGAGGTCACCAGACTGTAGTTAGGGTTTAACTTTATTAAACACAAGTGACCAATTTTTATGTCCTGAAATCTACTGAACACACCATGCCAGTCTGGGGTACTAATACAATAAAGGTAAAGGTTTCCCTGCAACCAGATGGTCTAATCGTGACCGACTGTAGGAGGCGGTACTCATCTCCATTTCTAAGCCGAAGACCCATAGTTTGTCCACGGACAAGTTTCCATGGTCATGTGGCTGGCATGACTATACTCTGAGGCGCATGGAACGCCATTACACTTCCCTCTGAAATGGTACCAATTTATCTACTTGCATTTTTACATGCTTTCGAACTGCTAGGTTGACAGGAACTGGGACAACAGACAGGAGTTCTCTCCATCGTGTGGTCTTAAACTGCCAACCTTCCAGTCAGCAAGCTCAACAGCTCAGCAGTTTAACCCGCAACACCACCATGTCCCACATTGTATTGTGATACAATACCCAAGTACAAAAAAACCCAAAACATTTCAGGATTGGCATCAGATTCTAGGCAGCCCATGGGCAAAGTGTTCTGTTGAGTATCAGAGCACCTTGGACATGCTTTTCAAGGACAAAGAGTTTTCTGTCTACATCCCTCATAACACTGAAAAAGGAGCAGCAGAATCATCCCTCTCTTTAGCTTCTCACCTTCTCAGAAAGGTGAAAGGAATGTGGTCCCTGGTTGCCACTCCTGTCTCAATATTATCAGGGGATGTGAGAGACAGTTTCTATCTTGGTGTCACAAGCACTCCATGAAACTAGAGGATACAAGACTGCTCACTTATTACCTTCTTGGACAGCTGGGAAGCTTCTTGGCTACCAAAATGTCCAGGCAGTCAGGGAGAAGAGGTGACGACAGAACAAATCACCCTTCGGCAAGTAGCGGCTTCTGCCAGCTGTTGGATCAGCCAACCTGACTGACCTCTGACGCCAGCTCTCAATCATTTAATGAGTTTCGAGTTGCATGTTATGCTGCTAATGCAAGCAGACAATTCATGTCAGCTGAAAAAAGAGAATTGTAGCCCTTTTTAACACAGGAAATCAGTCTCCTGATAGTGCCAGAGTTTGAATTCCATTCTCTTCATAATCAACCGTAGAATAATTCCGGGGGTAGATGTAGACATCAATGTACTGTAGAATATTCATGCCAAGTGTTATAAAATGCAAGGCATGACATCAGAAAAGATTACTTCACTTCCAGCCTCTAGAGTATTAATGCGATTACAGTCAGGTACGACTGAATGAAATTGCCCTCTTGCAAAATGCTGAATGGAATGCTCTGAGGGAATATTGATTCAGAAAATTGTAGTCAATTAGACATGACCTCATTATATCTCATCCCCTCCTGTGCTTCCTCATCTGTGGGAAATGGGTCTTTTTCTTGCAACATAAGCAGCAAAGGAATAATAGCTCTTTCTATACACTTATTTGAGGAAGAATTCTTAGCTTTCTTATTTCTTTGAAGCCTACATTGAAAATTTAGCCACACCATTTTTATATGACTAACAGCCCAATCTTATGCAGGATTGGACTATTGCACGGAGCCTCTAATAAAAGCACATCTCTGCTGTTGTAAAATGGCTGCCAATGAAGTTTGCAACACTCAGTTGGTGGCCATTTTGCTTGCCCTGCAATTCCACCACCTGACTCCCCCATACCT
>JAJKFI010000081.1:898950-914795 GCA_029204185.1 Lerista edwardsae | reverse complement strand
TAGATAGATAGATAGATAGATAGATAGATAGATAGATAGATAGATAGATAGATAGATAGATAGATAGATAGATTCACTCAGACTATATACAGTATATATTCCTTTTTATATATCTACTAGCTTGCCCTTACCTGGCGTTGCCTGGGTATTTATGTACCCCAAGCTTCTATTAGACAGGAAAAGGAATGAATTCTATCTATAGTGTAAAAACGAAGAAATTTTATGTACGTGTAATTAAAAGTATAATTACAGTATAAAATTATAAAGTAAAATCTTTACAAATTCACTATAATATTAATGTAACTCAAAACTTGATTATAAGCAACATTTTTAGTTTTGCCTCCAGGAGCAAGAAAACACAAATTCTTGGGTGAACCCACCCTTGAGCAAGCAACATAAAGTTGTTCGTGGGAGAAACATGGCAATCTCAAATCTAATCTGCAGTACTTAATAGACTGCCCCTGAGACTTGTTGATCATGATCGAGAATGCAAGTCTCACTGGAAATTGCAATCTCTTAAAGTTAAAAGGGAGATCCGTCGGAATGAGTGTTATCCGTGGGAAAAAAACTGTTTCACCCTCTCACTTTCTTGTTAAGATAGTCGCTTCAATTACATTACCCAGCATCTTCTTGACACACAGCCTTGTGCCGTTGTAAAGTTTTGGTGGGTTGAAGTTCCGTAGTAAAATAATTGGAGATCCCACTGTAAGTAAAAGACGATGTGGTGGCAATCCAGCCAGATCAAGTGAGTTTAGGAAGTCTGATGGGAAATTGACGACCTCATAGGCATCTACTACGGTATCGATAGACTTGTATTCAGTGACTATGCCTGGTAACATGGCAAGTATTTGATTTCACCCCTTCTCACCCTCCCATGCCGATGGGGGCTGAACATGGACTTAAACGGCATCGGGAGTGTCACCGTTCATCTCAGCAACCTGAAAACTATGGAGTGGACACTAATATCAGCCATTTTTGATTATTTCTACAGGTCACCCCCTTTCCCACCCCCACCCCTAGGGGTGCTAGGGGTGTCTTACCCCCACAGTATTTCTAGAAGTGGGATGAGTTATGAAATCTGAAATCAAATTGTGTCCTCTACGCCACCATCAGCGTGCTGCGGATATTTTATTTCCAAGCACTGTATCTTGCACCCCTTCTCACCCCCCATGCCAATGGGGGCTGAATGTGGACTTACACGGCATCGGGAGTGTCACCGTTCATCTCAGCGACCCCGAAAACTATGGATTTGACACTGTCAGCCATTTTCAATCATTTTTACATGTCACCCCCTTCGCATCCCCACCCCTAGGGGCGCTAGGGGTGCCTTACCCCCGCAGTATTTCTTTCCAGATCGTAAGGCATATGTGTACCAAGTTTGGTGTAAATCGCTCCAGGCATTCCAGAGTTATGCTGGAACATACACACACACACACACATATATACACGTTCATTTTTATATATATAGATATACTTGCCTTTTGTTACCCGGCGTTGCCCGGGGGACAAAGTATCCCCGGCTTCTATTAGGAGAAGGAATGAATACAGGGACAGAATCAAGCAAAGGAGCGTAATGAAATTGTCACACTCACTGAACCATGTCTGCAGGTCCTGTGGTTGGGCAGTTAGCCCTCTGGAAATAGGTCCCTCTCAGATCCGACTGGGTGTTGGAACTCTCTGGATCATGCTCTTTCCAGCCTGGGCCACTCAGGCAGTGCAAAGCAGTTTCACTTTCGTTTCTGAGGTCTCTTCCTGTGTATCAGCTCAGTGAGTGCCATCCCAGCTCATGACCTGCAGAATCCTTTGTGACCACAGGGTGGCAGCACACTTTCACTCCAATACAATCCCCTCGCTGTCCCTCCCCCCGGGGGGCTGTAGGGGGGGTCTGACCCCCGCAGTGTTTCTTTCCAGGCTGCAAGGTGTATTCCTGCCAAGTTTCGTGCGGATCGGTCCAGGCATTCCCGAGCCTATGCATAACATACATACATACACACCCGCATACATACATACATACATACATACACACAAACATACCCACGTCCGTTTTTATATATAGAGATATTCCTGATTGGTGGGGTGATTAGTTCAACCCCTCCAGCTCTCTTGCTGAGGCTTAACACCTGGCTAACCTCCTGCATACATAACAGGTACTGTCATCCTTTGAGTCAAAATTGCAATACCCATTAATGATCATTGCCATGTTATAACTGATTTTAGTTCAAAGTCTTTAGATTCTCAACCTTTCGTCTTTTAAATTTTAAAACGTACATTTCTATTTTTCTTTTTATTCCTAGACCAATTTTATCCAAGGCAATTATGATGTAAGCAGAAACAGCCCAGATGAGTTTCCAGGGAACAGTTTGCAGGATCTCATGTACCTGGAGAGAGGCAAGTCGCAGACTTTGATGAGTTTTGGCTATATTAAGGAGAATTAAGCTTATGGGTGTTATAATAGAAGAAACAATAACTAGCAAATTAGATTATCAAGTTGCTGGATTATATCATTGAAGTATAAGTAATGGTGCATGAAACAACACAACACCCACCTAATGAAAAAGACAATCATCCAGGGCACTGTCAAGTCATCCTGCTTGGACACTGGCCAATCAGGCCATCTAGCCAGGTCAACCCCTGCCCTGAACCTCGCCAGTAACAATCAGCTGACAAAGATTCCCCCCATTTGCCAATAGAGAAGGTGGGAGGAACTGTTGCCCACTGCCATTTTCATTGCTTGCAAATGTCGAGGCCAGTGAAAATCTTTGCCACCGGTTTTCTAGCAATCTGGAACTTTCATTGTTATTCCTGTTTCAATATAATGTATACTCTCAGCTCAGGCCCAGGGTATTTGAGGGACCGCCACCTTTCATACAATCCTACCCATCCTCTCAGGTCATCAGAGGGGGCCCTTCTAACTGTACCATCACTGGATGTGAGAAAATGGCGGGAAGAAATAAGGCCTTCTCTGTCATGCTGCCCCACATGTGGAATTCCTTCTCCCCAGAACTGAGAACAGCTCCCTCTTGCGAGTCCTTTCAGTGGGGTCTTAAGACCTTTTAATTTAAGGAAGCTTTTGAATGTTGAATGCTGACACCTTGGGGGGGGGCTGGCGCTTTTTTGGCAAGTAATTTGAATTGTGGATCATTTACATTTGATGTGTTTTATTGTTTTTATTGTATTATTTTGTTTTAATATTGTTTTACTGCTGAGTGCCCTTAATAGGGTAGAAAGACGAGATATACGTTATTTAAATAAATAAAATACTCTGTCGGATTGCTATGTTGATTAGCCATTTTAGGAGGTGCTCCCACGTGCTTTCTGCATTGCAGTTATTTGTTAATGATAGCAATGATAAGGATGTTAATGAAGCTGTTGTGAATAATAATATGAGTAATGTTAATGATAATGATTTGTTAATGATAGCAGATAACACACATGGTGGAAAAAGTCATTGGGCTGGTGCAGATGATATTCTAAGGGCGCAGTACCATCCTGCTCTGGAACAAACAGGGCAGCTGGCCTGCACTATATCCAATGCCAGTTAGGAGGCAGCTGGAGGTCACCTCAGGGTGATGTTTTCCCCTTAGCCCGAGTAAAGGCACAGTCACCCCACGGGGCTACTGAGATCTGGCGCAAATCCAAGCAGCCCATGTAGGGCTGACCGAGCCAGGGAACAGATTTAAGATCCAGCCTACGTGCCGGATTCTGGCTCCACTCATTCCCCAGGCCAGCCTGCCCCTGGGCCTGCCTCCTCCCACCCTCCCAATCCCCCTGCACCAGCCCAACTCGGCCAGCGCAAATTTACCTGGTCCAGGTGTCATGGGGCCTGGATCTGGCCCCGCTAAACCAGCCTACTACATCCATGCACTGGCTCAGGCTCCTCCATGAGTGGCACAAACATGCTTTACGGCACATTTGCAACAAGCCTGTGCTGGAATAAGGGACTTACGCTGGTCCACCACAATCTCAGGATTGTGTTCTAAATGTCCCATCAGCCCTACAGGTATAAAAGAAACTTGTGATCTCATGAAGTGCGTGTATCCTCACCCTTCCTTTTTCTTCCTGATTAGCTTCCCTGGTCACAGTTCATCTGAAGTGCCCCCCCAACACAATTAGAACTAACTCAGACTTCAGAGGAGGAGGCAGGAGTACATTCAGCATTAGAATACAAAACGTTGAACACCTGACACCCATCAGATGCATAAGGCATCATTCAAATTGATCCTTCGTCGTGCAAGTAATTTCTTAACTACAGCAGATTAAATCCTTGCATGCATTCCAGTCTACACAATATTTTCTCAGCAGCTGTCCCTAGGGAAATTGCTGTTTCCCATAACTTAGGGCCCAATCCTATTGGGCTCCTATGTAGCTGGAATTCATGTTCCAGCAGTGCAACATGCTTTGTGGCTGTTGCAACAGGCAATATGCCATTCAATGTAGCTGGGACACCACCACAAGCACGGGGCAGGTGGGAGGTAGGCTGAAAGGATTGGGGCAGAACCGGGTGGAGAGTCTGTGTGATGTGTCCAGGAAATGGATGGTAGCAGCAGCTGTGGTGCCAATGGCATCCTATTGGCCTTCCCAGCCTCAAATCTGCCCACTCAGAATCCAAGGGCTCGTCCCTAGGCTGCATGGCCCCAATTCGGGCCACGTGGCCTCCTTGGTTCTGCACCTACGAAATCACAGGTGCAGATCTGAGGAACCCATAGGGGAGGCTAGTGCCTCCCCTCGTGCAAGGGCACAAATGTGCCCTTGTGCCAGGGAGGCTCCAGATTCCCTCGAAGCTGCATTGGATGCAGTGTAGGCCCGCCAGCCTGCCTGCTCCAACACAGTTTAGGATTGCACTAAATATGACAAATGTAAGCATTATAAGAGTACCAACTATCGTGTAGATGGTAGGTGTTTTGATTTATAGTAGAAAAATAACTACAACTTCATATTTTCATTGGAAGTAAACTACATTATTCAAAAAGCATGTTTGCACAATGCAGTATGGGTTAATACATTAACTTACCATGTAAGGTATTTCTACCCTGTCTCAAGCCACATGGTTCACAGCAACATTTTAAAATCAAAATCCACAAAATAACAGAACAGAACTAAAAAATGACTTCATAGTGCAGGCCTATGCACATTTACTCCAAAATACATCCCATGGTGCTCAATAGATTTACTCCTCTGTAAGGGTGCAATCCTAAACTGAGTTGGGTCAGCATAAGGTAAATCAGCAAAGTTTGGCCAGCACAAGGGCCACCGTAAAGTATGTTTGGACCACTATCAGAGATGCCAGCACATAGACATGAGCCATCCTGCCTGATTCAGAGAGTAGTCAAAAAATGTTTTATGGTGGCCATTGTGCTGGCCAAACTTTCCTGGCTTAGTTTATGCCGGTCTAACTCCAGTTTAGGATTGCACACTAAGTGCACTTAGATATGCATCCTAAAAGTAATCTGTAGCAGCAATATTCTGGAACACTCTCCAAAGTGCCTTCCAATAGATGGGGTTTGCATTTGTAAAGAATGCCACAAGGATGTTGCATGAAAAGCTTCTTCTGGGGAATATTCCACACCTTTGAAGCAATGACTGAAAAGGTCATGCATCTTGTGGAGATTCTCTTAATCTCCCACAATAATGACACATGAAGGATGCTCTGTGAAAACCTTAATTAGCTGTAGTATCTCTCTCTCTCTCTCTCTCTCTCTCTCTCTCTGTGTGTGTGTGTGTGGGGGGGGGCATATGAGGAGAGGCCTTTATGATGGTTAGTAGTATCAAGCTATGATGGGTTTTAATGATTGAAATCAGCTTTTAGGCTCAAAAGCTAACAACAGCTAACAGTTGCTGTGGCTGGTTGAACATGTTCCCACTTTCCCACATTCTACAAGAGACAGCAAATGGTATTCACAACCAGCTGAAGCAGTAAGGTTAGCCCCACATAAAGGAGCAGTCAATATAAAAGGGTAGATGGAAACAGAGAGATCCCATTCCCTTAACATGGGTGCAACTTTCATATTATGTATCATTGATTCTCTTGGCCACAGTCACAAGCTGAACCTCCAGATACAAAGATGCACAGCTTGGGGTTGAGATTTTATCCATCTCACCAATACTGGGGCAGGAAGACTATTAACAGGATTTGTAGAGGCTAATTTTCAATCCACCTTAAAGCATGCAAAAAGGAAAATTGTATATGACAAGGAAAAATAGGCTATAATATCAACACTTTTTCATTGAAGTCCCATTTTCTCCAAATGATTATGAAACTTATGAAATGTCATTCGGTTAAATTGTGCATGAAATAAGACAGATTACAATCATAAGGATGTCTTGTTAAATGTGGCTGTGTTTTTTTTATCTGCCATCTATTCAGCTTCTGGTGATGGCACGTTTAAGTAGCATTTTCAAATTCCTAACAAAATATCATTTCGTATTTCCTATTAGCTGGGGATTAGCAGGGGATTGGGAAGTTAGCCGAATGCAGAATGAATGCAAAAACAGGTCCAACCATTCATTTCTACTATCTTTTGTGACCTGTAGAAGACCTTTAGTGTGATCCCAGGCTCAGGAAGTGGGGTCTGGGAAAATGAAGTACATGCAGGAGATTCATTTTTATCTCACCCTCGTTCTAAGAAGCACAAATGGTTTCCCCTCACTGATTCCCAAACAACTCATTGAGATCAAGTGGACCGGGCGATGGTTCAGATGGTTCCCCACTGAACTCTGGTGGAGGGGCAATCCTAATCTGGAGTTAAGCCGGCACAGTTAGGCCAGTAAAGTTTGGCTGGCACCAGGGCACTAGGCATACACCGTGAAGTATGTTTGGACCACTCTCAGGGCACAATCCTAACCAACGTTCCAGCACCAGGGTAAGAGCAATGTAGCTTTGAAGTAAGGAAACAAACATTCCCTTACCTTGAGGAGGCCTCCATGACAACCACTCCATTACAGGATGCAGCACATGCCCCATTGGCACAGCTATGTCAGTGCTGGAAAGTTGGTTAGGATTGTGCCCTCAGAGTCAGAGAGGCCAGCATGCAAACGTGCAGCATCCTCCCTGACTCCGAGAGTGGGCCAAATGTGTTTCATGGTGGCCCTTGTGCCAGCCAAACTTTGCTGGCCTAACTATGCCGGCCTAATTCCAGTTTTAGGATTGCGCCCTGAGTCAAAAGGCAAATGCAAGTCTCCCATCCATCCTAGCAACTACACCTGATTGGTTCTGAACATAACTATCTACTCTTCAAGGATATTAATTTGCAACCACGCTGAATTGCTGTGAATGTCTGTAAAAATTCACTGATAGCACCATCCTAAGGTGCCTGTCACGCCGACGCTATGTCATAGCACCAGCGCGGCATCATTAGCGCCGACGTGGAGGCGCCGAGCGCTAAGGCAATGAGACTGTGTCGTGCCTCCCTTGCGCCAGCCGAAACTGGCTAATGCAGGGGAGGCCCCATGTCTGAGCGAGGGAGGAAGTGGGCAGGGGGAGGGCGGTTCTGGTCAGGTTGTGAGAAGTCTGTGGGTGGGCCTGTAGGTGGGCCAGGCCAGGAGGGGGGGCGGGCTTGGGATTCGACCATAAGGCCAAATCCTAAGCTCGTTCAGGAGGCCGTGTGGCTCAGATTCAGATTCAGGCCACGCGGTCTCTTTGGATCTGTGCCCTTGTGCTGGGGAGGCTCCAGCCTCCACTATACTGTTCTGGATATGCCACAGGCCTGTTGGCCTCACCATTCAGTGCAGTATAAGATTGCGCTCAGAAAACGGTACTAAACAGAGAGAGAGAGGCGTAAGACACAGGCAAAATAAATTTGATCTCGCATCCCATCCAACCCATTTTCCCTGTTTATCACCAACACAACCATTCTTACATGCCAGTGATGTCCAGTCATGGGAGGCAGAGCCTCACCAGAACCAACAAGTAAAAACACAAAGCCCAACAAGATAAAAGTTCCCTGCCTTTCCATGCTGCTCCTTTCTTTTCCAAACAATCGGTGAGATTAAGCAGCACACACACCCATTACAGTACACAGTGAAGCAGCCAGCCGCCAATTCTCTGTAATCATGAGTGGCTTGCAATGGAAAAAAAAACTGGTAGGGTGCCTGCGGCCGCAATCTCTGGGGAGGCTGCATGAAGAGTTGCCTCCAGCAGGCTAAGCTGCAATCATGAGTCGCTTCCAATTTAAAAAAAGAGGGTGGTTGGCATCCAATCAAAAACAGCCGAGAGCCTACATCAGTAAACTCTGGGGTGGCAGCAGGAAGAGCTGCTTACCTTCTGTTTTAAAAAAGCCAAGGAAAAAAGCAAGCAGCCTGCACAATGGACTGGCTCTAAAGTATCAGAAGAGGCAATTTTCTGGTTGCCTCAGGGTGTGGGTCGCTGAGCTCTCTCTAGCTCTGAGTGGGAAAGAAGAGATGAGGTTTTTAAAAAAATTATTTCTGGGGAAGGGGGAGTATGTGTTTCAGAGATTGAGCTTACTTTATTTATTTATTTCCGGGGTGGGGGTGGGCGGGCTAGTGTTTCTTAAGGGCAAGGACGGCACAGAAACCTGTGGGCAATCTGCACTCAGATACTGCCTCCAGATATTCATCACTTATTCTTCCATTTTCATCTTTAAAGAACACTGTGTTCAGGATGCTTTTAGGGATCCACTGATCCACTATTGATTTCCCTTTAGTGTACTTTTAAGTCCCTTTCCTTTTAAAATGTTTCTGAATGCTTATGTGATCTTTCATGCACACTGCGGGAGTGTTTTATTGTATTCTGTGAACTTGAATGGCAGCTCTTGAGAAAAGGACAGGACGGAAATAAAAAAATTTTTATTACTTACAGGACCAGCTTTTCCCCATGTCACTAGTTGCCTTCTTCACTAGTTGTGCTTGGCTGCAGCCAAGCAGTTCTCTCTGCACTCTCTCTGTCCTTAGGCCCAAGGCTAGCACAGGAGAGGGTCTTGTGACCAGAATTGGTTGGCAAAACAGAAAAGACACCTCTCACAAGTACCAACTCTTCCAGCAAAAGAGGTACTTAGAAAGAATTTCAATGAGTCGTGTCCTTATTTTTATGCCAAACAACAAGGATATCCTTAATAAAGTGAATGCCTGTTGAAAAAACAAATGGCCCCTTCCAAAGGACTGCTGGCTACAGCAAAAATGAGGTTGGCAACCTTTACTCCACGGAGGAAATTAACACTCAAACAGCCTGATCCTGTTTGGCTCTTATGGGATGGATCTCCCAATCAGCCACTAGAAGTGATGCTGTGGTGCTGCAAAAGGTTTCATATGCTGTGGGACCACTGACGCAAATGGTCAGAGATTCTGTGTGCGTACCAATGACCCACCAGCGCAGAAAGTTGACAGTGGAGGCAGATTGTGGGCTGGTTCTGAGCTGTTCAGAAGGGGATTGGCGTTCGATTGGGCAGGGGGCAGGCCGGGCAGGAGGTGGGGAAGGGGTGGGTTAGTATGATCAGTGCATCCTGCTCCGTTTTCCAGCCTGGATCCAGTCCCTGACGTTCCTTGGACTTAGCTAAGTAGCTGGTGTAGGTCTGAGGAGACCCACTGGTGGACAACTGGGAGGTAACACATATTTTTACTTACCTCTCTTGGGCTGTCTGGGTGCCCCTTCCCATAAGATGCAGCGTGCACTCCATTGGCACCATTGCATTGCGTCGGCTGGAGGTGGACAGGGCTGGGCTGCTTAATTTTTAAACCTCAACTTTGATTGAATTTACAAGATTCACACTTGATAACTTGAATCTTGTATGTTGGTTGCACTTACAAGATTCTAGTTTTTGTCTGTTTTTATGGTTCAAATTAGTGAGGGGCCAAAATCAAATTAAGCATTTTATAAAAACTACTTAAGACAAAGTTTTCATGACAAACTTTGTTTCCGAGGCAAGCTGAATATTTTCACCCACCAAGAATTATGCTTCATTACAAAAATCAGCTGCATTTCGGGAATTTAAATTTCTTATTTGACATGTGCGTATTTCAAAATTACAGAGAATTTCACCGCACGTCAGGCATAGATGCATGGTCAATTATGTGACAGAATACCCAAGCAAGTCAAATCTTTGTCTGAACAGATGGGCAGTCCAATCCTATCCTGTGCTGGAACAGGCCAGCCAACTGGCCTGCACTGTATGCAGCGCAGGGTAGGAGGTGGCTGCAGTACAATTCAGAGTAAGGGGAAGTACTTCCCCTTAACCCATGTAGCATGGCAGCCACCTCAATGGAGCTACTCGGATCTGTGCCAGCAAAATTCACACGTCCTGGTGAAATGCCAGGTTGCTTGGGAGGTGGGTTAGTATATGGCGTAAGTCAGCCAGGCCATTCCCATTACCCTCCTGGGCCACGTCAGCCCACCTCGGCTGCCCTCACTTTGCCTTCCATTCTCCCCAAAAATGCTCTCACCCAAAAACTCCCTTGGCTGGCACAAATATACCTCATCTAGGTGGTGCTGGGATGGGATCTGGCGGAAGCAGACCAGCTCCTGTCTTTACACCAGTGCGGCCTGTTCTTGAGTAACTGCAAATGTGTTTCTCAACATGTTTGTGACACTTGGGGCCTGTTGCACCCACATAAGGTAAGTTTAGGACTGCCCTCTGAGAAACCTTTTTCGGCACTCAATCTGGATAAAATCAGCATTGGAGGCATGGGGTACCATTGTGCTTAGCTAGAAACACAGCCAACCTAAGCACTCGATCAACCGGGTCACTCGATGTTTGAGATCTTACCGTCAGGAAAAAGATATAGAGTGTTGAAAGCTAGGACAAGTAGATTTAAATATAGTTTTTACCCAAGTGCGGTGATCAGGCTAAATGCAGAGTTTTGAATCTGGTGGTCTTAACAAATGTATACCTCATGGTTGTATGGTACCTATATCCATATTTTTTTAGTGTTGTTTTAATTGTTATTTGTATATGTTATTTGGTGTTGTCCAGCTGTATGATGTGAAGAGCACCTCATTTCGTTGTTCTCATACCTTGAGTACAATGACAAATAAATTTCTATCTATCTATCTATCACTTTCCTTAGAAAGGAAGCATGGGAACTCCGTTCAGATGTTCCAACGAACAGGAGTAGCTAGGAGTGAAGCCGGCCTTTTCAACATTCAAACACACACATTCATTCATCCCTGAGTCTCAAAAGGAGAAACCAATATCAAGATAGTTAACAGAAACTTGAAAGCAACCTAATGATAAAGAAGCCACTAATAAAATATACTTTGGAAATTTGATTGTGCTTGTATTTATTACAGATTAAAGGCCCAATCCTATTATATCAAATTTTCCATCACCAATGAAGCCACAATGCAGCCCTGAGGTAAGGGAACAAATGTTCTCCTTCATTGTTGAGGCCTCCATGACTGTCCCCCTACTGCAGGATGCATCGCATGTCCTTTTGGCATAGCTGCATTGGCACTGGAAAATTGGCTAGGATTTGGCCCTAATAATATTGCATGGCATGGCAATGAAGGCAAAGCAATAAGCTAGAAACGTGAACGCTAATGACTGGAGTTTTGCATGGATTTGAAAAGCATACTAGACTGAAACAGAACTACATGGGCACAAGTTGCTACCTAGTTTCTGTTGGATCAGATTAAAGAACAATTTTAGATTTTGGAACAATTTTGCTAGAAAGTGCACTGGGCACAGGGCAGGAAAAAGAGTTTAGATTTTTTTTTAAAAAAATACTAGGACTGAAAGACCCCAACTATGTCAACAACACATTTCTTCTAAATTACTAAAAGACTCTTTTCCTAATAAAAGAAACATTTGTTTCATATTAAACATCATTTGTTTCAGGAGCTGTGCATGTAGTGCTGGTGTTTATACAGAAAGGAATAAAGCAGTAATTTCCAAATTATGTGCTAGCGCACACTGGTGTGCCACAAGAGAATGTGTAGTGGACCATTAGAAATAAATTAAACAAGGATTCACTCCTTCCAATCATCCACCTAGGAAGCTGCACAATCTACTACTCTGGTCTTTTCTCTTGCCAATCAGCCTCCACTGGCAGCAGTAATTTTACCAGGTGTCTCCACCAGAGGTTATTGGATCAATCAATCATTCCAGATGCAAAGAAGCAGAAAACTAACTCACCCGCAGAGAGTCGTGCCTTCTTATGTCTCTGCTTCAGCCACTGTTTTTGAGTTACCTCCTTCCAATCAGGAGTCACACTCGGAACAGAAACATAGGCAGAGGGGTCTTTTGGAGGAGTGGGTAATTTTTATTTTTTCATGTTAGTTTTTATTTTGTCCTTCCAGATACAAGTATATAGTGTTCCTTCAATTTTAATTAAGTAAAAATTAAATTTACTGCCCAGTCCTATTCCCCACTGTTGGAACCAATACAGCTGTGCTGATGGAGTGCATGCAGCATCCAATGGTGGTGTGTATGTGTGTGTGTGGTCAGCTAGGAGGAGGTAAGTAAAAATAAATGTTTTACGTATCTGCTGGTAGGATGTACAATAGTCTACAGCAAGTCTCTTTGGACCTACACCATCCATTTTGCTGGTGTTGGTCCCAGGAGAGAAAAGAAGCAGAGTGGCCAAGAAAAAAGGGGATAGGATCTGCCACCAAGATCCATCCTATGCATACCATGATGCTGGACCCACCATCGCATGAGCCACTCTGATGGAATAGCTCCCTAATTACGGTGTGGGAGCCAGGAAGCTCCATGGTGGTGAGCCTCCACTACAGCAGGAAGTAAAGTGGCAGGGATGGATTGAGGGAGGATCGGGGGCAGATCAGAACAGAGAGCGGGCTGGGGATGGGATGGGCAGGATCTTAGTGGCAAGCACACATGCCAACCACACATCCCTTCTTCCTGGCTCAACCATGCCCCCCCCCAAGAGTCTTCTCAGGCTTATGCTAGCATAAGGAGACCCACTGAAGAAGTAAGTAAAAAAGTTGCTTGCCCACTCTCCTGAGCTGCCTGTCCGTCCCCCACCAGCTCAAACCATGCAGCACTGCCAATGTAGCACACACTGCATGCTGTCGGCTGGGGGGGGGATAGGATTGGGCTTGCAGAAAGTGGTAAAAAACATGTTTTAGCAAAGATTGATAGATCGTAATTCTCCAGTTCCAGAATTGACTATGGAAAATATAAAAACCTAACGTCAGGGATGACTTGGTAAAACTTGTTAAGAAAAATGTGTTCTCAAATACTAGAACTAGAGAATGCCCAACACTATCACATGAACAAAGGGAAATCTTTTTCACACTGCACATGCTTTATTTTTGGATTTAGTACTATGATATGTGATAATGGCCAACTATATACATGTTAAAACAGCCTAATCCAATGGCATGCAACTTGTTCAGTACTTGAGGTGAAACCAGAAATAAATCATCATGCGTCAGACAGTTGCAAATAATTTTCATATTTTAGTTGCATATCTAACATAATTTGCCTATTTTGTCCACTAACATGGGCCAACTCAGAGCTACATATGTGGACTTGTTTTTCCCTACAGTATTTTCATACTGAAACTGCTGTGTGTGTGATCCCATAACATTTTCAAAACTCTCTGCAAATTATGAGGGCTGAATTGGGAATGTTGGGGAAAGCCTGCAAGTGTTTGGGGGAGTGAAAAGCATCTTTTGCCAAATTAGACCAATTCATGGAACAGGGCTGCAATCAATTTAATATAACATTAATTTTAACCACTTAATTGGATAGATTCATTAATTCAACATTGTCTGATATCCTAATTAATCAGATTTGTTGATACTGTTTTATTACTTCGAATACAAGTAGTTACAAAAACTGCAGGTCAAGTTGCTTGTCACATTAAAGGGGAATCTTTTCCTTTATGGAATGCCTTAGAGCACAATCCTAAACTGGAGTTAGGCTGGCATAAGCTGAACCAGCAAAGCAGAGGGAGAGTAATTGTCCCTCTTCACCCCTGCACAGTCTTTCTAGTGGCTGTTGCTGGTGGTTTGCCTTTTTTTTTTTAGATTGTGAGCCCTTTGGGACAGGGAGCCATTTAATTTTATTATTATTACTATTTGAAATTATTACTATTTGCCTGAAAACCGCTTTGTGAACTTCGTATTGAAAAGCGGTATATAAGTACCTGTTGATTGATTGATTGATTGATTGATTGATTGATTGATTGATGTTTAGACTATCTCAGAGTCAGGGAGGATGGCTCAGAGTGGTCCAAACATACTTTACAGTGGCCCTTGTGCTAGCTAAGGTTTGCTAGTTTAGTTTATGCCAGCCTAACTCAGTTTAGGATTGCACCCACAATCAGTGCAATCTAAGCATGTTTACTCAGAAGAAAATTGCATGGAATTCAGTGGTGGTTACTCCCCAGTAAGTAAAATTTAGGATAATTATAGTCCAAGTTATTGTCCCAAATTCATACTATCAATTGGCTTAGTGAATATCTATAGCTAATAATTAAAGGCCAGTTCATGAGTACACATAAGCATGTGCACACGCACGCACACACGCGCGCACACACACACACACACTGGAGAAAATTGTGGTATAAAAATGTGAAAGACAAACAATCAGAAATAAAAACAAAGCCTATTTTCCCTATGAGGAAAAAAAACCCACAGAAACTGAGAGAAGCCCTTCAATGTCATCCCCTAAAGTCTTGTGTGAACAGAAGGTTTTTAACTGTCCCTGAAATGCAGGAAGAGACCAGAAGCACAAATACCCCCAGGGAGAAAATTGGATACCTAACCCTGCACTTGATGACTCACCGTAAGTGAATTTAGACCATGGATGAGCATTGTGTTTGAAATGACATTGGGTGGTATGAAAATTTGGTTTGTAACATCAGATCTGTGATGGGGTGGTTCACATATGCTAGTCACCATCAAGTGATGAAAACCCATGTGTGAACCAGGTAATATAAATATGGGCAGCCCCAGAGCTGTAACGCTCTACCTCAGTGCCTGGGGCAGTGACTTCATGACTCTGCCCATCTGTGGCCCCAGGGCAGTGACGTAACCGAGGAGGGGCAGGTGCAGGAGGCGGCCAGCGCCTCTTTCCTCAGGGAGAACCTGGACAAGACTGGTTCTCCCCTGGCATTCCCCACGGGGGGGGGCACACGCGATTGCCCGTGCCTCCTCCTTCAGGAACAGGGAAGGCTACTTCCACGCTCCAAGCATGAAAGCAGTCTCCCAGGGGGCGCACGTGATCACCCGCGCCTCCTCCTTCAGCCTGAAGGTGGCTGCCTTCCTGCCGCTTGCGGTGTGAAGGCAGTCACCTCCATAATGAGGGTGGAGCCTGGGGCCAATCTTGCGCCCCATTATCCCAGCGCCTGGAGCAGATGCCTCTCAGGCTCCACCCACGTTTCAGTACTAGGCAGCCCAAACCAAAGAGCACATTGTACTAGTGCAGTCCCCCTGCACTGGCTCAGGAGTGTCGCAAATGTGCCGCGAGACATGTTTGCACCAACTCATGAGATAGTCACACTGACATAGCTATGTGCACCAGCTTGCCAGGACTGGCTCAGATCCTCATGCAGGTTGTTTAGTTGCATATGAGTGAAGTGCCAGGTGTTTCAGTGGGTAGGAAAGGGTGGCAGGAGTGCATTTTGGGGGTGGGGAGAGGCGTTTATGGTAGGGAAGACAAAATGGGTGATCAGGCCAGGAGTGGGCAGCACATGCCATATCCGCAAACATTTGATTCATGAAAGCTGAAAATGGTTAAGAACAATGCTTCCTCTAAAGCAGGAGTCTCCAAACCTTTTAGTCGGAGGGCTGCATCAAATATCTGGCATGGTGTTGAGGGCCAGAAAAATAAATACATTTAAATATAAAATTTAAATAAACACATTAGAGACGGAAATTAGATGAATGAATGAATGAATGAATGAATGAATGAATGAATGAATGAATG